>CM076580.1:873516648-874113528 GCA_034641835.2 Pinus albicaulis | reverse complement strand
TACAATACTCTCCATGGTCCTAACTAGACTGTTAATTTTAGTATCAGATGTGGAGGTTCCGACTTCTTCTTTGTATGTAACATTTTTCTCTATTCTCAATATGGCCCTTTTGGCATTTAGGTTAGCTTCTACACTTATTTCTCCTCTTTGCATGTCCTTTAAGGTGAGGGGATCTCTTTCTCTTAATTGAAAACACATGTCTGGATCAAATCCTTCCAGAAATTTCACTAAGGCTAGGAATTGTGGGGGTTTCATGTGGGGAGGGAGTGCATTGTATACACTATTGAACCTAGTGTAGTAGCCTTAGACAATTTCCTCAATATTTCTTTTAATATCATTGTATTCTGATAGGATTTGAAGAGGATTTTTCTTAACTTTCCATTTTTTTAAGAATAGTTGATTGAAAGCAGGGAGGTCATTTATATTATTATGGGTGAAGCCTTTGAACCATTTTCTTGCTTCTCCCCCTAGGCTTTGAGAATTTTTTTTGAGTTTAACAGTTTCATCATCTATCTCTTTTCTTTCAAAGTAGTCATTCATTTTTTCCACGTGTTGTTGAGTAGTAGTACAACCACTAGCATCATATAAAGGAATCTTGGACTAATAGTCCTGTGGTAGAACAACTAAAGGTAAAGGAAGGACTAAGGGAGCATACCATGTTTCCATGATATGATTTTCTGGAAACAATGGAGGGTTAAAAAGTGGGGGGTTTACAAAAGGAGGTATAGGGTTAAATGGAGGGAGGTGAACAGTAGGCAATGAAGTTAGCACAATAGAAGTCTATTCTAAGGTGGATGGGTCTAAAATTATTTGGGTTATCCAACTCTAAGATCTATTCCTAGACAAGATTTGTTCTAGGGGTGGGTTAGTGGGGATATTCTACAAGTCTTTAAGATTTTAAGGTAGGGAACTTGCTTTGTGGATTGGTCTGCTAACAGCTGAATCTTTAGATCTAGGAGACTTCCTAAGGATGCTTTTAGGATTGTCAACTATTGCAGGAGGATTTGGGTCAGGATGGGATCTGGTATGAATTCTTCTAGAAGCCAGAACTATGGACCCAAAAAATCAGAAAGGTTAAGAGATATAATAGTCTTGACACACAAACCAAACTACGAAAGAAATACTTAATCCACAAAGTATTCCTAACTAGGTATTGAGGATGTTTTGATGATAAAATAAGCTTCCCAGTGGAGTCTATGGAAAACCAGTGGAGTCAGCAGGCCTACTGAAAACTAGTGGAGTCACCAGGTGGAGGATTTTCACTTGTTTTATGGTTGATTGTTTTCCATTATCAGCAATCCAGGACCATTCTTGGCTAACACTTGATTCTTCTAAGTTTAAAATGAGGTTTTATGAGTTTTTGAGTCTATGTTTTGCAGTTTATTACTTATTATCCCCAGTATGGTCTCCACTATGTTTTCTCCCTGTGATTTGCAAGATTGGAAATAACAAACACTGCAAGGGCCACATCAGAACCAATTTGGATCCTAAGACCTAGCCTTCATGAATTCAGAGAGGGATCTCTCTATATAGTGTTTTCAACTAATATATCTTTATGCTCTTTGTTTTATGATATTAGGCTAGTTATGAAGTTATAAGGACTTATTTGTTTTGGTTGATTAATTAATAGGATGACAGATCTGTGGTGTGACTAATTGAAGGGATGTTTTAGCTGAATAGATAGACTATGATAAAACATTAATCCATTGGGCTATGGAGTCATAAAAGGATTTAATTGTTCATCAACTCTACAAGGGTTTTCATAGGGAAAGCTAACTATATCAAGTGGATCTCTTAGATTAGATTGTGATATGAAACAATAATAAGTTGTGAAGGCAGCAAAGCTATAGTCAGTTAAGAATCTTCTAGCTCTGCTTAAACAAGAAAAGCCTTTTAGGTAATTGTTTGAGGCAAACCAAAGGACAGGGCACAACATAGACTTTTTTGGCTAGAATTTAATAATAAAACCTTTAAGAAAACAATCCAACAATCCTAAGACTGCTTTCAGACAAAGGAAAACATTTGAGACAATAGTGAGAGTAGGTAAAGAGCAAGCTAAACCTATATTCTTTAGCTCAACACTCAAAATACCTTCAAAGCAAAATTTTGAGGCAGACCAGAGGATAAGGCATACCATAGACTTCCCTGGTTTAGACTCTACTAGGTATACTTCAAAGAAAGGCCTTAAAAACAATATTTCAAGCTACACCAAAGGACAGGGCTCACCATAGACTTGTTTGGCTTGACTCTATTAAATAATTTCTAAGACAACAAGCTAGATGGAACTGGAGAGCAATTAATAATTCTCCAATCAGACCTTGTAGAAGAAAACATTAAGATAAAGAATGCAGAAATAAATAGGGTGCCAAGACAGCATATCCTACTCTAAAATTTTATTCTTTTATCATAGAAATATGGACAGAATGGAAAACATAAGAAAACCAATGACAAATGAGGAAAAATCCACCATTAACATAGCTCAAGAATCCCGTGAACGTGCTTGTATTACTAATGATCAAAATAGTTACATTAATCCATGTACAATAGTTCTCTATAACTCGAAGCTTTCTCAAATCCAGCCTGAAAATCCTCAATTATCTCAGAAACAGAAATCAGTCAAATAACCACCAACTAACAAACACTAAAAATGAAACTCATATGCAATATTTATCTCCCAAATGAGGAGGTGGTGCTAAGCTAGGGTTTATATGTCATTTATTACATAGTTAATGATTTTTGACGTTTGAGACCATGAAAGGTCAAAGGAAAAAATATCTGAAGGTGTTTCTCTGAAATAATAACTCCTAACTTAGCTTCTGAGTTAATTTCTGTGAAATTTTGATTTTAAGGATTTTTTAATAACTTTGCAATAACTGCTGGTAGATGAAAAATATCTCTGGTTGTTTGTAATAACTGTGTGATATTTTATTGAAAGAAAACATGTTGTAGGTGGAAAAATATCCTTTGAAGAAGTAACTGTTGTAGGTTTAGTCATTCGAATGTGTTTCTGGCCTTAATCTGCCTTTATTTTATCAATGAAACTCAATTTTAGTCCTTTAAACTCAGATTTATCCTTTCACTGCCTGTTTTACTATCTTCTTGTTCTGTTTTTAACTTTTAACTTTATCATTTAAACCTTTAACCTTTAATATTTGATTCTTTTCCTCTCTCTTCATCATCTTTAATCCTTGCTTTATTGGCTAATCCTCATGATTTGTATTTTGATCCTTAATTAGCCTTCTAACCTTCATTTCTTTATCGTAGTCTTTTAACTATATTTTCTTCTCATTGTGCCTTTTGTCTGTGTGTGTTTTTTGCGTAGGGATGCATTCTTCATTGATGGAGGGTTTTAATAACCATCAATAACCATGTTTTAGCGATGATGAAGCTTGAGGCCTTCGGTCCCTTTAAATTTGAACCAAACCTCTAGATCGTCACCCAGACATTTAATTGGATGTTCTTGGACCATTGGAATGCATTGTATGCATTTCCGCCATTAAAATCTGCACAAAAAACAAATAATTAACTTTAAAAACCTGCGGGGAGGGTTTTACTACCTTTTTCTGGAGTTTTCAGACTGTCGGAGGGCGGAGAATGATGTTCTGGGCCTTGGTTTCATAGGTGGAACATGTGGGAAGTTTGAACAAAGGAAGCGGAGTTTAAATCCTGGCGTGGAGGGAAAAAACGGTTTTTAAAACTGGGAGGTCATTCTTGCACGGTTGAGGAGGCGGTAATGGTATTTGGGGTGGGCGTGTGATACCATTCAGTGAATGCCGCATGGCAAGGAAAACCCGCCCATATCGCAAATTTAAAAACGTTAACTCTTTTGAATAAAGATTTGCGATAACGAATGAGAGCCATCAGATCGGGGGAAAGCAAATCAACGGTCGTCGGGCAATCTGGAGTGGCGAGCAGGTGGAGCAGTGGGGTTCGAGCGCGAAATGACATGGTGGGATATTTTTCATATAGCGGGGATTCAAAATATACATGGGTTTTATGGTTTATAGGGCGGCGGGGCTTATTAAGCGAGCCTGGTAAACAAAACAAAAGCAAAGCCGCTTTTTGTTTTTAGAGGAAAGGGGTGGGGTTAGGGTCATATGAGTGCAAGGGCTAAAAATGAAAGGGGATCGGGTTAACAAAAGGAGCGGGGTTAATATATTAAAAACAGGGTTTAATATATAAAAACAGAAGGACCCGAAAGTCTAATTTTTGTTTTAAAATAATGTAAAAAGGCATTTTTACATTGTTTTGATGAAAATAAAGGAAAATGGTGAAGGAGAGGGGGTTTTTGAAGGGTTATAGTGGATGAAATGTTTTTTTAGAGGGGAAAATGAGTGAAGGATAATTTGGGTAGGGAGGGGGAGTGAAAATGGGAAAAATAAGCCCAAAAGGAGTTCTTGAAGAGCATCAAGGTATTTCTTTGAAAGGGAAGAGATGAAATATAGTGAAAAATATTTATTGAGGATAATTAAGGTAGTGAGATTTCTAAAGATATCTGATAGGAAAATAATGCTATCTTTAGCTGCCTGTAGAGAATCAATAGTCATCTAGTGAACTCTGTAGAATACAGGAGGATAACAGGTAACTACTTGTATGTTTTCATAGGATATTTTCATGACATGGCATGCATGAAAATACTCATGTCATTTTCCAAAACCTCGTAGTTGATTAAATATTCAACTGATGTTGTGTTGTATGCATTTCCACCCTGCATTTGGTTGGGGCATTGACTGTGAGTTAGTGCCTTCCTTATCTAACCTAGGATCCATCTTGAGCCACCAACATTGATCCATATCAAGCCACCTAACAATAAAAACCATGTGGCATATTTCACCCAAGGGGTGCATATATATGACAACTAACAATTTGGGTTACTAGATATTTACTGGGTTACACGATTTGGTACTCACATTAGAAAAAAACAAGATATAGCTCTAATAACTCATTAAAACTAAAGGAAAAGAATTATATTTAATAACATCAAACCTCATCAGCATGTGATGACCATAATGCAAGTGATTGTGACAAAATGGGAATGATAATAGGCTATAAGAGGTAGTGGAGCAGGAAAAAATCACACTTATGATAGTAGTAAAGGCCTCAGAATGAAGGCCCAATGTCTCTCCCACACTAGATACTTTCCAAGTCCTCATTAAATCTTGGGTGCATAGCCAAAGTTGACCAAAAAGGTTCCTCAAATGGATAAAACTATGTTTCCAACACCTCCCTTATTATCATAATACAACCTAGTATATTCAGATATCTCATATTACTTGTCTCTTTAGTCTAGTTTAATATATTTATAATGCTTGTAAACCTAATTTACATTATATATATATATGGAACACTACAAAACAAGTGAAAAAACTAATAAAACCATAATAGGACAAAACCATTTTATAGCGTGAACCCAAGGATGATAAAACCCACTCAAAACAATGATAATTAGTAGTTAAACAAAGTTAAAACTTCTAAGCAACTTGGTCACCATTGAAATTCCCATAGATCAAACTTAGAACACCAAGGAAAAATAAACATAAGCCATTTGATTCACTAATTAGTAATCTTCAACATTTTCTCATATCATTGCAACTCTCAACCCTATTGTTCTTATGGTCTTGGTGTCCTACAAAATATTTAACTCTTCATATTTTTCTCCAATTTCACTTCCTCACATGCTCCTTATCCATGTCAATCCAAGGATTAGTTTTATTATTATACCGACTCAAGTTATTAAAATGAATTAGCTCTTTGCAACTTCTTAAAATTATTTTGGATCCATTGATATTATTTTTGTCCATGTTGGGATGATTTTATATCCAATAAAGATGCAATCAATCCCTAATGCAGAGATTATTTTGATTATGGCTTCTAAATTGAAGCATTTTTAGGATCTTTAGAGGACTAAAGAACCTGAACAAGGTTAAGGACTACAAAATTATATACTTCCATGAGATTTCATTAAAAAAAATTGTAGTTCCTAAACCTAAGGATGAATTCTAAAAAGAATCGAACTAAGGATAGACACAACTATTTGAATACAATAAAAGTAAGAGTGAACATAAATTAGAGAAGCCTGAAGATGAACCGATGTCTCATTCAATGCATTTTCCCACAATATTTTTCTGGTAGCCTTCCCCAATTGTTTCCTAGGAACATACAAAATGAAGGATGGAAAAACTAGAAGGGTTGAAAAATAAAGAGATTCCACAAATGAAAATAAGTGACTGAGAGAAGGGAAGGAGCTATTCTAATATGGCTAGACTCCTCCACCTAAACATTATCAAACCAATCAAAGGATGTTCCTAACCTAATGAGACAAATTCTAGGTTTATGAAAGGGAATGGAGAGTGAAGAATCATTGAATGGAGACATGCATTGTATAAGTTGGTGTTGTTTCCACAAAATATTAAAAATTCCCCTTAGACCAAGTATCTTCAAATGTAGTTGAGCCCTAAACTTGCATAGACAATCTTGATGGGAGGTCCAAGAGAATTAATATGCATACTGAGGTTTTTATCCCACCAAAACTAGGATGTGCTACTGCCCAATTCTAACACCTACACACTCCATTTCCCTATTGACGAAATACATAGTATAATGATACGCTTCAGTAACCAAAACAAAAATTAATGAAGATGTGCTTAAGGGATTACAGAGGATCAATTTTCGAAAAGGAATGAAAATGGAATGATAAACTATTTTCGCACTCGCGTGAGAATAAATGTGATTTAAAACCATCAATATGAACTTATAGCTATGGCATATAATATGTATTTCTACCCCCATTTTTCAATAGTATTCCAATCTCAAGGTTTTTATCTTTGTTAGCCCACTTGTCTGCCACATAGTTGAGGTGTATTTTGACATAGAAATAGGAGGAATGCATAAGGAAATTGGAATATTTTTTAGTCCAAATGATAACGTTTGTCAAGTTATTTCCTTTCAACATTACAAATCATTCATAGCTTTAATAATGGTTATGGAATCTCCAACAATTTTAAAAACAAGTTGACAATTTCCCCTTTGTAATAAATATACTTTACATGCTGAATAAGCCTTTTCCTAGTTATATTAATTTGTCCTAATCTCTATGAAAATTTGTATACTTTTTTTCTTCCAATATCAAGAATTATTAATCCCCTCATTCTTGTTATCTTTACATCCTTAAAGCAAATTTAAAATGCATATGGATAATATTAAAAAAGTAGAGTTATATATTTTATTAGTTTATGTTAATGAAAATTGTAAAAATTATAGGTCTTCAAAATATATATATATATATAGATGTTAATATTTTTAAAGTATGTGTTACAAATTTTTATTAGTTTTTGGTAATAAAAATTGTAATATTTATATCCTTCTAAAATATGGAAAATCTAGTACACGATGTTAGGGATGCATGGGAAGATAATATATAGTTGGAAAATGGAAGTATGTGCATGTATATGGGAAAGAGAGGAGGGGGTAAAAGGATACCAGCCATCTTAGTTTCATCCCAATACATCGTGACTCTCCATCACATGATTTCCAGGTTATTATTATTGCAAGAAGTCAAGATTGACACATTAAATGAAGAAATTATGGGAGTGATAAGGTTCAAAATTTTCTTTATTGTATATCAAAAATGTAGAATAGAGCTTATAATTTTTAGTGGAAATGTGGTAAACATTGGCTATTTAAATGGATACTAGTACTTACAACCAATTGTGAAAGTATGCCAAAGACGGGAGGGTTATATGTATATATGCCAATAAACAATCTTAGTATATATACCAAATTACGATATGTACTTAACGTGGTATATATATTAGTTGTGTGTGTGTGTGTGTGTGTGTGTGTGTGAGAGAGAGAGAGAGAGAGAGAGAGAGAGAGAGAGAGAGAGAGAGAGATAATATTTTAATATGATATGGGTTAGTGAATTTTTTGGTCCAAGTATTTTAGTTTCTAGTGATTGAAAATTGGAAATTTTGGAAGATAAGGGATAAAGAAGTTGTGGGTTAAGTCTTTTGAATGTTGAGGGTTTTTGTAGTTTTTTCTTAAGGGTTATACTATCTTGGATATACAATTTTGAGTTATAAGGATTAGGGTTTATGTTATGGGTTATATGGTTTAATGGATGGAGGTTAGGGATTATATACATTAATATTGCTTATGGGATTGATGTAATATATTATGGGTTAAATGGTGATATAATATTAATGGTTAGGGGTTATAAGGATCCAGGGTATATAGTTGTTAAGAGTGAAAGGTGTTTTCTGTGAGGATTAATGGTTATGGAGTTTATAGGATAAGATTTACAATCTAGATGTGTTATACTTATTAAGAGTTAAAATAATATGTGTGTTATTTGATATATATACTTATAAATGTATCTCCACTCTAATAATAAGGGGGTAAATGAGAGATTTGAACCCACCTAAGATTTTCTAAGTGAAAATATAGTTACAAGTAAAAATATAAAGTCCAAAAATTTGACTACATTTTCCTTAGTTGCATTAAGTATGGACCATTTCAAAATAGAAGGTTTTATCATCCCTTCATTCAAAGAGAAGTATAATAACCTCAAGAATAGAAGTAGCGGGAGAGCCTCCCTTTAATCATCTCCATCCAATTCTTCTAAATCTTATAATATATAGCTTGAGGAGATGGCTAAAGACCATTGAAATGACCAACGAGGGCTCAATTTACCAGAATGGCTCGACATAGTCTTCTAAGAATGCAAATTTTCCATGAATAAATACTGGATTAGTTATATAAATTTCTTGAAGAGCTCTCAACATTAGTTACATGTTTCATATGGTGTGGTTGACTTTCAAATTTATAGTTACTTCTTCTCTAAGCTACAAATAACAAACTTTTCTTTTGCACTTCCTCTCACCTTGTATCTTATGAGGGGAGACCTGATAGTCAACTACCAATTTCGAAGTCATATCAAGCAATCTTGAGCCATAGCCAGAACAAGAGCTAGTGGTTAGATCCTAGGTCTAGATTCAACAAGAATCAGAGTCTGAGATGTACCCAGAGACAAACTCATGTTCCATTAACACAATTTGGTGTGTGGTCATCCCAAAACATCTAGCTAGTTTTTGGTCCTCCTTAAACCACCACTTAGTAGAAGACTTACTGCTCCTACTATACACAAGTTTATGGTCATCTTCAAACCACCATTTCAATAGTTTGTGGTTATATTTAAACCATTATCAGAAGGAACTTCCATTTAGTAGAAGAAATCAACTTCTAGCCAAATTAAGAATTGTTCTAGGAATTGCTTCGAGCCAAGTTCTAGAGTTGGTGACTAACCTTAAATCACCATTAATAGAAGACCTCGGCTTCAGCTAACTTTCTGGTTTGTGGTCTTCCTTCAACCACCACTAGTAGAAGACTTTGATTTTCGCTATGCCATTTGCTTTGTGGTCTCCTTAAACCACTAGATTTAGAGATCACATCTAGGCATTGATTTTTATTTACCTTCATATTATATCTCTCTTCTTAGACTCATGTACACCCTTCAGTTTAAGGCTAGGCCACGATGGGGGTGCATGTTGGAAACATGATCCTTAGGGGACTATGGAAATTTCAATATTCACTTGTGTGGAAATCGAAAAGCTACAAGTGAGCATGAAGAGTTATGAAAAATCTAAGAGACCTCTTGGAATATGAAACCAAGTGTCATAATAATATGTATAAATATGTTTATCTTATGGATAATATTTGAATCTCATGTTTATCTAAACTTTCAAAAGGGTCATATGCAAACATGAAAATGGAACCATCTATGAAGTATCAAGTCAATATGAAAAGACAAAAAGTGTACCCCTTCTCAAATGTGATGATAAAGGGAGGGAGATGGTTACATGGAAATTTCGATGTATTCATTGCTATTATAGTGAAGATATACCAAATTGATTTAAATTTTACCATTATTTTTAAAATTTGATATAAATCATCATATTTCTTAAAATGGAGAAAGAAAGAGTTTAAGTTAATTTTAAAAAATTAAGTATAATCAATTTAACCTTGTGGATTAGACATTAATTGTTAACTTTCAAGGTTAAATTGATTATATTAAATTTAACTTGGATAGAAATAAATTGTTATGATCTCTAACCAACTTCAAATCTTATGATATCATTGCTCTTGAGAATTAAAAAAATTTAAAATAAAAAGAGTTTCAATTCTTACCTAATTAGAATCAATTGTAAATTTCACCAAGAATTATAAAATAAGATAACAATAATATTTTTTTCAAAAAACTACATATTTATTAAATATAATATTTAATTTTAACTTATACTTTTGTAAATGATTAAATTTTCATATATATATATATATATATATATATATATATATATGAAAAATAAAATATTTAAAAAATATATATATATATATTTTAATTTTTCATATTTTTAAAAGCATTTTTTATATTTATTTTAAAATTTATTTGTTCTTTCTTCTTATATTTTCATACAATAAGGTTAGATCCAATTACAACAAACTTCATTTATGTTATTAGGGAAGCTGAATTAAACCGAGAAGAGTATTATTCCTCACAATCACTTGATAAACTATCATATATTAGATAAATTTATATTCATATGAATTTTTTTAATTTTTTTTTATTTTTTTATTCAAAATTCAATTAAAATATTTAAAAATTAGTTGGAATTGTAAAATTAATAATTGAAATTGCACAATCTCTCTCTCTTTTTTTAATATTCAATATATTTATATTTTTCAAATGCAATTTCATTAATACTATATAGAAAAACTCCAATCATAATGTTTTGAAAAAAATTCAAATCATATAATAATCACATTTATTTTTAATAAATTTTTAAACACTTCTATATTTTAAGAAAATAAATTTACCAAATATTAAATTTAAAAAACTTGATAAGCAACTTTTTCATATCAACTCTTACGCATTTCAAATGAACTTGAAACTTCAAAAGTCCGGAAACAACTTTTCATTTAACTTTTACATCATTCAAACAAACTTTAAACTTCTCATTTAACCAAATCATTATATCCTTATACATAAAAACCTTTAAAAATTTGTAATACCATAGAAATATTAAAATTCCATTAATAAAATATTTTTTTATACATTTGATATTCATATATTTAAAAAAAAATTACACGTAAATGTGATGTGAAACCCATGTAAACATTGCATCGAGTGCAAAATGGATTATTCAAAAATCATGAGAAATTAGTTAGTTTTGAGTGCCTCTCATGGAATTGGTCATAGATTAATGACTTAAAGCAATTAAATCCCCCAAAAAAACCCCTCATACTTAAAATATTTATTCCATTTAAAAAAATATTTATACTTGTGTTACCTGCAATAGTTAATATAATCCTTTTTAAATACATTTCATATTCATATAAAAAAAATTACTAATGCATATCAAGTGCAAGATATATGTAAAAGCAGCATGATCAACTTCTCCGCTACTGGAGGAACACGATGGGTCAACACCCTGCCTATAAAGAACATTGGCTCAGTGCTATAATGACCAGATGATGCAGGAGCATCTAGTTCAGGGTGAATGAAAATAATAGTATTTTGTCTCACAGATTTATAGATCATTGTACCTGAGTTGGTTTTAATTATTTTTCTTTAAAGTTCTAGCATATAGGACTTAAGAAAAGAGATTATGTTTTTGCACTTTAACTCCTTTTTAGTTACTGTTTTTACTTAAGTCAAAATTCTAGTGAACGGAAATGGACAGTTACCAAATGTAACTACTTGAAACTGTTAACAGTTTCAAGAAAAAAAAAAAAAACAATTGTTCAACAAGTATTATAAAAATAACACGATAATATGTTTGGGGGGTTGATCTTCCATCATAGCAGAAAAGAGGAAGCAATAAAAAAAAACATTTAGGAGTATTTTTTACTAAAAAAACCATTTGAGAATTATCTGCGGTCAAATACTATTTTTGTTTTTTTTTCCTGTTTGTTGTTCGTTCCATCTTACATTGTAAACTGAATACATGCACAAATATAGCAAAATATGGCAGAATTAATTTGTTTATACAGGAATTGGAGCAATTATAGAATTTGACAAATTGAGGCATTCATCTAACAGGAGAGTTCTACAAATTAGGAAATACACCGACAGTCACACACCAGCAGGCGTACAAACCTTCACAGGTATTCACCATTTTTACAACAACAGATTTTAAATTCTCAATGTTTATAAAATCAATCATGTTTTGTTTACGAGTCTGAAAAGACTATAAAAAATATATTACATATCCAATTTAGGGGCCAGGTTCGAAACCCTACATAGAGAGAATTCTATTAACTATGAATGTCTAGATAGCGAACCAACGGAAAAAAACAAAAAAAAACAATAGAATCGAAGTGAAAGTTAATCGTGTAACTGCATATAGACCCTAGTCTATTTTCCAATAAGGAGACATATATAGCAAACCGAAAATGGTGAAGTTCACAGCAATACAACGAAGCATGGGAGCCAAGACCCACTAACGAAACAAATTCCAAAACCACCAGAGGCGAATAAAGGGAAAGACCCTACCCATTTGGGGTCAATAACTAAGAAGGCGAAGAACCACGGTTAGAGAACTATAAAGACCTGCAAGGAGAACAAAAATTCAAGAGTTAAGTCCTGGCATGAATTAAACAGAGTATCTCAATCAAAAGAAAAGAAACAGAGAGGGTTTGCAGAACTCAACTTACCCAAAAGAGAAACACTGAACGGAGGAGGAGTTTCGGTCACCAGCCGACAAGGGATCTACTCCAAGGAGCAACGACCTTTAGTAACTCAGAAAGAAAGCCGAGAAATTAAAATAGGGATGGATGACTCACCATCGGGAAGCCGATGAACGGAGGCGGACGCTGAAACCCTTGACGACTTCAACCTGAAAGTGCAGACAATAGTCAGTTAAACAACAAATCATTTTGAGAGCGAAGGTTAAGTAAATGCCAGAATTAAACGCATACAAAAAGGTATGAATAAGAAACAACACCCATAAACTGCCATGTTGCAGAAGCCCTATTGAAGACCACGAAGAACCAGGCAAAAACCTTTCCCACAGAGATAGAGCGAGAAGAGCTAACAGAACTTCCATATCGACGGAGGCGGACAATGTCGAACCATTACCTCACGGAGAAGCCCTCGCAGACACCGAACAACAATGAAAAGAATACTAGCTGAACAGTGTTAGGGTTAGTGATAGCGCGGGAGAACAGTTCTCAAGGACGGGACAGATGTCCATTTCATTCCCTTTTACAAGGATGAGTTGTAATTAAAACACAACTATTACGAAATCAATAAAATCTGGATCTTATCCTATGATATAATCAACAGTCGAATTATTAATTGAGCGCAGGTTTTAAGGAGGGCTGGGCCCCATAAATTTTTGGTATCGAATCCAAGTTGTGTGTTAGAAGAAATGGAAGTCGGTCGGCGAGGTCGTGGGAGAGCTATTCGAAGAGTAGTAGATGAAGGATTGCGAGAAGAGATTTGAATATTGGACGCCCATTTGGCGGAAGTAGAAGTAGCAAGAATAAGAGATCCTAAGGGAGGAGATGATAGTGATGAGAAAGTTGCAGAGACAACAGATGGATCAGATGGAGAAGGACCCGAACTCAGAATGTTGAGGTCATTTTTACTATCAAATAGTAAGCCAAAGCATGAGCTTTCGACTTATGATGGAAGTTTATCAACAGAGGTACTGCTGGATTGGCTCAGTGAGCTAAATAAGTATTTTGACTATGAGGAGATCAACGAAGAGAAAAGAGTTAAATTCGCTGCCACCAGGCTGAAAGGACATGCGTCCTTATGGTGGGATAGTGTCCAAGTAGAGAGGAAGAGGTTGAACAAGCAACCTATAGAAAAATGGACCAGGATGGAGGCTAAATTGAAGGGTAAATTCTTACCCAAAGAATACTAGATTTCTATGTACAGTCAGGTACAGAATTTAAAACAAAAGGGGATGACTATAAAAGAATACAATGAAGAATTCTATCGGGTAAACCTGAGAGCTGGTTACATAGAAGACAACCCTAAAAATATAGAGAGGTTTGTGAATGGATTAAGGTGGGAAATATTAGATGAGATAAGTATTATTTCAGCTAGAACCATAGATGAGGCTTATCAGAGTGCCTTAAAGGCAGAGGATAAAATAAACAGGAAACAAAATGCCAGAAGAGGAGGATCTGGTAGAGGAAAAGGACGAGCCTATGGCAGAGGTAGAGCTGCCAATCCAGTGATGAAGGCAGCAGCTCAAAAACTCTAGGAACAACGGAAAAGGACAATAACACTAGGGGAGGAAGGCCATACTAGCGTGGAAGAGGTAATGGCAGAGGCAGAGGAACTACCATCTAGTGTTACAAGTGCCACAAGTGGGGGCACAAGTCTTTTGAATGTCCTGAGGGTGAACAGACAAGAGGAAGAGGAACATATGTTGCTCAGATGGAAGAAGCAGAGGCACCACCCCAAGAGGTAGAGAATATACTGGAAATAGGGGAAGCCTTAGTTTTTAATAAGGTATTGTTGAAACCAGCAAAAGAGATAGCCGATCCGACTCAAAGAAAAGCATTATTCCGGACAGTATGAAAATCACATGGAAAATGCTGCAGACTGATTATCGACAGTGGAAGCACAGATAATCTAGTGGCCACAAATATGGTGGAGAAATTGGGGTTGAAGAGATTAAACACCCCAATCCTTACAAGGTGTCGTGGTTACAGAAGGGACATCAACTATTAGTTGATGAAAAATGTGAAGTTGAGTTCCATATTGGCAAATACAAGGATAAAGTTGTTTGTGATATTTTTCCTATGGACGTGTGTCACATACTGTTAGGGAGACCATGGCAGTATGACAGAAAATTAGTGCACGATGGAAAGACAAACTATTACAAGTTTGTTAAGGATGGGATTAAGCATACGCTTGTACCTATCAAGGAGGAAGAGACAGCAGAAACCATCGGAGTCAAAATATTACTGGTGGGAGGAAAGAAATTTTTAAAGCAGATCGAGGACAACGAAATCAAATATGCTTTTGTAAGGAGGTCAAAGACAGTGTTGTTACACATAAGATTATAGATTTACCTGAAGAAATCCAAGACATGTTGTAAGAATTCAGTGACATTATAGTAGATGATTTACCAGATGAATTACCTCCCAAAAGAAGCATCAGTCATCATATAGGCTTTATACCTGGAGCTAGTCTACCAAACAAGGTAGCATACCGAATGAGTCCTAAGGACAATGAGGAAATCAGGAAGCAAGTACAGGAATTGATGGATAAAGGGTTGATAAGGGAAAGTTTGAGCCCCTGTGCAGTTCCAACAGTTTTAACTCCTAAGAAAGGCGGAGAGTTGCGAATGTGTACAGATTCAAGAGCCATTAATAAAATTACTATTAGATACAGATTCCCATTGCCATGAATGGATGACATGATGGACTGCTTAAGTGGAGCAACGTATTTCTCAAAGATCGATCTGAAGAGCGGGTACCACTAGATTCTAATTCGAGAGGGGGATGAATGGAAAACAACTTTCAAAACAAATGAAGGACTATATGAGTGGCTGGTGATGCCATTCGGATTAAGCAATGCCCCTAGTACTTTTATGTGTCTGATGAATGAAATGCTGAAGGAGTTCATTGGGAAGTTTGTAATTGTATATCTGGATGATATACTAATTTTTCAATAAGACTAGAGAAGAGCATTTCCGACATGTTCGGAGTGTGTTGGAAAAATTGCAGCAGGACAAGCTACTGATAAATTTGAAGAAATGTTCTTTTTTTTCAGAATAATTTAGTTTATTTTGGATTTGTGATTGTAGAGAATGAACTGAAGATGGACCCAAAAAAAATTGCAGCTATTATTAGCTGGCCATCTCCAAAGAACCTATTTGAGGTTCGTAGTTTTCATGGATTGGCAAGTTTTTATCGTAAATTCATAAGAATTTTTAGTGAGATCTGCGCACCTATGTTGGACGCCATCAAAAAGGCAAAACAACCTTTCTGTTGGACTGAAGCGGCAGAGAAAAGTTTTCAGATTTTGAAAATGAAGATCACTAAAAGATCGATTTTGAGGTTTCCTGATTTTAACAAACTATTCCAAGTTCGTTGTGATGCTAGTGGTACAGCCATTGGGGTAGGTACTCAGCCAGGAAGACAAAATAGCCGCTTATTTCAGTGAAAAATTGAATAAAAGCAGGCAAAAGTACTCATCCTATGATAAAGAATTTTATGCTGTAGTCAAAGCATTGAAGCATTGTAGACACTATTTATTAGGTAATGAGTTTGTTTTATTTTATGATAATTCTACATTACATTATATTATGCAGCAGCAAAAACTAAACGACAAGCATGCAAAGTGGGTTGAGTACTTGCAGAGTTTCACCTTTGTATTGAAGCATATTAGTGGACATGCCAACAAGGTAGCAGATGCACTAAGCAGAAGAGCTTTGCTCTTACAGGAGAGTACGATACAAGTACTGGGATTTGAACATCTAAAAGACTTGTATCAAACAGATGTAGATTTCAAGGAGGCCTATGAAGCCTACCAGAATCCTTTGTTAAGAAATAATAGTCCATGGCTGGACTATAACTTATAGGAGAAACTGTTGTTTAAAGGAGGATAGTTATGTATTCCCGAATGTTCAATGAGGGAGAACATAATTCGGGAAAATCACAGTGGAGGTCTTGCCAAACATTTTGGCATTGATAAGACCCTGGATCAAATCAGTCATTTTTATTACTGGCCGAAGATGCGAAGGGAGGTGCAGGGGATTGTAACCAGATGCAAGGTGTGCCAATTAGCGAAAGGACACAGTTAGAATGCGGGACTCTACACACCACTACCTATTCCGAGTAGACCATGGGATTCAGTCAGGTTGGACTTTGTCTTAGGTTTACCCAGAACGCAGTAGGGTTACGATTCTGTAATGGTGGTAGTGGACCAATTTTAAAAAATGGCACATTTCATTCCTTGTAAAAAAACTAGTGATGCCACTCATGTAGCACACTTGTTTTTCACAGAGATTGTCAGACTGCACGGGTTGCCTAAGTCAATCGTTTCTGACAGGGATGTGAAATTCACAGGAAATTTCTAGCGTACCCTGTGGAAGAAGTTGGACACACGGTTGAACTTCAACTCTGCTTATCATCCACAGACTGATGGGTAGACAGAGGTAGTAAACAGAAGCTTGGGAAACCTATTACAGAGTCTGTTTGGAGAAAATTCATGAATGTGGGATCGTGTACTTGCCGAGGCAGAATTCGCTTATAACGATTCACCAAATCGAAGCACAGGATATAGCCCTTTTCAGATCTTGTATGGCATGCATCCTCATGGCATGCATGAGTTACGAGATCTAGGACAGTTGGAAAAAAGGAGTGCTGACAGGGAGAATTTCGCAGAAGCAATGAATGATCTACATGAACAAGTGAAATCCAAGTTGCAGGACAACAGTCAGAAGTATATACAACAAGAAGATCTAAAATGGCAGGAGGTACAGTTTCAGGTGGGAGACGATGTTCTCGTGCATTTACACAAATAAAGGTTCCCTAAGGGTGAATACAACAAGTTGAAGTTTAAAAAAATTGGCCCTTGCAAAATTTTGTGTAAATTTTCTGCAAATTCCTATGAATTACAGTTACCCTCAAGCATAGGCATATCACCCATATTCAACATAGCAGATCTGTTTCCATACACTGCTAGTCCTGAAGAGGACAATTTGGCACGGCCAGAGCGGGACACCCAGACACAGACAGGAAGTGAATCTTGGATGAGGCAAATGCCTTTGGATCAGCCCCTTTAGATAGAGAGAATTCTCGACACACAGGTGGCCAAGTGGACTCGAAGAAAAGAGTACCTCCAGTACCTTGTCAAGTGGAAGAACTATCCCATTGAGGAAAGTTCGTGGCTTGATGCGGCCCAGATACAACGTGCAAGGTATTCAGTGGAGGAGCTCATGGAATGGAGACATGACCTTTTTATCACCCCGGGAGCTTGATGTAGGAGCATCTAGTTCAGGGTGAACGAAAATAACAGTATTTTGTCTCACAGGTTTATAGGTCATTGTACCTGAGTTGGTTTTAATTATTTTTCTTTAAAGTTCTAGCACATAGGACTTAAGAACAGAGATTATGTTTTTGCACTTTAACTCCTTTTTAGTTACTGTTTTTACTTAAGTCAAAATTATGGTGAACGGAAATGGACAGTTACCAAATGTAACTACTTGAAACTGTTAACAGTTTCAAGAAAAAAAAAACAACTGTTCAACAAGTATTATAAAAAGAACACGATAATATGTTTCGGGGGTTGATCTTCCATCATAGCAAAAAAGAGGAAGCAATAAAAAAAAACATTCAGGAGTTTTTTTTTCCTAAAAAAACCATCTGAGAATTATCTGCGGTAAAATACTATTTTTGTTTTTTTTTTCCTGTTTGTTGTTCGTTCCATCTTACATTGTAAACTGAACGCATGCACGAATATAGCAAAAGCTGGCAGAATTAATTTGTTTATACAGGCATTGGAGCAACTACAGAATTTGACAAATTGAGGCATTCATCTAACAAGAGAGTTCTACAAATTAGGAAATACACCAACATTCACACACCAGCAGGTGCACAAACCTTCACAGGTATTCACCATTTTTACAACAAATTTTAAATTCTCAATGTTTATAAAATCAATCATGTTCTGTTTACGAGTCTCAAAAGACTATAAAAAATATATTACATATCCAATTTAGGGGCTGGGTTCGAAACCCTACACATACAACATTCTATTAACTATGAATGTCTAGATAGCGAACCAACGGAAAAAAAAAAAACCACAGAACCGAAGTGAAAGTTAATCGTGTAACTGCATATAGACCCTAGTCTATTTTCCAAGAAGGAGACATATATAGCAAATCGAAAATGGTGAATTTCACACCAGTACAATGAAGCATGGGAGACAAGACCCACTAATGAAACAAATTCCAAAACCACCAGAGGCAAATAAAGGGAAAGACCCTACCCATTTGGGGTCAATAACTGAGAAGGCGAAGAACCATGGTTGGAGAACTGTAACCACCTACAAGGAGAACAAAAAGTCGAGAGTTAAGTCCTGGCATGAATTAAACAGAGTATCTCAATCAGAAGAAAAGAAACATAGAGGGTTTGCAGAACTCAACTTACCCAAAAGAGAAACACTGAACGGAGGAGGAGTTTCGGTCGCCAGCCGACAAGGGATCTACTCACAAGGAGCAACAAACTTTAGTAACTCAGAAAGAAAGCTGAGAAATTAAAACAGGGATGGACGACTTACCATCGTGAAGCCGATGAATGGAGGCGGATGCTGAAACCCTTGACGACTTCGACCTGAAAGTGCAGACAACAGTCAATTAAACAAAAAATCATTTTGAGAGCGAAGGTTAAGTAAATGTCAGAATGAAACACATACAAAAAGGTATGAATAAGAAACAACACACATAAACCGCCATGTTGCAGAAGCCCTGTTGAAGACCACAAAGAACTAGGCAAAACCCTTGCCCACAGAGACAGAGTGAGAAGAGCTAACAAAACTGCCATATCGATAGAGGCCACAGAGTAGTATAGAGCCACAGTGGAGGGCTGTGGAAAACAGTCACAAGGGTAGACATCATCGAACCATTTCCTCACGGAGAAGCCCTCGCAGACACCGAACAACAATGAAAATAATACCAACTGAATAGTGTTAGGGTTAGTGATAGGGCGAGAGAACAGTTCTCGAGGACAGGATAGATGTCCATTTCATTCCCTTTTACAAGGACGAGTTGTAATTAAAACACAACTATTATGAAATTAATAAAATCTGGATCTTATCCTATGATATAATCAACAGTTGAATTATTAATTGAGCGTAGGTTTTAAGGAGGGTTGGGCCCCATCACTAGACGTACAATTTGCGGCCTTTGTAGTATGCTGGTCTCTTCATCCTTTCATAGGAAATGATTGTGCCCAAAATAACCTCGAGAGTGATCTAATAAGCCCTTCACAAATTAACTAAGGGAATTTAGCCAGCTAGGTACCACCAAAGTTGGGTTTTCAACTTGGGTGAGATTGAATCCCACGAAAGTTGTATGAGGATTTCACTCAAAATTTTTTCTTGGAAATTTCGGTGAACTTTTAAATTGAAATGCCAAGAGAACATCTAAATTTCATGTCTTTTTTTCTTTCTTTTTTCTTTTTTCATAGTTTTAGATTGGGTCTTTTCTAAGTTTTTAGAATTGACCATAATATCATAGACAAATACCATTGGAAAATACCATCGATAAATACATTGAGAAAATAACAGGTCCTACTTAATTATTTAATAAAATCTCCTCTTTTGCCCTTTTTTAATTATAAATAGGGTCCTTTTCTTCCAAAACTCCCCTTGTTACTATCTTAAAAGAACAAAAGGCTAATAAGGATGACATATTCCAGGAATAAGTTGTTTGGGGATATTATAGTTTCACTAAAAGCTATTCTATCTCACAAGTAAGGAAACAAGTTAATGACCCAAGACCCTGGTAGTAACCCCACCAGTGAGTAATTTGACTTATTGTTGTTTTCCTTAAAAAAAAAATTATGAATTATCCTACATTTGTGAATGAAAAAAAATGATAGTTGTCTCAGTGTTAATTACACATTTTGATAATTTTTCCAACTTAAAAAAAACAACAATAAAAAAAAAACTTAATTTTTAAGAAAAAGTGACAATGAAAATGAACTTTTAACTTCAAACAATTATGATCAATTGATTTATCCACCTTTTCTCGATTTCATTTCGATGCCTCTCATCTAGAGACTCTCTATGTTTGAGAAAAGGAACAAAATTTTTGGAAATCTCAATCAATTTGTGTTATATAAAAATTCCCACAAAATTTTATAAAATTAAATAATTTTAATATTAATATTTATAATTATATAATATATAGAAAACCATTTGGAATTTTTTTTATAAAAATAAATATTCCAAAAATTATATAATAGATAGAAAACCATTTGGAAAAAAGTTCATAAGAATAAATATTCCAAAAATTTATAAGAGTAAATAAATTTAACCATTATGATTTTCCATAACACCCACCCAAACACCCTCTTTAAAGAGAGTTGTTCATGGAATCTAGATCATTTTGGAGTCTCAAAATGACAGATTCCATGACATTTTATTGGGCGATAGAGAAGCACCATATGTTTAGTAGAATTTTAAAATGGTTATATATAACAAACTAAATCGTATTATATATTTATGTTTCTCTATTAGCACTTTTATATGTAATTTTTTTGGTGATAGATTATATATGGGACTTTATTATCATAGTATGTGGGTTCATATTGGAAATATATAATGAGGAAAAAGTGACATAATATATTAAGGGATATATAGGGGTAAAGGATTTTTATATTGAGATATATAAAAAAATGGAGCTGAAATTTAATAAAAAAATATAAAGTGGTATAAAAAATGTTGATGAAAAAATAAATACCTACAATAAATAATGAAAGTAAGGGCCTTTTAAATTGAGAAGGTATATTGGATATATATTTGTAGGGAATTAAATAATATATTTTTTAGAGGTATTTTCCAATATATACTCAAATTAAAGGTATTATTTAATATACTATGATCTCACATGATATATTAGAAATTCATTAAATTAAACCCTGATTATAGAGTAAACTTGTATATATATTCTTGTAATAAATTTTCATGCTATTTTGGATAGATCTAACGGATCCACTACATGAATACATGTTTACATACTCAACATGTATATGATGAATGTGATTGTGAAAAAATATATAAACTAGCATTTGCATCGAGAGGTGCAAAGTAACGTCGGGGAGTGAGGAATCTGGAAAACAATAATTAAGTGAAATATATGGAAATTTTAGTTTTTATATATCTTTTAAAGAATGTAATAGAAAGTTACACTAACATAAAGTAACACTAGCATAATTGTCCTAGAATAATGGCATAGTAATGATGTATACTTCCTCTTCGTGCTCCCTTCTCATCCTATGTTTTAGTATATGACATTTGAGAAGTGGAGAAATCTTACATCTTAAAGCTAGATGTCACTTTCAAAATTCAGCTCCCAATCAAGAGCAGAGAAATCAAGCACAAGCATACACCAATAATCAAACAAACTAGGGAACATGCACATTGACAAGTGGACAGAGTTGCATGTATCCATACTCCAACCATCAGACTACCCATGTGAGTAACCCAAGCCATGCCTCTCAAAAGTGACCCCTGCACACTTATGCCCAGAACAAATTTCTCAAGTATCCTCCAAGCATCATTCTTCTTGAGCGAGTAATACTCCTTACATTTTAACACAAGATCCCCCTGAATGAGCTTCATAAGTAAATCTGACATCAAATCTCATTCCCTTCCAAAATTCCTATAGTTCTGACACCATTCAACCATTCAGAAAATAGGAATGATGTATTAAATCATAGACAATATCTTGGCTGCTAAAAACTTCTGATAAAGTTCCTTTGATCATAAATAGTTAGCTATCATTCTCAATTCTGATCACATTTAAAATTGTTGCATTTCCTTTGTCAATCACAATAAAAGGATACTGCAATTTTTCAACACAGGTTTATAGATTTTTCTCATACCTAATTCATACTCATGTCACATTTTTTCATGGCTTCCAAGTTCCCCGGAATTGATATCAAAATGGAAAATGAAACAATCCATGTTCAAAATGTCGGAAATGTGTGGATGAGCCATGATATAGCAACAAATGATAAATCATACCTCATGGTGTTCTACTAGAATTTCACTAAAATCGTTGATGGTGTCCTACAATTCATCTACAACACAAATTTTGTCTACTATCATCATAATAAAGATAATTTTTCCGTATTCTAATTATCATACTAAGAGTGATTAGAAAACCATAACTATCCTACTATTGTACAAGTGATAGATAACTGCCATAACACTAGTGACTAATTGAAATTAAATACTTTATGAGCATACACACATGTTCTAGATTTCATAGAATCTTATCAAATGACCAATGGATTCATTATCCATATTACCACCATGTCATTTGTAATGAGTTCCTATACTATTGGTCTTAATCTAGACATTGAAACAGTTTGATGATTGGTGAAGAAATTGAGAAAACTTGAAATGAAAGATACATAAAAACTAAAACAACAGTATATCTGTTGCAATTTCAGTATTGTAAATAAATGGTGCCTTCAAATTTAAGAACACAACACTTCAAGTACATATACTTAAAAGCAAAGAAAGCAATATTCTTACCCAATCCCCACCCTGGCTTTGATCAACAGATCTCGCATTGCCACACATCCTACCTCATGCTTGTCAATATCAATTTGTTACAAATGAAGGATAAAAGGCCTTGATGAAAACTTATAGAAAATACCAGCTAATCAAATTTCCATATTCTACTAAAGGTAATTTTACATCATAATCATAGATTTATGCAAAGATAACTAACAATACAAGTTCCAAGAAAATATAAAAAAGACTTCACAAGTTTTAAAGAAAACACACCATTGCAGCTCGAGGGAAAACCCCAAGTGTGTGATGCCCAACATTTCCATACAAAGATAGACACCACCTCTTATTTGCATTAGGAGCAAAGAACTCAGCCACAAATTTTCTCCAATAACCAATATTGTTATCATGCAGCACTAGAGAAAATTGGAAATAGATTTTTAATGCTAGTGTGCATGCATGCCCTTACCTGGGAGGGTAAACACATATTTCAAAAGATTTCAAAATAGCATATTGGCATGTATGCACTGTTGCATTTTATGCCAAGGTGCAAACCCATAAAAATGGAAAAAATAAATAAATCCTACAGGAGGACGATGTCGTTGATGGTATAGGTATTGCATCACCTACTGGGCACACAATCCACTCTCCATTGCAGGCTTCTTTGTCAAAGATGTGGGTGGAATGTTATGCTATTGCATGTGATGTCACAACTGTTGTTGTTGTTGCCGAAGATGAGACCGTTGCAAGTGCTGAGGTAGTGATTGTAGCAACTATTGTTTCTGATGGTGCTGCATCATTCTCTGCTGTCGAATAAGTGGATGCAGTAGTGGAGAAGAATGTCTTTGCATGGACTCTTGTCTTTGAAGTTGGGCAGCCAATACATTTTAAGGCCTCTGCATAATTTGTTGAACAACTTGTTGTTGTAAAGAATATTTTGGTTTTAAATCCATCCTAGGCTTCATCATTTGAGGTTGTTGCAGAAATTAATCACTCTTGTTTAGTTTTGGAGTTATAAGATCCAGACAAGATTCCATTTTAGGGGAGATAAGACCCGGACCTGTTTCAAGTTTTGGAGAGATAAGACCTGGACCAGTTTCAAGCTTCCGAGAGATATGGGGCAGTCGTTGCCCAAGCTGCGGACCACTCCTAGCAGTTTGTTGCCCAAAAATATGTTGGACACCAAGCTGCAGTCTAGTTCCATGGGATTGAGCTTGTTGTGAGACAACCTGCTGTTGTAAATTTTGCTGCATTTTTTGTTGTGAGGTTGGCGTAGATGCTCCTTGTTGCTGCCTCTGTTGAAACTGCTACTGTTGCACAAATTGATCTTGGTTGGACTCGATTTGAGTTAGAGAAGACCCGCTCTGTTGGGCTAAGGATGATCCATCCATAACAGAAGAACCCGACTCACTAATATTCCCAGATGAAAATGACATTGGTGAGCTCGAAATGCACATAAAAGAATCCGTATTGTTACTTGCACTCCGCTAAAATTGTGCCCATCTAGAAAGGGTTGAATTAGCATCAGTAACTAAAGAACTCACCCCAACACTAGGCCCAAAGTTTGCTGCACTGTACATGTTGGAATGTTGAGAATTCCAGAACAATGAAAGGAGAGAGTAAACTCCCCTCTTCAACACAGATAAATATAAAAATTCTTTGACAGGAGACAGAGTTTTCAAACTGTAAAACAAAATTCTATTCCTTTCAAAAACTGTTACAAATCTTCCTCAATACAGAGGGATAACATGAAGAGTGACTGCTACAGACACAGTGCACAAAAACATTCACTATTTTCTCAAAGCAATACTCTTTGTCTCTCAAAACAACACTGTTGTGTATTTCATTTCCACGCTGTTGTGCGAAACAAAAAAACCAAAATAAAAACAATGCAATACTACAGACTCGCGGGCCTTTTCTTTTATATGTGCCGCACACAAAAAAAACATTACAAAACATGTGTAAAACTTAAATACAAAGAAATAACCCGAATTACAAAGGAAAAACCTTTCGGAACTTAAAAAATATCAAATGCCCGACATACGAGTGGGGACCACATCGCAGTCGGCAATCGGCGATCGACGGATTGGCTTTGACAAACAAACTTGCAATTTGAGCGATGTGCGATGTTGAAATTGCGATTGAATCGCATCGCAAACATCCGATGGAACATTGCGATTGCGATTACAATATGGACGCGATGACCATATATAAAACATGGCTGATAAAGCAATCGGGTCCAAACTTTAAAAAATAACATGCGCCCATCCAAAACTTCTGATTGCGATTGCAGATCAGATGCGATGGCGCATAAAAATCCAATATAATAAACCATCAGGTTCGGCCTTCGATCAGAGCACATAACAAAAGCGCTCCGATTGAACTTTGCGATTGGAACACTTGCGATTGCAATAAAACACTGCCGCGTGGTCTTGTGGACCCATGGGCCTTGGCTGGTGGTGGGGGCGATTTATATATATATATATATATAAGTTTTGGTTGTATATTATATACAATCGTTCCACGTGGAACTCTTCCACATCAATAAGACACTGCTTCAAAAAACTTGCGATTGCGATTTGGGCATAAGTGGTGGGGACCACTTGTCCCGCCATTTAAAAAATAAAAGGACTTTCGCCTGAATTAAACCAATTTTCTTCATTCTGGTTGTTGAGGGCTTTAAACGCCCGAAATTACTGTTTTAATAAGAACTGCTCCTCCGTAGTTCAGAACTACGGGAAAATCTTCGTTCCACTGCAAAACAGCTCTGCCCATCACCATAATCAATTCTTCTTTGCAATTCATGGCTGTGGCCCATAAAAATTAATTTCATTCCTACGGTTCTTCCATCCTTCTTTAATTTATAGTGTTGTGCACTCAAAAACTTCTCCTACTGCTACCTTTGTACTCTTTTCTTCCTGCCCAAGGCTGGCAGGTGACTTTAATATTTTCAACACTCCCCCTTAAAGTCAGCTGCTGGGTTATCCATCATACCCAAGCATTTTCTTAAAAATTCAAAGGTCTTTTGCCCCAATGGCTTTGTTAAAATATTTGTGTATTTCTCCTCTGTTTTACAATGTTGTACAACGATTTCTCCATTGTTTACCAATTCTCTGATATAATGAAACTTTGTATCTATGTGTTTTGTTATTTTATGAAACATAGAATTCTTTGACAATGCAATAGCTGAGCTATTGTCACAATAAATCACTGTTCCTTTTACCTATTCTTGACATAAAATTATCAACATTTTTCTCATCCAAATTGCTTGACACGCTACTGCTGTAGCTGCCACATACTCTACCTCTGCTGTAGATAATGCTACAATAAGCTGTTTCTTAGAAGCCCATGAAATGGCTCCTGAACCTATATGAAAAACATAACTGGAAGTGCTCTTCCGATCATCTACACTTCCAACCCAATCACTGTTAGTGTATCCAACTAATTCTGAATTTTCTGAAGTATTATATAAAATGCCAAATCTTTTAGTTCCTTTAACATACCTCAGAATTCTCTTTGCTGCTTGCCAATGTGCTTCTTTTGGCTTCTCCATAAATCTGGAAATTAAACTAACAACATGCATAATATCAGGCCTAGTTGCAGTCAAATACATGAGGCTGCCAACTATGCTTTTATACAAACTTGGATCAAACTCCTCGCTGCTGTCATCTTTACTCAACTTCAATCCCATTACTGTGGGAGTAATTGCAGCTTTGCAATCCTGCATATTAAATCTTTCCAAAACTTGATTCACATACTTTTCTTGAGATATAAAAATCCCTTTCTCATTTTGTTCTACTTCTATTCCTAAGAAGTATCTCAACAAACCCATGTCAGTCATTTCAAAGTCATCTTTCATGACTGTTTTAAATTTTTCAATAAGGTAATCATCATTACCTGTAAATATTAAATCATCAACATATAAAACAACAATCAACATTTTACCATCCTTTTCTTTGATGTAGAGGGTGGGTTCTCCCTCACACTTTTCAAATCTATTTTCCATTAGATAGGAGTCTATTCTACTGTACCACGCTCTTGGCGCTTACTTCAGACCATAAAGAGATTTCTTCAATTTGCAGACTTTATGCTCTTGGACTTTCTTGTCATATCCGAGAAGTTGTTCCACATATACCTCTTCCATTAAAACTCCATTTAAAAATGCAGATTTTACATCCATCTGGTATACTTTCCATCTGTTTTGTGTTGCTATGGACAACACTGCTTTTACTGTCTCCATTCTTGCAACTGGTGCAAAAGTTTCTTCATAATCAATCCCCTGCTTCTGCTTATATCCCTTGACAACAAGTCTGGCCTTGTGTCTTTCTATTCTTCCTTCAGCATTACTCTTGGTCTTATAGACCCATTTAACTCCAATGACTTCTTTACCTTCTGGGAGATCAACCAAATCCCATGTTTTGTTCTTTTACATGGCATTAATTTCATCATCCATAGCTTCTATCCATTTTCTATCTTTAATAGCATCTTCAAAATGAATAGGATCATCAACTTGACAATAAAAAGCAAATAAGGAATTCATACCTTCATTTGTTGCTCCTTGCTCATAGATTTCTCTAATGCTTCTGAATTTTGTTCCTCTTTCACTTGGTGTATTCGTGCTTGAATAAGCACTCGAATCTGCTCCATGTGGTGTGCTCGGTGATGCACTACCACTTCTTCTCAAGGGTGTTCTCGCTGCTGCTTGAGGTGTCCCTTGCTGTCCTTGTGTTGGTGGAGGTTGTGCAACGGATGGGTTGCCAATTTCAACCACATCTCCCTCATCTTCATCATGAGATAAACAACTTTTAACATTGACTGTTTTCTCAATGCTTCCTCCCATGCTTCCTCTTCAATGAATTGTACATCTCTGCTTATCACAAAATTCTTTGTGGGTGGGTTATACAATCTGTATCCTTTGGAATCTTCACAATATCCAAGGAAAATGCACTTCTCCCCCTTACTATCCAACTTATTCCTCAACTTGTCAGGAATGTGTGCATATGCCACACATCCAAAAACTCTCATGTGGGTGACTCCTTGTTTTCTGCCACTCCACGCTTCTTCTGGAACTTTGTTCATCACAACTTTTGTAGGGCATCTATTTAAAATGTACACAGCATAGTTTGCTGCTTCAGCCCAATACTCATTCAGCAAGTGTTTCACCTTCAACATAATTCTCACCATTTCCATTATGGTTCGATTCTTCCTTTCAGCAACTCCATTCTGTTGCGGTGTGTACCTTGTGGTAAAATGCTTGTGTATGCCATTCTCTCTGAAAAAACGCATAAATTACTTTGATATATATTCTCCTCCTCTATCAGTTCTGAGAACTTTAATGTGCAGTCCGCTCTATTTTTCTACAAGAGCTTTAAAATGGAGAAATTTTTGAAAAACTTCACTCTTATATTTTAGAAAATAAACCCACACTTTTCTTGTGAAATCATCTATGAAGGTCAACATGTAATTGCTACCTGAAACTGATGCTGTGTGCATCGGCCCACATAAATATGAGTGAATGATCTCTAAGGGTGCTTTCACCCTTATGCTTTTCCCTGATGGAAAATTTTCTCTGTGTTTCT
The DNA here is from genome assembly GCA_034641835.2 of Pinus albicaulis. Lineage (NCBI taxonomy): Eukaryota > Viridiplantae > Streptophyta > Pinopsida > Pinales > Pinaceae > Pinus > Pinus albicaulis. Next base: position 874,084,677 of record CM076580.1, on the reverse strand, counting down.
TTCCCAAGATGCAGCCTTCACATAGGCTGTCAGGCTTCTCAATCAATGGCAAACCTCTTACCATCCCTTTTCTGTGCAGCAAATTTAATCCTCCAAAATTGAGATGTCCAAATCTCAGGTTCCATAACCAATTTTCATCTTTCTCTTCTTTCTGAAAGGCTTCTTGTGTTACAGCTGCTATGCTCTTTCCTTTTCCCTTTAAGTCAGTGTTGAGCTTGAGAGGAAACATTCTATTGCTGGTCATTTGAATTTCAACAATGATTTTCTTACTTGGAGGTATATCTTTTATTGTGCACACATCATCCTTGAAAATTACATTGTAACCTTTGTTTATGAGCTGCCCAATGCTCAAAAGATTACACTTCAGACCTGGAACATAATACACATCAGGAAAAAATTTTTGCTCACCATTTCTTGCTCGAATACTAACTCTGCCTTTTCCTTTGACAGAGATTTTAGTATCAGTCCCTGTGGTTACTTCAGATTTAATCTCTTCATCTAGATTTGCAAACATTGCTATGTTTCCAGTCATGTGATTACTACATCCTGAATCTAAGAACCAAACATCATCTTCTCTATCTTGTGCTACATTACACGCTAACATCACATTACTTGGGCTCTTTTCTTCTTTTGCTACATTAGCATTCTGCTTATTTTTCATGTCATTTTGCTTCTTTCTACATTCATTGGCATAGTGCCCATATTTCTTGCAATAATGGCATTGAACATTGGATTTGTCATACCTTTGTCCGTGAGCATGTTGGTGTTGATGTCCACCTTGTTGGCTGTTGCTGTGGTCGTGGCTCTGACTTTGACTATTGCTCCTTCCATGTGAATGTGAAGGGCTGTTCCTTCCACCTCTATTTTGGCTTCTGCCTCTTCCTCTTCCTTTGCCTTGACCTCTTCCTCTTCCTGAGGGCATCTGGGTCTTGAAGGCATGCTCTAGAGATGAGTGTTCATCTCTGCTCAACCTCTGTTCATGAGTTATCAGTGAGGCATGAAGTTCATCCACTGTGAACCTTGAAAGATCTTTGGTATTTTCTATGGTGGTAACAATAACATCAAACTTTGAGGGTAAGCTCCTCAAAAGTTTCTCCACAATCCTTCTTTCTTCAAGAGTTTCTCCATGGGACCTTATCTGATTTACAATCCCAATCACATGTGTAAAAAATGTGTCTACATTATCTGACTCTTTCATGCAAAGAGTTTCAAAATCTCTTCTCAACAACTGAAGTTTGGCTGTCTTGACTTTCTCCATGCCTTGATAGGCTAGTTTCAGAGTTTCCCATGCCTCCTTGGATCTCTGGGCTGCTGCTATCCTTGGAAACACACTCTCGTTTACTGCTTGATACAATAAGAAAAGAGCTTTAGCATATTTCTTCCTATTTCTCTTCAATAAGTCCTTCTCTGCTTGAGTTAAGGCATTAAAAGCCTGCTCATCAGCTGGTTCAACGAAACCATCTTCTACAAATTCCCATAAGTCTTTTGAGACAAACATGGCTCTCATGGTAATGGCCCAATAATCGTAGTTCTTTCCATTAAATTGTGGAAGCTGAACATTTCCAATGTTCATTCCTGTGCTTGGTCCAACCATTTCTTTTAAACTGAACTCTGAACTTAAACAAACTATCTTTCCTTCTTTTTTTTTGAAAGAAAAAACTCTTTTAAAACAAGAACTACAGCTCTGTTATCTTTGAGAAATACCTGAACTTTGACTTCTGTTAGGCTTTCACACTGCTGGAGAAAACACTGCAACAAGTCTACTTCTTCTTCAGCTTCTTTGAAACCTTCAAAGAGCTTGAACTAGCTCCGATACCATTTTGGAATGTTGAGAATTACAGAACAATGAAAGGAGAGAGTAAACTCCCCTCTTCAACACAGAAAATATAAAAATTCTTTGACAGGAGACAGAGTTTTCAAACTGTAAAACAAACTTCTATTCCCTTAAAAAATTGTTACAAATCTTCCTCAATATAGAGGGATAACATGAAGAGTGACTGCTACAGACACAGTGCACAAAAACATTCACTGTTCTCTCAAAGAAATACTCTCTGTCTCTCAAAACAACACTGCTGTGTATTTCATTTCCGCGCTGATGTGCGAAACAACAAAACCAAAATAAAAACAATGCAATACTACAGACTCGCGGGCCTTTTCTTTTATATGTGCCGCGCACAAAAAAAAAATTACAAAACATGTGTAAAACTTAAATACAAAGAAATAACTCGAATTACAAAGTAAAAACCTTTCAGAACTTAAAAAATATCAAATGCCCGACGTACGAGTGGGGACCACATCGCAGTCGGCAATCGGCGATCGGCGGATCGACTTTGACAAACAAACTTGCGATTTGAGCGATGTGCGATGTTGCGATTGCGATTGAATCGCATCGCAAACATCCGACGGAGCATTGCGATTGCGATTACAACACGGACGCGACGACCATATATAAAACATGGCTGATAAAGCAATCAGGTCCGAACTTTAAACAATAACATGCGCCCATCCAAAAATTTCGATTGCGATTGCAGACCGGATGCGATGGCGCATAAAGCTCCAATATAATAAACCATCGGGTCCGGCCTTCGATCAGAGCACATAAAAAAAGCGCTTGGATTGAACTTTGCAATTGGAACACTTGCGATTGCAATAAAACACTGCTGCGTGGTCTTGTGGAACCACAAGTCTCGGCTGCTGGTGGGGGCAATTTATATATATAAATATATATATATATATATATATAAAGCGTTGTCTTGTTGATGGAGCATTTGTTGAATGTTGTATATAATATACAACCAAAACTTATATATATATATATAAGTTTTGGTTGTATATTATATACAATCGTTCCACCGTGGAACTCTTCCACATCAACAAGACACTGCTTCAAAAAACTTGCGATTGCGATTTGGGCATAAGCGGTGGGGACCACTTGTCCCGCCATTTCAAAAATAAAAGGACTTCCGCCTGACTTAAACCAATTTTCTTCATTCTGGTTGTTGAGGGCTTTAAACGCCCAAAATGACTGTTTTAATAAGAACTACTCCTCCGTAGTTCAGAACTATGGGAAAATATTCGTTCCACTACAAAACGGCTCTGCCTATCACCATAATCAATTCTTCTCTGCAATTCATGGTTGTGGCCCATAACAATTAATTTCATTCCTACGGTTCTTCCATCCTTCTTTAATTTACAGTGCTGTACACTCAAAAACTTCTCCTGCTGCTGCCTTTGTACTCTTTTCTTCCTGCCCAAGGCTGGCAGGTGACTTTAATATTTTCAACAGTACAAAACCTGATTCATGTCACCCATAGCGAATCCTAAATCCCCCCTTCCAACTACAAATTTTTGAGACAAATTCCCAAAAGCTCCGTTCAATTGCAATCCTCTAGAATTATGTTTGTGACTGTTGATGTGGTAAATGATACCTGAACTAGAAGGGGTCGTTTGAGCTTGGCCTCCAGCCACCAGATCTGGAGACGCCAATGACCAGACCGCTACCCTGACGCTCATGGATGCTTGGCTGAGCATTATCTGAAGTTGAACAGCCGAAATTTGAAGCAGAAGCACTGGAAGGAAGTGGCAGAGCCGCCCAGTCAATAACACACAAGTGGCGGAGGCCAACCGGTTAACATGCAATGTAAGACTTAAATTTCCCTGTCCAATAGTCTGTAGTCACATGTCAATATATAATTGGCTAGAAGGGCGATAAGAAATTTTTTTGATTGGGTGAAGTGAACAGTGTTTGTCCACCCAATCTTATAAATAAAATGACTCTGGCATAAATATGTAATACAATTTGACAACAATGAAATGAATATAGTTGCACTTATGTTAACTTCTCGGTATAAAATTATCATGAATAAGTACATAAATTTAATCATTGTGATTGGATAAAGAGTAAAAAAGTTGTTAGTAAATTCAATATTTATTCAATAAAATGGTGGGTGAAAGCAAAGAAAATGTACTTTAAGTGAGTTGTATCATAAGGAAACGATATTTAGAGAGCATGTGAATAAGGGAATTTTACATAAAAGAAAATTAATTAAATAAGGGATATAAAAGTATCATGAAAATAGTGCAACGATAGCTTTGATGAGTTGTCGCGGATGAAAACGGTAGCTGACAAACATATATATGATAACAAACATATATGATAAAAGGGGTTTGTATCAAGGTCATACATTTGTTTGGAAAGTTATTTTTAATTAAATTTGGTGATTAAAAAAGAAAAATTGACTATAAGAGTGTTTGAACTGTTTTTCTTAATGGTGGAAATGGATTCAATACTATCAAAAATTTCTTACACACCCAAAATCCTGAAACTTGGTAGTTATAACCCAAATTTCCCAAATATTCAATCCAATTTTGACAAAAATCATGCCAAGATTTCTACTATCCAATTTTGACAAAAATCATGCCAAGATTTCTAATATTTTCTTGACAAAATTGTAACCCCATTAAACTACTCTTATGATAAAATAACTTAAAGAAAAAAAGTAAAAAAAATATAAATTAGTGAACAAAGAAAAAATATAATAATAATGAATTAAATTGTTAGAAATAAATTAAAGGGAACAATGAAAAAGTCTAACTATAATTGTAGATATAGAATTATGTTTGTATTCGATTTAATTTGATAGTAAATTCTAAAATATTTTAGAAATTTGATGAAAATTTGTTATTCACTCATATCTATCAAATTTCGAAAATACATATCTACCCAAATTATGCAAATATCCCAAATATGTTTTAGACCAAGATTTTTTTCCCGTAGATAATGCCATCTAAGAGAAAGGCTTGTGGTTTGTACTCTTGATATCTAATCCATGAATTGGCTTTAGTTTTGGGAAAATTTTGTCAATTTTGTGCATTCATCCATGATTGGTGAATTGCCAATACGACACTTTATTGAAGTGTAGATATGAAAAAATTGTTAAAAATTTAAACACACTAGAGGATGCTTTTTCAAGAGACATAGTTCACACAAAGTTGCAGAGAGGTCTTAAACAGGAGCATTTAGTTGCGGAAAACAAATCATGAGAGTCTTCTTTTCAATGCAGAGTGGTGGAGATTAAAACATGTTGACTTGCGCAACTAGTGAAAAAGAGTGGTTGCGGTAACAAATAAAGCAAGAGTTCTTATTGAGATTTTACATTCACCAGGGTTGTAGAGTAACACATAGTAAAACCTGTAACTGTTGTTTTCAAGCTCCCACCAAAATTCGCTCCACTATTTTCTCCTTATTGTCTTTCTAGACTTACATCCCCCACATTACATTCCACTACTCTTTTCTTGTTAATTCAAAACATATATATCTAACACATTAACTCATGACACACAAAATTTAATACATAGTATGGGCAAATCTGAACTTTGCAAAGATTATGTGAGGTAAATAACACTTGAGAAATAGATATTTGTCCATATGCTTTTAATAACAGTGCATTAAATTTATTTTTGAATTTAATTATTTAATTTGTTGCGGAATGGGTTATGTATTTTTCTTAGAACTTCAATTATGTGATGTCCTTCCCTACAAACTAAATATGTAGCCTACAAAACATTTACCGAGGTATGGTTGATTGTCAGTGTATTTAACACGGTGGTTGAGATTAATTCTCCAACACTCCCCCTTAATCGCCACTGTCCCCATTGACCATTCCCAAACAATCTCTGAGATAAAACAAAATTTTCATGTGCCAATGGATTTGTGAAGATGTTTGCAAATTGTTCTTCTGACCTGCAATGTTGCAACACAATCTCACCATTGTTAACTAATTATCTTATGAAATGAAACTTAGCATCAATGTGCTTTGTCCTCTTGTGAAAAACATAATTATTTGACAATGCAATTGTTGAACTATTGTCAGAGAAAATTGTGCTTGTTCCCTCTTGTTCATGAAATAAATCCTGTAACATCCTTCTCATCCAAACTGTTGATGTTGCAACGACATATTTAGCTTCTGTTGTTGGTAATGACACTATAGGTTGCTTCTTGGAAGCCCATGAAGTGGATCCAAAACCCAAATGAAAAACATATCTTGACGTGTTTTTTCTGTCATCAACACTTCCTACCCAGTCACTGTCAGTGTAAGAAACCAACCTAAAATACTCTGTTGCAGAGTACAAAACACCATACTCCTTTGTCCCATTGACATAATTTAAAATTATTTTCATTGATTTCCGATGTGTCTCCTTGGGTGTCTCCCTGAACCTCGACACCAAACTCACTGCATACATTATATTAGGCCTAGTTGCGGTCAAATACATTAGGTTTCCCACCGTACTTTTGTATAATGTCGGATTGGCATTGCTGTTGAAATATTCGTTGCTAAACTTCAACTCCATGACAGTTGGAGTTGGTGCTGTTTTGTTGTTATGCATATTAAACCTCTCTAAAATGTCTGCAACATACTTTGCTTGAGAGATAAAAACCCCATTTTATGTTTTCTTCACTTCTATGCCCAAAAAATATCTTAGCAACCCAAGTCAGTCATTTCAAGCTCACTTTTCATGACTGACTTTAAATCAATGATGAGGAAATCATCACTCCCTATAAAAATCAAATCATCTACATACAAAATGACAATAAGAAGCTTATTGTCACTTTCTTTGATGTAGAGAGTAGGTTCACCATCACATTTGTCGAACCCATTGTCCATTAAGTAAGCATTTATTCTGCTATACCATGCACCCGGTGCTTGCTTCAACCCATAGAGAGATTTCCGCAATCTACACACTTTGTCTTCTTGGCCTTCTACTTCATAACCAGGAGGTTGCACAACATACACCTCCTCTTTCAGCGCTCCATTCAAGAATGTTGATTTTACGTCCATTTGATAGACTTTCCATTTCTGTTGCACGGAAATTGAAAACACTGTATGCACTGTCTCCATCCTCATGATTGGTGCAAATGTTTGCACATAATCTCTTCCATGTTTTTGCTTGTATCCTTTGACAACTAGCCTTACTTTATGCCTTTCAATATTGCCTTCAATGTTTCTCTTGGTCTTATAGAACCACTTCATTCCAATGACTTCTTTTCCTTGCGGAAGGTCCACTAACATTGCTCCTATTTCTTCATCCATTGCCGCAACCCATTTCTCTTCTTTGACTGCATCTTCAATGTGTATTGGGTCATCTACATGATAAAATAATGCAAATAAAGAATTTAGATCAACACTATTATCAAATTAATCTTGCTAATAAATTACATTTAAATTTCTGAATTTTGGTCTTCTTATGCTTGCAGAAGATGAGGTTGGTGTTGCACTTGAAGTAGATGGAGTTGCGGATATTTGTGGTGTGCTTGGAGAAGCCCTTGCTTGGTTGCACAACGCTGTCCTATTTTTTGTTTGCAGTGTCACATGTTGACTACTTAGTTGAGCTTGTGTAGGTGGAGAAGGAGTCACCATTGAGGAATTACTTGTTGTGGTCAATTCCTCTTTGTCTTCATGTGACATACATTTCTTCACATTGATTGTCTTCTCTAAACTTCCATCTCATGCTTTCTCTTCTATGAATTCAACATCTCTATTGATTATTACCTTCTTGGTTGATGGATTGTAGAGCTTGTATGCCAATTTATAAGCCAATATGCCATTTGTAACTATGTTATAAATATTTTTATATTTTCACATGCAAGCATGCTTTTTAGTTTCTCACAATTCCTCAATCCATAAATAGTTGAATGTGCTAAATTTCTTTGTCTGGTTCATCTAAATTTGACTAATACTTTTCATGTTTCATGAAATAATGGATTTAAAAGTCATTGTAACCCACTGTGAACAGTTGTTTTTATTATTTATTTTTTAATAATTAACAGATACTTGTGTCTATGCATCGGGCCAAAAGATCAGACTTAGTTTCTTTGCTAGCTCAATGTTTATGCTAATAGAATTCCGATGCCCCGATTATTTAAAATACCACGATATGAAGGTGCGGCTGATACCTTGCCCATGCGACTTGTGGAAATGGAAAGATGGAATGACTTCCAACTTCACAAATTTTATAAAGTTAAAATACAAAAAAATTTCACCGCGAAAACATGAATTTTTTATATTGATTATTAAACAAAATTCCCTAAAAGATTGCATTTTGAAAAAAATTCAATTAGTTGTACACAATTTCTACCTTGCAATTTCATACAACTTCATATTTTAACTTGCCTTCTGCGCGTGGCAACATTTATAATCGGATATGCCAATTCTAATTTTTCTATAAATATTTATATATCTTCACATGCAAGCATGCTTATTTGCTTCTCACGATTCCTCAGTCCATAAATAGTTGAATATACTCTATTTTTTTGTCTGCTTCCTCTAAATTTGAATAATAGTTTTCACTTTGCATGAAATTTTTACTTATTTACAATAATTATCATATGCTTATGTCTATGCGTCGGGCTCGATTCGGGTCGAGGTTATTTTCTTCTCCAACTAGATGTTTATGCCAATATAAATCTGACCCCTCGACTATTTAAAAGACCACAATATGGAGAGGGGGTCGGAAACTTGCTCACGGGTCTTGTGGACATGGAAAGATGGACCAACCTTCGACTTCACAAATTTTAGAAACTTAAAAATGCTAAAAAATTGTCCTTAACATTATAGGAAAACATGGAGTTTTTATATTGATTATTAAACAACATACCCTACAAGATTGCATTTAAAATAAAAACCTATTACTTGTGTGTGAATAGTTGTTTTTTAGTTTATTTTAATAATCAACACATGCTTGTGTCTATGCATCGGGCGTGACTGAGGTCGTGTTTATTTTGTTCAACAACTAGATATTTATGCCAATAGAACTCTAACTCCCCGACTATTTAAAAGACTCTGATATGGAGTCGAGTTCGATACCTTGCTAATAGGTCTTGTGGAAATTCAAATATGAGTCAACTTCTGACATCGCAAATTTTAGAAAGTTAAAACGCTGAAAAACTTTGTTGTAAATGTTATAGGAAAACATGGACCTTTTATATTGATTATTAAACAACATATCCTACAAGATTGCATTTTGAATAAATTTCTATTAGTTGTGTTTGAAAAGTTGTTGTTGTTTTTTCTTTTTTTTTAATAATTAACACATCCTTGAGTGTATGCGTCGCGCTCGACTGAGCTCGGAGTTATTTTCTTTGTCGGCTAAATGTTTATGCTAATATAAATCCGACCCCCCCCAACTATATAAAACACCATGATATGGAGTCAGGCGAACACCTTGCTCACAAGTCTTCTAAAAATGAAAAGATAGGTATACTTCCGACTTCACAAATTTTAGAGAGTTAAATTCTTGAAAATTTTCATCGTAAACTTTATAGAAAAACATGGAGATTTTATGTTGACTATTTAAAAGTAGACAATATGGAGTAGGGGTCGGGACATTGCTTACATGACTTGTGTAAATGAAAATATGGGTCGACTTCTGACTTAGTTGTGGTCAATTTCTACTGGTCTACTTCTACAAGATTGCATTCAAAGCATCTAAACTCGACCTCGCAACATTGAGATTACTTATGTTTTCTCCCATATGACTTAATTACATGTCCACCTCGATTTAACACTGAAACTTTGATGTTATTTTTATATTTACCCACAACCTCCATAATTTTTGTTAAGAAATAAAATCGCGAATTAAACCAGAGTTTGCTCGCAGGGAGATCTTAAAAAACCTCATCAAACCTGAGTTTCAGATCCAAATTAAAAGGTGTATCAAAATTAATATCCATAATTAACAAACCCAACACATAGAGAGCATGCTCATTGAAAAATTAACCTGAGTCATCGTCAACAATTCTCTCAGAATATTGCAAAACCATAACCTAGAATTTTTCAAATTGAACGTGAATTTTCACTGTCCTTGAGACATCATAAACTCACCAGAATTTCGTTGGTAGTCCCCCGAACTCTATATTAACACCCTCTGAAAACTCTGCTCTTGGCTGCAGGTACAGACATGGGAATTCCAACTTGAGTGAGGACCACAACGCCAAGAAAATAATGCAAAGCCTTTGAACATGAAAGACAACTGGAAATTGCAGAAGACTAGTTCGATTCGCACAATGTCTACATTGCACAAAGACAATCCACTAAAAGCTATTGAAGCTCTGACTGATTAGAAATGTTCTTATCGACAATCCCTTAATAAATTGTCTACCAACACTCTTAAATCCAAATTTACATCACCAAAGCTCAAAGAAAGTAGTCATTAACTCTCATATGTACCCAAAATATCAACCCAGTTAATTGTACATGTCAAGATTACGTCCACCCTCAAAACCCGTAGTCGAAGATGCGATAGTGAGCTAGCTTAACCCAAAAATTTATAGCAAAAACATAATATTAACTATATAAAAATGAAAAATTTATACAATACAAACTAACTAATACAACTCAACCAATCATAAATATCACTACACAAGCCGTCACATAATAATTGAAATTTATAAATAACATTAAAAAAAATTATGAGATATATATGGACATTAGTGATGCAATAAGATTACATCATAGTTGATAAAGTTTACCTTGCATCGAATCTATATATGTACGAAGTTCGAGATTTGGTTTTGGTACATATACGATATCGTTTTGACTTACGGCAATTTGGTATTTAAATCTCTAAAATCTCCTAAATTTATCCTTGGGATCTTCTAATTCACTTGTGTTTCAATTTTTTAAATGTGTCAAAGACCAAGCTTTAATGCCATGAGAGATATTTGGTGTTTGGATACATAGTTGGGTTGGCACTGATCTGTCTTATTCTCTACAATCTAATATTTTCTAAAAGATCCTACGATCTAATATTTAATGCAATCACTTAGATTTGGTAGGATATCAGATCCGAGTTGCACCATTTTCGGTTTTCCAAATACGAACACGTTATTGGTTGCATTAATATTCATTAGAGTTAGAACTTTTATTTGGGTTTGGGTTTAGTTTTTAATTTTCTAGTCTAAACGAGTAGTGAAATGGCTTAGAATTTGGCAAAGATTTTATTAGAATCTTGTTCACAGTTTGTTAAACTTTAGTATTTTGAGTCCCTGAAGGGTTTTTGATAGTGCTGAATCCATTTCCACTATCAAAAAACACTCATCTGATTTTTGGAATTTTATTTTATTGGATGTTGGCAAAAAACTACCATCCAAGCTATTCCACATGCTAGATAGACAACTTCGTTTCTAATATTATGGAGTTTAAAAAAAACTATTAAAATTTGAGATTTATGAGGTAGATTAAATTATTTTTTATTATTATTTAATTTGTATAGTTGGGCTGCCACCCTTTTTGGCTGTTCGATTTGTCTTATTCATGCATTTAATATCTACAATCTAATATTTAATGCAATCACTTGAATTTGGTTTTAGGATATCAAAATAATTTTTTTTGATATTTAATTAATAATTTATTGATATTTAATTAATTATTTGTCATGTTAATATTCAATTAAATTAAATTTTTTAAGTTGGGTTTGAGGTTCCAATATTATGGAGTTTAAGAGAAATTAATAGGAATTGAGATTTATGAGGTGGAATAAATTATTTTTTATTTTTAATTAATTTTTATATGAGAAATATTTTTATATTTGATGAGTTTTTTTTTTAATTTATGTTATATTTTGAATTTTTGTTATATGTAGTTTTAGTGTAAATGTTTATTAGTGATTTTTGTTTTGTACACAAGAATAAAGAAGATTTTCAGAATTTCTGGACACTTGATTGTTGTATGATTTCCATTATTTTATTAAATATAATTATTTTATATATTGTTACAATTAATAAGAAACAACAATTAATTGGGAAAAAATAATAATTAAATAATATGAATTAAAAATATTAAAATTTCATAAAAAATGAAATGAAGAATAATTAGTCATTCATAAATAAAGAATAATGATATAAGGGTAATGATATAATGATATAAAATTACCAATAATATATAGAGAAAGGGAGGAACCACCAGACCTTGATTTACACAAATATTGCTAAATAGGGAGAGGAATCACTTTCATTTACACAACTATTGCTAGTTGAGCTATGTAGGAATAAAATTGTAAATGTCTAAATTTATTAGTGGTTACTACCAACCAAAATGTATGCTAATCTTTGTTCCTAAGCAAACTAATACCTTGCATGCCAAAGCAAGACTATAAAATTGGATTTTCCTATTGACCACTATTAATTTAGCATTGACCAATGTAAATTATAATTTTTTACTCAAATTTTGCGATCATTTCTAACTTAAGTGGTAGGAAATGAGCTTCATTTTAGCACTTGTTAATTTAATAAGGATTTAAAATAACTTGAGTGGTAGGAATTCAGCTTCATTTTAGCACTTGTTAATTTAATAAGGATTTAAAACATAAGAATGTTAATGGTATAGATGAATCTAAATTAATATGAGGAATACATAAATGTTAATGGTATAGATAAATCTAAATTAAAATGAGGAATATATATGTTTCCATATTCTAGGAATTGATTGCATCACAAAGTTCAAAGTTATCATCAGTTCAATATGTCACATGTAGGCATTGAAATTATGCATAGAAAATAACAACATTTTCCCAAACACCTAAATTACATCCAATTGATGATTAGAAAAATAGAATATATGGGAGTGGGATTTGAATGAGACTAGTTGATTATTTAATTAAATCACCACATTTATCTCAAAACACATCATAGATCTATAATAATTCCATACAAAAATTGAAACTTGCACAATGATGAATATCCTCACTTTTACTTTCAATTAATTAATATAAATCAAATTTAAAATTAATAATTTTTAAAATTTTTAATATACAATAATAATATAAAAAATTCTATCTCCCAAAAAAACTATTACCTTCACCACATTTCATTTTAAAAATTCTCTCTCTCTCTCTCTCTCTCTCTCTCTCTCTCTCTCTCTCTCTATATATATATATATATATATATATATATATATATATATATTCTTAGTGCACATCATTTGTAACATTCAACACTTTACTCATAAAAAAAGAAAATTACTTTATAAGGTTTTACATCTATGCACACTTAATTACATCTAATGCTTCTAATGCTTCTCAACGGTACACATTTAGTTGCTACTATACGCACTTACTTTGCATTAAGGTTTTACATTTATATGACTACCATAATACATATTTATCCAAGGTTAGCTTCCTGTCTCGAGTCTCTCGAGGAGAGCACCTATCAAACTGTTTAATCCGATTTAAATGATCGGTAGTACTTGTACCCTTGGCAATGAAATATATGCTTAAAAGGTTATCTTACCTGCACGGTATATCTTGTAACAAATATTGCTATTCAATACGAATTTTCGGAAACATCCCTTCTGTGTTGTCAACAACTTTACGGTGGGAAAGTGGAGGTTTCCTTCGCCATCGATCTGACCTACCTGGAATTCGACGGTGGTTTGGTTTTTAGGGTTATGGGTAATGACCTCTCACCCTAACCTCTTCCTTATCCTTTCGAGTATTTCGCCCGTCGCTCTGTGGAAGATGTTTACTGGCTCTGCAACAAACCTCTCCAGGGTTCTACCGATGTTAACAAGGCTTCGACCTCCGGTTGCATGGTAAGTCAACATTCGTTGTTTTTTTTCCTTGAGATAACATTTACTGTATTATGAGTTGTTTTTTTTCGCAGTGGTTCTGCACAGGTTCATAGTTACAGTCTCAAGTGTTAATTTGTGAGGTCTAGTCTCGTCCGAGTCTTAAGTCTGAATTGTTTATGTTTAGGGCCAATGTAATGCTTATTAAAGTTTTGTGGATGGATACTCCACTCTTCCTTAGCGTGACTACCAGTGGAATCCGAGGTGAAGACCCTCTACTATCTCATTATTCATTTGTTTTTAGGTTTTGTTATTGAATCAATCGGGATTATTGATATAATCTCACTGGCAACACATGCAGGTTGTCTCTCCGTGTTCTGGTAACGAACCCTTAAAGGTAAGTTTCCTGCATGACTTATAAATTTGATTTCCTTAACCTTTCAGCTTTGAAACTTGGTTGTTCACCCTTATCTTCTTGAATGGTTGTAGGTAAGTTCGTTGGTTGTTACAGTTACAGTTGTACTCTTACAAAACTCGGTTATTGAATCCTCTAACTTCCCCTCGCCGGCTCTGTCAGGTACCATATTTGCTGTAAGGATCTTGGTCACTAAATTATCACGCTTGCAGAATATTTTCGACATTTCTATGGAGTTTATTCCGTCTTTCTAGTTATTTAAAATGTTAATCCTCTTTCTTGTCCAATACCCTCAAATGGGCACCCGAGGTTGTTTATATGTAACAATATATCTTAAATCATCTCCTATGTCAGGATACTCATATTTGAGCATGTTTAATCTAAGCTTCGGCTTCTAAATTATAGTTTTTCCCAAAATCTTGGTTGTATTCTGCTATGGATTTGTTCTGAGGTTTTATTTACCCTCCGTGGAAACATTTCATGATTTTTATGCATGCGATATACTTGTCGTGTCTACGGTTGTCTAGCTTGTACAATATCTTCTTGAAATTCAAGATTGTAAATTGAAGTATTTCCCTTCAGCATTGATTTACGTTTTCCATTTCTTTATCGTTGTGACTTTTGAGGGTTTAGGTGCTGACTCTGTTAATTCCAATTTACAAGAATATATACATAAATACAGTAAGTCTCATATGGATATTTTTCATAGTGTATTTTATTTAGCACCAGTAACATAATTTCTATATTTCCTTTTCCTAAATGTATAGTGCTTATATCAAATTAGCAATACTCTACCATTCTAGTGTCGTCAAAGGGAACTTCTGTACTCTTTCGTTTTCAATTCCATAATTAAATATACAGTGCTTTATAATGTTTATCGTTAAATGTTTTGGGTCTTTTATTCTTGTACTCTGTCCATAGAGAATACTATTTACCATTTTAGAAAATAAATTCCATTCTCACACAGTCGTGTTTGTTTAAATTAATGTTAGCATAACTTTACTTCTTGACTATGTCCTTAGTATGAATTTATTATACTCTGGTTATCTACAGAACACATTTATTTTAAGTTTAAGGGTTATGTCCCTACTTTTATTTCCATTGTCTTAAACAAGAAAATGGCTGGACCATTCTGTCCGTGATTACACTAATTGCAGGGAACGATCAACTCGAAGGCTTCTCCTCGAGGGTTTTGAGTTAACGATTTCCTGTCTATCTTTTATCAGAAATAAATTAAGAATCAATACTAGCTGTCCTTTTTGTCAAAGAGAGTATTCACAGAACCTATTATTACAAAATTTAAGTACTGTAATTTTTCTTCAGATTTCACACTTCAAACTGTTAATTCCATTCATAAACCATTAGTACGTCCCATGACATAAAACTTATCTATTTTTCGTTTACGGATTGATGTTGTTCTTCCCTACCTAGAGAGAGGCAATCACGTCTTCGTCTCTCCCCCGTGCTCCAATTCTGAGCTATGCGAGTTGACAAAATTACTAGAAGAGACCTCGGGACATTCCAGTCCAGTATTCTATTCCAATCAATTATCAGAAATTACAGTATTCCACTGGTTACCACTAGCTCGGGCAATTATTCTCTACAAATTTCCTTCGCCAGTTACCGAACATAACCCCTCTTCCTCACTGGGATATGTCTTTATCCTTAGAGGTTGGGGTAACTATTTAAACTAATTCTGTTCAACTAACTCTCAGTTCTTGAATTACTTTTTTTCCCATCAAGTTATTATTCTTTTATGGAAATCACTTCCATAATAATTTATTTAATCATAATTGATTTTTGTTCATAATGTACTATTTTAAAAAAAAACAATAACAATTAATGGCTTAATGTCATAGCAACATAACTTAATCATCAGTTAGCATTTAAGCCAGCTGTTACAGCTCCTCCCCCTTGAAGTGGACATCATCCTCGGTGTTCTCATTCTGCTCCATCAAATAGTTCCGAGTAAGCTTCCCGAACAAAATCTTCATCCTCCGAGGTAGCTTCATCCGGGCCAAAGTGCTTCCACTACACCTTAACCTGGGTGATGGCTCGTTTCTGGAGCATGATTTCTCTCCGATCGATTATACATCGAGGTTTGACCAAAAACTTGTCGTCCGGTTCGACGTGCAATCAATAAACTTGGAATTAATTTCCTCATAAACTTTAGCA
Organism: Pinus albicaulis; assembly: GCA_034641835.2. NCBI lineage: Eukaryota > Viridiplantae > Streptophyta > Pinopsida > Pinales > Pinaceae > Pinus > Pinus albicaulis. The sequence continues at coordinate 874,068,525 of CM076580.1, read as the reverse complement.
TTTCCAATCAAGTCTTGTATTCATATCCTACTTGAATACTTTTCCAGTGGATTACGTGCTTTGGGTTGTGTATGTATCATTTTAATAACGATACATGGAAGACATTGTGTACATGTATATGACTGGTCAAGGCCAATCAGTAAGCCTTGGGTCCTACCCTTTCCAATATTTTGAAAGGGCCACAAAACCTGGGATCCAATTTGGCACAAGAGGCCAACCTTAAAGTACTTTTCTTTGGTTTGATCCTTACGTACACATGGTCTCCCACCTCAAACTCACGATAACTCCTTTTCTTATCTGCGTACACTTTTTGTCTATCCTAGGTTGCCTTCAAATTTTGTCGGATCTTTCTTACTTTTGACTCCATTTCAACTAGCATTGTTGATCCAAGCATCAACTTGGTTTCTAGGCTACTCCAGTTAATAGGAGTTTGACATTATCGTCCGTACAATGCTTTGAACAGACTCATCTTTAGGGATTCCTGATATCCATTATTGTATGCAAACTCTACTAGGTGAAAATATTCTTTCCAGCTAGTTGGTTGTTGCATTACATACATACATAACATATCTTCCAGGATCCGATTCAATGGCTATGTTTTCCCATCAGTCTGTGGATGGTAAACAGTGCTAAAATTAATTTGAGTTCCCAATCCTGTAAATAACGTTTTCCAGAATGTTGAAGTAAACTTCACGTCCCTGTCAGATATGACAGTATTTGGGATACCATGCAGTCTAAAGATCTCTCGCATGAATATGTCTGTTATTTGCATCGTCTTATAAGTGGACTGTACTGGTATAAAATGTGCTTCTTTGCTTAATCGATCTACCACCACAATTATAGAGTCATTATGCTTCTTTGGTCTTGGTAAAATAGTAATGAAGTCTAAAGATATAACCTCCCACTTCCATTCAGGTACCAGTTTAGGCTGCATCAACCTGGCTAGGTGTCGGTGCTCTACTTTCACTTGCTAGCATTCTAAACACTTGTTTAGATATTCTGCAATGTCTCTTCTCATGCCTGGCCAGAAGTAGTTCTTCCTAATTACTGTTATCATTTTCTAATACCTGGGATGTCCAGAGAAGTTTCTTCGGTGATGCTCATCTAGAATTAGTTCCTTCAACTCCATTCTATTTGGAACAAAAATCTTGTCCTTGAAAGTTAGCAACCCATCTTTACTAATTCCGTAATCAACATATTTTCCTTATTTTCTAAACTACTCTGCTTGCTACCACATAAACTGGTATTAAGGATCTTTCTCAGCTTATGTTTTTATTTTCTCCAGGAATTTGCATTCAAACTCATTATAGTACAATTCATAAACACCATGAAACTTTCTACTTAACGCATCAAATACTCTATTCTCCTTACCCTTCACATGCTGCATATCAATGTCAAACTTTCTCAGGAAAACATTCCACCTTGCCTGGCAAGAATTAAGGTCAGCTTGTTTAAAATAACTAGTTAATCTGCTATGATCAGTTTTGAGTACAAATCTCTTTCCAAGCAAGTAGTGCCTCCATACCTAGAGTGCATGCATTACTGCTATCAGCTCCAAATCATAAGCTGAGTACCGTTTTTCATGCTCTTTTAGTTTCCGTGATTCATAGGCAACTACCTTACCCTCTTGTGACATAATCGCCCCAACTCCTTTCCACGCATCTGTGTAGACTTCAAACTCTTTATTGGGATCAACTACTCTTAACACTAGAGCTGTAGTCAATAAAAGTTTTAATTTTTCAAAACTTTCTTGACATTCCTTCGTCCATTTAAATATTTTTCCCTTCCTTTGTAAGAAAGTAATTGGGAAGGAAATTTTTGAAAATGCTTTAATGAACTGCTGATAATATCCGACCAAACCCATAAAGGATTGAATGTCTGCCACATTTTGGGGTATCTTGCATTTCCAAAATCGTTTTGGTTTTCTTCGGGTCAACTGCAATTCCTTTAGCAGAAATAACATGACCAAGGTACTATATTTCTTCCTTTAAGAAATCACACTTGCTGAACTTAGCGTACAGCTGATGCTTCCGTAACATTTCCAGCACTATCCATAAGTGCTCTTTATGCTCTTATGCATTCTTGGAATAAACTAAAATGTCATCATCAAATATTAATACAAAATTATCCAGATAGGGGTGAAATATACGATGCATCAGCCTCATAAAGGTTGTTGGTGCATTAGTCAATCTGAATGGTAACACCACAAACTCGTAGTGTTCGTACCTGGTATGAAAAGAAGTTTTATATATGTCTTCGTCTCTTATCCGGATCTGATGGTATCCCGACCTTAGATATATCTTTGAGAATATTGTAACTCCCTTCACCTGATCAAACAAATCATGAATTCACAGTAAAGGGTATCTATTTTTTACAGTCAATTTATTGAGCTAGCGATAATCCATGCACATTCGCATGGTTCTGTCTTTCTTCTTCACAAATAGCACTGGTGCTCCCCAAGGGGATACACTCGGTCGTATGTACCCTTTATCCAATATTTCTTGTAACTACATCTTTAGTTCGATCAATTCTGGTACACTCATTTGGTATGGTGTCCTTGAAATCGGTAATTCTCCAGGTATCAACTCTATGCTAAAATCAATGTCCCTTCTAGGTGGCAAACCTGGTATTTCCTCTAGAAATATGTCCATAAACTCTTGCACTATCAGAATTTTTTCCATCATTGGAGCCTTTTCTTTAGAATTAGTAAAGTCCACTTGGATGGCATATAATTGGCATCCTTTCCTCATTCACTTACCCATTTGAGATGTTGTAATAGGACGCAATTGTAGAGGTTTCTTTATACCTTGAATTTCCTTATGGGTTTCATCTTGCATTCTATAATATATAAATTTTTCTTTACAATCTACTAACGTCCAGTCCTTCTCCAACCAATCCATACCAAGCAGCACATCATAGGATCCCAGAGGTAATATATTCAGGTCTATAGTTAGCTGTTGTTCACTAATTTCCAGTGCACAATTCGGAATCTTGGCACAAACTTTTCTCTTTGCTCCTGTGGCTAACTATACCAGCCATGGATTTATGAATTTCTGACTCTGAAATTTACAGATATCTACTACTTTGGGACTTTCGTAGCTTAAGCTTGCACCTGGGTCTACCAAAATAGAAACAGGTTGAGAGAGTAATTTACCTTCCAATTCTATCATTGTCAGTTGGTAATTTGCCTATCGATCTTCCAAGGCTACGTTAATTTTGGGTATTTTTCTGGCTACATATCCTACTGTTGAGGCTTCTTATAATTTGGTAACCACCTCGTTCCTTCCTCGTTGTGGACAATTTCTGTAGTAGTGTGCCTCACCACACCCCAAACACTGTAGGGGTGGCTTCTGATTTTGTGCTTGATCTGGTTTGCTGGAAGCTTCCATGGGTTTATCTTCCATAGGCCATATTATTCTTTGATGATTCCTTCCAAACTGTTTGCTAACTGAGCTTCTGGTAGCACTCTTGAAATTACTGGTTATGTTTTTCTTGAAATTAGAACTGCCCTTATGTTCTTTCCTTGTCTGCCATCTTTTACCCTGCTCTCCTTTTGCTTTAGCTTGCTAATAGCACATTCTTGTCTTTCGTATTGCCTCGTCCATAGTTTTGGGATTCAAAAACTCAATTCGCTCCTTCATATGAGTTGAAAAACTACTCAGGAACCGCTGTACTTTTTCCTTTTCATCCCTTAAATAAGGAACATAAGGGAGTAAGGAAGTGAACTTGGTAATGTACTCATCCATCATCATTTGTCCCAGTTTTAAGTCATGGAACTCTCTAAAATTTTCGTCATACAAGTGTTGATTTAACTACTTATCCTTAAAATATTGCTGGAACGAATCCTAAGTCACATCTTGTTCATCTAAACTGCAAACATTTTCACTTCCTCCCACTAGAGTGTGGCCTTCTCCCTTAACTGATAGATGGCCAATCTGGCGTTAAGTTTGCTACTATATTGGTAAACTTGAAAATACTTGTTCATGTTTATCAGCCACGCCTGTTGGGGTTCCCATGTTTTGGCCAGATTGGCAAGACCAAAAGATGAGACAACATCAGAACCACTTTTGGGCGCTAGGATCTAGCCCTCCTGGACCCGGAGAGGGATCTCTCCATGAAGCAAAGAATGATATGTCTTTGAGAGCTCAAAATGAGATGTTAGGCTAGGTATGAAACACAAAGGAGGTTTTAAAATAATTTGGTTGGTTGGTTGCTGGGTTGGTCAAAAGATCACAGACTGAGAAAGTAATGGGAGAAAAGAAACAATTAGCAGGAGGCTTCAGCAAAGAGGATAGGCCAAGATAGTGCCATCCATTGGGCTATGGAGTCATGAAAGGAAATTACTTGCATCCACTAGCCAAGGCTTCCAAAGGGCAAGTCATCTATACTAGAGGATCTTATTAGATAGATGATGGGATGGAACATTAAGGAGAGAAGGTGAAAGAAGGAAAGACAACCAGATTTCTGTCTATAGATCAGGTCAGAGGTCATTTAACTCCAGACCTGCTTGGACATACTCGAAGGCAGCTCTCGAAGGGGGACAAAGGGGCTGCTTATAGATCGAACCAGAGGTCATTTAACTCCAGGTCTGCTTTAGCAACTCCAAGGGAAAACAGAGATAAGATTAACAAAGAAACATCCAAGCAGCAAACCCCAAGTTCATACATCAACCAGTAGGCAATAACATCCACTGCACTGGTTAAACTACATGAATTCACTCTTAGATAACACATAAAGCGGAAAACATTAAAGGTAGGGAGAGCAGGAAACATAGGGCACCTAACAAGGGTGAATCCTATGTTATACTTCTGTTGCCTACCAGAAGAACATGAAACAACATGTAAATGAAATAAACAGAGTTAGAAAAACATCACCAATAGTAATAGACCAGGATCCTGTGAAATGTGCTTTGATTAATTGATGCAAAACCAGTAATGTACAATAAGCTCAATGGCCATTACAGTCCAGACTTCTCCTCCTAGCCTATTACATACAACTACTCTGCTATTCCCTCCCAAGACTGTTCTAACAGTCGAATGAATCCCTCTAACAGCAAGATGCCCAACAACTGAACAACAACAACCTTACATTATGTTCTCGGGAGTTCTTATAGGAGAAGAGAGAAACAGAGGTAGATAGACATTTAATTGATCTCATTAAGACAGAACGACGGAAGTGTTCGCGCCCATAATGCTTAATGGCATTGTGCTGCGGTCTGTAGACTGTTTGGAGGCCTCTGTCAGGTCGAGATTGACCTCTGATATGCTCTTTAAGTCCTTACGACGTCTGGAGCTTTGCGCTGCCTTCTGGAATAAATGAACTGGGTAAAAATCTGCAGGTCTCTCCATACCTTAATAACTGCTTCCTGACTGACTTAAATGAGCTTTAGTCAGTGTAATTAATCGTTTCAGGGCTCAAGGAGGCAATGGAGATTTCTTGTAGGAAGGTGCACGCCTGGAGAAAATACGTCCTACTGATTTTAAAATGTGGATATGACCCTTTGCGTGCTTAAGTCTTCAAATTTCGCCCTTTCCTTTGAATGCGGGATTATAATTGTTCATCTTCAATTAACCGGCTTGGATCCCTCAAAAACCATCACTGTTGCTTCGCTAGCAGCTGTAATGGCCATCTCTATGCTGCCTATTTAATATAATACACCTGTTACAAACCAGGCAGTGGTGGCGGAGAAATGCTTTGGAGGCCTAGAGGAACAATGGCGGAATAGTGAAAACAACAGAAATAATGGAGAAAGGCGGAGGAAAAGGCTATTAGTGTAAAACCCAAAGGTTAAACGTTTGGGTGAAATACAAAGGAAACAACGGAAAAACAATGAAGCGAGAGGAAGAATAGCACGAGGTGGGACCAGGGTTGAATCGCAATCGCAAATCGCAATCGGGAGATAGGAGTGATAAACAGAAAGTTTGCGATGCGATGGGGAAATCCCTTTGTAAAAACGAAAATATAACGATTTCCCCATTTACAAAGAAAAACCCTTATATTATATGAATAGGGCGGAAGGTTAGTACGGTGGGCCCGAGGCTCTAATCGCAAATCGCAAATCGCAAGATGGAATGGAGCGGAAGGATAGTCGCAACGCGGAGCAAAGAACTGCGATTGCGATATTGCGATCGGGCGGAGTTGCGATGGGCGGAAGAATGCGATGGAGTGATCGGCGATCGCATCGCAAATATTTGCGACGCGATCAGATCTCATCGCAAATATTTGCGATGGATCATCCGACCACAAACAACAAAAATGCGATATGCGATAAGTGAGACGGGCAGAAAGTGCGATGGCACGATCGGGTGGTCGCATCGCAAATATCTGCGATGCGATCGAATCGCATCGCAAATATTTGTGATGGATCAAACGGACACAAACAACGAAATGCGAAATTGCGATTATGCGATAAGTGCCTTAAGGGGCAGCGCTTGGTCATAGCACTCGGCTGTATGGGGGAAAAGGCTAAAGGGGCTGGGGAAAAGGGGCTAAGCCCTTTTATATGTGGGGAAATGGGTTTATAGCACTTTAACGAATTTTAAGCCTATAAAGGGTAACGATAAGGGAGAAAAGGGGATTTTGGGGAAACAAAAGGGTAAGAAGGAAAAAAGAAAGGGGAATAAAGGGGAGCAAGATAGAAGCTAAGTGGGGGGGGAAATAAAAGGGAATAGGAGACCTCTGGGCATTTCTTCACAAACAGAGAGGCTTTATAATAGGAATCAACAGAGGGGAATTTATCAAAGGATAAAAGACACATGGAGGCTTCAAGGAGACTGTGTTTTCAGAGGAAATGCATTCCTTGAAGGCTCAACAACAAACTTAGCCCCCTGTTTTTCTTGTCAGAAATATCATAGGGGGGCTAACAACGCCTAAGACACTTCTTCCTCTACTCCATCAAATTTAGGTGGTTTTATCTTTCGAAACTCACCTTGCAGCTCTAACTTTTTCCTCTTATCTTCTTTCCGATCCGACACATTATCTGACTCAGCCTCATTGTAGTTTTTATTTTTATTACTTCGCTGTGATTGAATTCTTTCCATTCTGTCAGCAGTGTGGTCTCGTGCTTGTTGCTCATTTCCTTCTTGTATTCCTCTGTCAGGGCTAGGCTATTCCATTCCCTGATTTTTTTTATCTGAGAGGATTTTTAATATCCTCTCTTGTTCTTGCATCAAACACTCATTATCACTTCGAGCCCGCACCATTTCTTCCTGCAGCCTTTATACTATATTCAACAATATGCTAGTTTGGTACTGTTGCTCCTCTAGCAGTCTACTTGTTTGTTAGTGTTGATCCACACTCAGTTGAATGCGCATCTCAAAATTCATTTATGGTCGTGGTTGGGTTTCCCCGGTGTTCTGGGGTGGTTATTGCATTGACCCCCTTCTCATAACGTCTCTTGTTATGCTTATTTTATTTGTGCATTAGTATACATACAGCTTAAATTGTTAGATGACCCATAAGGTCCTAGCATGTGAACGTTGCTCTGATACCACTTGTAACATTCAACACTTTACTCATAAAAAAATAAAATTACTTTATAAGGTTTTACATCTATGCACATTTAATTACATCTAATGCTTCTAATGATTCTCAACAATATACATTTAGTTACTACTATACACACTTACTTTGCATTAAGGTTTTACATTTATATGACTACCATAATACATATTTCTCCAAGGTTAGCTTCTTGTCTCGAGTCACTCGAGGAGAGTACCTGTCAGACTGTTTAATCCGATTTAAATGATCGGCAATACTTGTACCCTTAGCAATCAAATCTACACTTAAACAGTTATCTTACTTGCACGGTATATCTTGTAACAAATATTGTTATTCAATACGATTTTTTGAAAACATTCCTTCTGTGCTATCAACAAATTTACGGTGGACAAGTGGAGGTTTCCTCTGCCATCGATATGACCTACCCGGAATCCGACGGTGGTTTGGTTTTTAGGGTTATGGGTAATGACCTCCCACCCTAACCACTTTCTTATCCTTTCGAGCATTTCACACATCACTCTGCGGAAGATGTTTACCAGCTCTTCAAAAAACCCCTCCAGGGTTCCTCCGGCATTAACAGGGCTTCGACCTCCGGTTGCATGGTAAGTCAACATTCGTTGTTGTTTTTTCCTTGAGATAAAATTTACTACATTATGAGTTGTTTTTTTTTCACAGTGGTTCTGTACAGGTTCATAGTTACAGTCTCAAGTGTTAATTCGTGAGGTCTAGTCTCGTCTAGGTCTTAAGTCTAAATTGTTTCCATTTAGGGCCACTGTAATTCTTATTGAAGTTTCTGTAGATGGATACTCCACTCTTCCTTAGCGCAACTACCAGTGGAATCCAAGGTGAAGACTCTCTGCTATCTCATTATTCATTTGTTTTTAGGTTTTGTTATTGAATCAATCGGGCTTATTGATATAATCTCACTGGCAACACATGCAGGTTGTGTCTCCGTGTTCCAACGATGAACCCTTAAAGGTAATTTTCCTGCTTGACTTATAAATTCGATTTCCTTAACCTTTCGACTTTGAAACTTGGTTGTTCACCCTTATCTTCTTGAATGGTTGTAGGTAATTTCGCAGGTCGAAACAGTGACGGTTGTACTCTTACGAAACTCGGTTGTTGAATCCTCTAAATTCCCCTCGTCGGCTCTGTTAGGTACCATGTTTTCTGTAAGGATCTTGGTCACCGAATTATCATGCTTGCAGAAGATTTTTGACATTGCTATGGATTTTATTCTGTCTTTCTAGTTATTTAAAATGTTAACCCTCGTTCTTGGCCAGTACCCTCAAATGGGAACCCGAGGTCGTTTATATGTAACAGCATATCTTAAATCATCTCCTATGTCAGGATACTCATATTTGAGCATGTTTAATCTAAGCTTCGACCTCTAAATTACAGTTTTTCCCAAAATCTTGGTTGTATTCTTTCATGTATTTGTTCTGAGGTTTTATTTACCCTCTGTGGAAACATTTCTTGATTTTTATGCATGTGATATACTTGTCATGTCTACAGTTGTCCAGCCTGTATAGTATCTTCTTGAAATTCAAGATTGTAAATTGAATTAGTTCCCTTCAACATTGATTTACATTTTCTATTACTTTATTGTTGTGACTTTTCGAGGTTTAGGTGCTCACTGTGTTAATTCCAATTTACAAGAATATATATATATATATATATATATATATATATATATATATATATATATAGTAAGAGTCATATGGATATTTTTTAGAGTGTATTTTCTTCAGCACCAGTAACATAAGTTCTATATTTTCTTTTCCTAAATGTATATAGTGCTTATATCAAATTAGCAATACTCTACCAATCTAGTGTCGTCAAAGGGAACTTCTGTACTTTTTCGTTTTCAATTCTAGAATTAAATATATAGTGCTTTACAATGTTTATCGTTAAATATTTTGGGTATGTTCTTCTTGTACTCTATCCACAGAGAATACTATCTACCATTTTAGAAAATAAATTCCATTCTCATACAGTCTTGTTTGTTTAAATTAATGTTAGCATAACTTTACTTCTTGACTATGTCCTTAGTATGAATTTATTATACTCTGGTTATCTACAAAACATCTCTCTTTTAAGTTTAAGGGTTATGTCGCTACTTTTATTTCCGTTGTCTTAAATAAGAAAATGGCCGGACCATTCTGTCTGTGATTACACTAATTGCAGGGAACGATCAACTCAGAGCCTTCTCCTCGAGGGTTCTGACTTAATGATTTCCTATCTATCTTTTATTGGAAATAAATTAAGAATCAATACTAGCTTTCCTTTTTGTGAAAGAAAGCATTCACAGAACCTATTATTACACAATTTAAGTACTGTAAATTTTCTTCAGATTTCACACTTAAAACTATTAATTTCATTCATAAACCATTAGTACGTCCCATGATAGAAAACTTATTTATTTTTCGTTTACGGACTGATGTTGTTCCTCCCTACCTCAAGAGATGCAATCACGTCCTCGTCTCTTCCCCATGCTCCAAGTCTGAGCTATGCGAGTTGACAGAATTACTAGAAGAGAACTCGGGACATTCTAGTCCAGTCTTTTATTCCAATCAATTATCAAAAATCAAAGTATTCCACTGGTTACCACCACCTCAGGAAATTCTTCTCTGCATTTCCTTCTCCAGTTACCGAACAAAACCCCTCTTCCTCACTGGGATATGCTTTTCTCCTCAGAGGTTGGGGTAATTGTTTGAACTGATTCTTTTCAACTAACTCTCCATTTTTGAATTACTTTTTTTACCATAAGCTTATTATTATTTTATGGAAATCACTTCCATAATAATTTATTTAATCAGAATTAATTTATGTTCATAATGTACTATTTAAAAAAAAAACAATAACAATTAATGTCTTAATGTCTTAATAACATAAGTTAATCATCAGTTAGCATTTAAGCGAGTTGTTACATCATTTTATATTAGTCATACATTTATATTATGTTTCCATTTTTATTTATTAATATGTAAACATTATATATATATATATATATATATATATATATATATATATATATATATATATATATATATATCCGGGGAGTATGGGTGATATTGTAGTGGTGTAAATGTTTGTAAACATGTAAAGTTTACATCTAGACTCAATTAAGAAAAAATAAGATGTTAAGATCTTGTAGTGTTAGTAAATGAGTGTAAATAAGATGTGAAGATCTTGTAGTGTTAGTAAATGTGTAAATATTTCAATATCAATTTGTTATATTGTAGTTTTGTTTTTATTAATAAAATTAAGAACATTTTTTAGATAAAGGAAAATCATAATATATATATCACATTAAAATATATGACATATAAATAATAAATATTTTTTTTTCAAAAAATGAGTAATTTGATATTAAGTCTCGTGATGTATCTCAACATATTATTGAAGACAAAAACAAAAACAAAAACAAATGAAAAGTACTACCAAACTTATAAAAAAAATATTTTAAAAAATAATGTCTTTTGAGATCCATAATGCATTCCGAAGGGTGTCTACCACTGAAATTAGCTTATAAGTGTGATCCTGAGGTGAAAAAAAAGTATTTTCAAAATTGATGTCCTTTTGAGATCCATAATGCGTTCCCAAGGGTGTCTACAAGTGAAATTAGCTCACGAGTGTGATCCTTAGGTGTAATACATTTGGCAGAACTTAACGTGGAGGTCATATTTTGCTCCATGAAGGGACTCTTGAGCGGGAAAACAGTGAGAGCATGGGCTTTCCATAGAAGAGGATTCCGAGTTCCAACCGAAATTAGTTTTGAGCGAAACTCCGACCAACCTTTTCAGCAAATGGGAGCAACCCAAAATTCCCCTTGGTGTCTTCAATACTGTGATAACAAGAAGTATTTAATTCCACTTTTATATTGCGTGTGACAAAGGATATGAGAACCAAGTAAAAATCCAGACATTTTCCGGGAAAAATATTCCCAGGCTGATAGGCTCTCTAAAAAGTGTCTGGTTGGTGTTTTTGGTCGTATGTTCTATGTGTTAACATCTACAGATGGGGAAGGAGCATCAGGATGGTCCAATTCTCGTAACCCTGTCATAACACTGTCTGATCTCACGCCTGCTATGCCTGATTATTTTCTGAAGTTTTAGGATTTCTGCATGCGCAGCCTGTGGATGGCAATCTTAGTATTTCTGTATGGGGAGTTATTTTGTTTAAAGTTTGTTATGAAACGATTTCTGTGTTATGCTTAAAGGGAAGTAACTTTATGATGCCTAATCTTCACCGCAACTTATGATGGTGCTTGTAAGGTATTGGTAAGTTTATGGTTTGAGACTGTAGAAGCTTTTCACCTGGTTAGAAGGGAACAAAGGATGCAATAAAAACTGTTGTCATTTGACATGTATTGATACTAAGGTCAGAAAGGTATGACTATCTGGTAAAGTATTATTCAAGCAAGTATTTGTAAGTTTTACAAGTATTACTCAAGCAAGTATTTGTAAGTTTTACAAGCAATGGGATGAACTGGAACATGTTTTTCTTCTTGAAAAAATAAAAATTTCTAGACAACCCAGCATATAAATCTATGGTTTGTTTTGAAGCAAGAATCTGAAATTTGTACCGCAACCACTGAAACGAGGACATGCATAAATTTTCAGGGAAGGCCAACATAGCTGTTGACTTACCTAGCTGAGTCTCAATCCACATTTGTAAATTCCAATGTATCTTCATAGTGTTGTGAGAAAAGTCTATAATTATGGAATTTCCATTGAAGCATAATTCAGTGCAAGAGCCAGAGTTAACACCAAAGTGTTAACAATAGTAAACAAAGTACCTTCCAGAATTGGAATTTGGATCAAAACTGAAGACTATATGAAACCGAAGCTCTGCCTGAATATGAAACTGAAGCTTTGCCCTAATTTCCATATCTTCCTTGAGATGAAATGCATGTCCTCCCAAATTTCCATCCAAAAGAGCAACAACTGAATACAGAAGCGGAGCTCTTAGCAGAACGAGATCGACTGCCTTAACGCCACAATTGAGTCTTGAGGCTGACCCAAGACCAAATTTCCAAACTGTTGTGGAATCCATCATTAATCTGAAAGATAGGAAATTTGCAGGATGGGATAGATAAACGCAATTACTCCAAGCATGGTACTGCATGGCAGAGACAAACTTTTGGACACGTTATGAAGGGAAACTTTTTATTCGAAGAACCTGACCTTCGAATTATCGAAATGATTGCAATGACTGAAGTGGGCAGAGCGAGAGTGGATGAAGTTTTATATATAAAAAGAATAAGTTTCTGATCCAATAATTGTAGTTATAAATTAAGATTTATTTTAATATATAAAAATAAGTGATTCAATTCTATAGTCTTGTTTTGGAGTTAATAAATTGAAATGTGAAGTGGATAAATTAATTGATTACTAGAGGACAAGGACTTGAATTAATTTTGGTGGGTAATAACCACTAGTAAGTTTACAAATTTATAGTTTTTCTCCTATAGGGGTGCCCAAGAAAACATAAATAATAGTGGGAAGTGACTTGTGATAAGTATATTTATTTACATCTTATTTATATCTTATGCAGGACTTGGTTAAATTATAGTGGAAAGTAACTTGTGATAAATATGTTATTTACGTAAGTATGAACTGTTTTCAAGGATTTTATTTTTGGATTTAAAAAACAATACACAAATATCTACAAATCACCATATCCATAAATTATGGCATTAAATATGTGATGTAGTTATCCACTTGGCATTATATTATGCAAATGATACAACAAGGTCAAGTTATTGTCCAAAAAATTAATTGAAAATTAGTTATTTTAATAATATTGAGAAATAAATAACATTGCATTAGTCAATTCTAATCTAATAACGGTCAACCAAAAATCCTTGTTAGAGTCCTAACTTGGAAGGGAGTAAAAATTATTTTGTAACCATATTTAAATTTAATTAATAAGCGCACAAAAACTTAATACTTACAATATAATCACAGATATTTACCCCCACTTTATGGTGGATATTATTAACCAATACCATGCCTTATCAATATCACATGCCCAAAAACTATAACTCATTTCCCAAAAAAATTAATTTATTTTAACTCTATAGCATTTTTTAATTAAATTCAGAAAAAAAAATGTTGTATTTTTCAAATATATCTAAACCCTCTACCCTTAATACTACTAAAAAATTTAGTGGGCATTCCATAATAAAATTAAAAATGAGAATACTTTTGTATATAAATATGCTAAATTTATATAATACTGGCCTAGATGATCTACCAAGCACTAAGAGGAATCAAATCTCTTTTCACTCCAATAGTAGTTTTCACCTCAATAGATTTGATCCCTCTCCACACTTATAGATCTAGAATTAAGATCAATCTAATTTGGTCCGTGAAGCGGGGGAAAATGGTGAAAGCACTTGACTTTCAGCAGATCCACCCAGGATCAAACCCCCGTGGAGACATACGCCTGTTGTGTCTTGGCTAGAAGAGTAGGCGACCCCATAGTGGACGTCTCGGCTCTTGTTGAGGCATAAGTTAATTGCTATTGTGTGCGGCTTGCAGGCTGTTGCACCTAGCCTAGGTTTATAGTGGCAACCAGTTGGATTTGAACCCGGGCCTTGCTCAGGCAACTCTCACCAGTTACCGATTGTCCTAGATCTAAAAAAGAAGAAGAAGAAGAAGAAGATCAATCTAAATTGGTAATAATGAAACAGTGTACATAGTGTAAGAAATTCTTGTTTTTGCTTATTTTAACCCCTTTAAAATTTATTATAAACATATAATTAGACCTAATATTTATTGCTTATTTTTTAATGAAAATATTAAAATTTAATTATTTTAATATATATTATAATTTATATTTTGTGTTTTAATGAATGGTTGTTATTTTAATAATCATAATATTAATAAATAGTTGTTACTTTATTTTCAATGAACGACTGTTTTTTAAATTGAAATATAGTTTTTTGAAAAGAAACATTATGTAATTATTATCCTTCCGGGTTATTTCAATTGGTTGAGTTCCCATTTCAAAAGCACCTTTCTTGTGGGAGGTCATTGGGTAATTCTCTTTGATGCCCAACCCTCTCGGGGTTAGGCTCTGTTAAGATGACATGTGATCCCTTCACGTGGATTTTCTTGGATATTTCCTTAGATATTTTTTTTCCAAAAAAATTTAGTATAATGGTAAAAAAAATATTTTTAATTATTTAAAAAATAAAAAAACAAATATAATTTAAGAAAAAGCTGAAAGTGTAGGGTAATCAATTATAATACAAGAAAAAGCTAAAAGCATAGGGTAATCAATTGTAGTGACTAAAAAACCTTATTGTAAATATTTTTGGGGATGGTTATAAGAATATTGGTTTTCCCTTTTTCTTTCTTTCCTTTTTTTTTTCCTAAGAAGAAAAAAGCATTGCTAACTTCTATTAAGAAAAAAATTCCAATACATTTACATATGATATGTAGTATCCAAAACCACAAGGAAGAGATCAACCAAGTCACTGGAAACCATAGCTTAAAGAAAAAAACAAGCCAGTGAGCTAGAAAAAGTCTAGAAGATATACAGGATGGAGCCAAAGATCATGAAACTATATACATGACAATCCATTTGTCTTCATCCTATGAGAAAATAGGGTCCATACTGATGCAACAACATTAAGGTAGAGCCAACAATGTGATAAAGTTGGTCACATGTTGTGGCTTGGAAGGAGGGCTAGCAGTCCTAAGCATTTGAAGACTTTGTCTTTTTTTTTTTTTTAAGTTTTTTGTTTAAGTTTAACTTGGGCTAACTCAGCCAATGTAATTTGCAGAATCAAAGAATGGTTGATTTATGATTAGTTCAGAATTTAGTTGAATAAGTTGAATAAACTGTTTCGGAAACTGAATGACAGTTTCTCAACCATATGGGGATTTTGGGGAAAGATAAAATAAAACAAATCCACCATTGGGGGATTCTGCCATCCGTAGAGAGACAGGAGGGAATAGAGAAACAAAATTAAATGTAAAAACCAGCTATCTGATGGCTCGGCTCTGAATATTTCCATTTCCAAATTATTTCTAAGTGTTTTGTGTTTGATCGAGATCTCTGTTTTAAAAACAACAATTCTTTTCCAAATAATGTCTAAGTATTTTGTGCTTTGATCGGGTTCCCTGTTGTACATTTTTAATTTTATATCTCCGTAGAAGTCGATTTTTTCCATTTAAACACACAACAAGGATATAAATTGGATTTACATGCATAGCGAGTCCATAGACCTTTCACATTCCTTTGTTGAACCGAGTATTGTGTTAATCGTAGAATAAAACAAATCGGATTGCAGGCTCAACGAGGGTCATTGGATTCAACCAATCAACAGTGGAAAGATCACGTCGCGGTCGAAGGATATCGCACGTCGTAGAAGATAGGAGTCTCGGTTAAAGATATTTCGCAAGTTAAGTTTCATAACTTGTGACGCGAAGTGGTCTGGAGAAGGAGTTGCACGAACCATCGGATCCAGCGGAAGCCAATGACAGAGATTGAAGGAGATTTCACACATTGCAAGACTTAGGGGTTAGCGTTAAGGAGTATCATGGATTAAGTTCAAATATCTGCGATGTGAAGTGGAAGACACGTGTCAGCACGACGCAAAATCGCAAATTGCAGGAAATGGATTTTGAGGTTCGAGTTAACTTGTGTATTGTGCGAAGTGTGACTGCCTATGATTGGTCGGGGTTGTGTAGGACCTTCCGGTGAAGAAATCCTGCTGTATGGAAAACATTGTTAGGCAGATTGTCTTTGATAAAATAAAAACCTTATTTTCTGAAGTAGATAACCAAAATCTTAAGTTTCCACCCCCAAGCCTCCTAGCTAAGGGTACTAGCTGCCCTGAGAAGTACATCCACCTTCTCCAGTATTTTTTTATTGCTTTGTCTTGTCTCCATGGGACCCTTCTTTTTTAGCTTCTCTGCTATTTTTAGAGACTATAGCTCTCTTCTCGTTAAATTATCAGGTCCTTTAGGGGTATATAATCCACATCAATCACTTGCTTAGCCAATTCTGGAATATATTTCAATTTGATTTTAAGCCTTAGCTTATTTGTTGGCCTAGTGTGAGGATATATTCCTCCTTCGAGGGTTTCAGGTGACATTTCTTGAACTGGGATCTTAATTTTAGGATATTTACCCTTATTAACTTCTTTCATATTTATTTCTGTAGTGGATGAAGCTTCAGTAGGAGAACTAATGGTCTGAGGAGAACTAACAATAGTAGGCAGGCTCATAGGAGATGTGGGATCTGGCCTGCTAAGTCTAGCACTCCTCCTCTAATATAATCTAGGGATCCTAGAGCCATATGATGTGGAAGGAGATTTTGTATTCGTATAGCTAGGAATTGGGTCAACCGAGGTAGTTTTCTTATATTTTTTCCCTTTAATGGTAGATTTCTTTCTTCCTCTAGTTTTAGGGGGTTAGGGTTGGAGGGCTCCCCAAAATAGGAAGTGGCTCCAAGTCCTCCCTACCCTGGCGAACTGGTCTTCAATCATAATTTTGATCAGGGCCTTGTGATATACGAAATTCGAGGAAGGGTTTGTTCAAGCCCTAAACCTAGCTGCCATATGCTTTAGACTTTCTGGTAGATAAAAACAAGGATTAATTCTAACTTGACCAGCTAGATGTGTAAGGGAGTAGAAGTGATAGAGGTTTAACCGATTATATCTACCTTCGTAAGTGAATTAGGACTATGTGATTTTCAATATCCAGTTCCATTTGTCCTAGATCCATCTCCTCTGAACTTCATCCCTCAAGTTCCGATCCTTGAACTCATCTTTTAGAAAGAAAGGGACATCGCTCCCCACCAATACATGACTATGAAAAATATTGTTTCCGTCTGTTGGTAATTTCGTGGCCTCAGAAGTTGATTGTTTAATAACTGCAAAAAACAAACCCCCAACCTCCACACGATTTCCATCAAAACCCGGAGCAAAGGACCGAGCCACTGCATCGCGATAGTCAGTGCAGTGGTGAAAAAAATCACTTCACCCTGCTTGTTGAAACTAATGTTGAATGTCTGGGTAGATTATCAACATGTACGACATCTTAAGATCCAAAGGATTTTATTTACCCCATTTCACCATTTTGTTGTGGTCTTCCTGGGATTCGATCTTGAATCCATGTGAATGAAATAGGTTCAACGATGCCAAAGTGTAACTAAGTCAGATTAAAACAAAAATTTACTCAATTCTACAAAGTGAAATACCTTTGGCATGCGAAACGAAATATTACAACTATGCGGTCAATGATTACAAATTTTAAATGATAATTACACAGCGGGTTCGTATAATATGGTAAAATTATTACAAAATGACATTCACTCAGGGTGGTTGAAAACACGTATTAAAAATTCCTTTTACCCCTTCGATATGGATAGAGACACATTTCAATGATATCATTGACGCTAACGTGGTTTGCATAATCATAGTTTTAAATTTAAAAATTTATATGGTGCTGACGATTGGCCTGCCAGCTGAAATGGAATTGCTGATGAGCTTGTTGTTAGCGATTTTCTTCATCATACTATGTCAGATCACTTAAAACGCTAATAGTCCAAATATCATTAATTTCTGTGTTTATTACATCAAAAGAGCTGACAATGGCACTGTCAGCATTTTCTGAAAAACCTTTAAAAAACAAAATTTATTTTAATAACAGAAAGTATGGATGAGATGATTCCAATTAGGCACTAATCCTCTAGGAAGACCAAGTTCCTTCACAGACTTCCAAATCGGATATGGAAGATCATAATGACATCTCATAATGGCTTGATCCAAGAAAAAATTCCCTTTGTCGTGCAAAGAATAAGCAATCTCAAAATTGAATAAAGGGGAGGGGGAAACTCCAAGAATCGAATCCAAACCTATCAAAATACAGTTTCCTCGACCAAAATACCAGACCGCTCTATCAATAAATCAATGGCTTACCTTAGCAAAACTCAACCAAATGTAGGATCATCTTGTGATACCAATCCGACCCTTTCGATACCAATCAGTAAATGGTTTTCCCTATAGGTAATTTTCCGCAAAGATCGATTTCCATATGTACTTTCTGAATACTTTGTGCGAGAGATAATTTAATAAAAGGTCCCAACCAAATATTCTTAAATCGAGTATATCCCAACCTCCCTTCTCGATCCCTTTTGCAATCACACCAAATTTGACAAGGTGGTATTTCTTATGTTCTCCCTTCCCCGACCAGAGAAAGTGTAACACGATGGAATTAATCTTGTTAATAATATAAAAAGGAAGCATGAGGAGGTCCTTCCAAAAAACCTCCAACTACCGAAGAACTGATTGAATCAGTATATACTTACTGCCCAAAGTAAACCACTTACGAGTCCATAGAATGAAGCGCTTCTCAAACTTCTCCACGAACCAATGTCAATCTGTTATCCTATAATAATTGGGCTTAAGACGAAAGCCCATATAGGTCAAGCCTTTGTCTAGTGGAGATACTTTGACTTTGAATAAGCTTGAAATACGTTGAATAACTTCCTAGTTATCATATTTAGAGATTAAAATAGACTTATTCCCATTCATATACAGGTCAGATTTCACACCAAAATGAAGCAGAATATGATAAAAAACAAGTGAAGTATCCCACAAAGCCAACCCTAAAGTAAGAGCATCATCAATGAATAAAAGGTGTGAGACATGGATCAAAAACAAAATATTTAGGCCATGGAAAAATCCCTGAGATCGAGCCTTCCTGAGTGTTAAAATAAGACCATGAATAACAAGAATAAATAGTAAATGGGACAAGGAGAATCCTTGTCAAAGTCCTCTACTAGCCAGAAAAAAGTTAAAAGGAAAACCATTAATCAAAAAACAAAGGAGGTAGAGGATACACAAGTCAAAATCCAAGCAATGTTCTCCACAAAGCGGTCAATTTTAAATAGAATCATACGTAATAAATTCCAATCGATACCATCATAGGCCCAATGCAAATTAATCTTCATAATAATTCCTGTGCAATGGCTACCACGTTGTGTTTCTGACGACCGACCAAAAACCCAAACTTCTCGGGAGAATGAAAGAAGATAGGACTTGCTTGATTCTCCCAGCTATGATCTTCTAAATCAACTTATAAGTAATGTTACATAAGGTGATAGGCTAGAAATCAGAGAAAGAGATGGGATGTGATGACTTAGGAATCAAGGTGATAAAGGTAGAGTTTATACTGCCCAATATCCTGCCACAAACATGAGATTCTTCAACCATAGATAGAAGGTCCACACCAACAATATCAAAAAATTGAAGGAAAAAATCCATCGTCTAGCCATTTGGGCCTGGAATCTTATCCTCAGAAAACCATTTAAGAAGATCCCATATTTATTCCAAAGTGACAGGTTAGAACAGAGAAAGATTAGAATCCACTGAAAACATAGCAGGAAAATTTTTGACTCTCCAAATCATGTATGCATAGTCTACACCTCTACGTGCTGAAAGTAAATCTCTTAAATACCGAATCGACTCCTCTTTAATGTCCCCTATAGACTGAATGTTCCCTCCCTCTGACGATTCTAGCTCCCAGATAGAGTTTATATTACGCCTATGATTAGCAAAGTGATGGAAACAAGTTTTATTGTGGTTGCCTTCACAAATACAAATAGCCCTGCTTTTGAGATGTCAGGTAGCCTCTTGGAAGCTAAGAATGCATCTTTTTTTCTAGTTCAAGTTCCTTCATTTTATTAATGTGTTCCTCCAAGGAGGAGGTCGAGTCCATTATAGAGCCTAATAAAACCATCTTAGCCATAATCTGATCCAGGTCCTTTTTATGCTTTAATTTCCATTGATATTCCCAACTGTGTACAACCCCCTTGAGTGAATTTAGCTTCTACAAAAGTGATTCCATGGCTGAAGAATTATCCTCGTGAGAATCCACCAACCAATTATCTCTCACAAGATCAGAAAAAGATTCTTATTGCAACCACATTCTGTTAAATTTGAAAGGAATTCCCAATAGAGAAGTCTCCGTTTTCCATTGCAGTATGATCGACAGATGGTCCGATATCTTATTCTGCTCTACCCATAACCTACAATTTCCAAAAATTTACACAACCTTGTCATGGACCAAAAAAAATTTCAATCGCTTTGCAACATTATCAGATCCCAATCTGTTATTCAACTAAGTAGGAGCTGAGGGATATGCCTTCAAACCATTAAGAGAATACCCTACAAAGAAACGGTAGAGATACAATCCAAGTGGGTTAGTTCTGGAGCAAAGACCCCAACAATCCCCCGAAGACTAAGTGGCATTAAAATCCCTAGCAATAAGAAGAGATTCAATTTGAAATATTCCACAATCTGCCATCATGTCCCAGAAAGCCTGATGCCCCATACAGGGAACGTATAAATTAAGAAAATGAAACCTGGAAGAGACACCTTTGATGAAACCTGAAAGAATAATACCAGGGTAAAACTGCGAAGGTGGGTTACACTTTTGTGAGAATTGGGGGCGGAAAAGTCATTTTCCCAACAGTTCGGCTGGAAATTTATAAAATTTTGGCCGAATTGTCTTAGAGTTTGGCCGAACTTTAGAAATTAGTTCGATCGAACTCATTCTGTCGTTTACATTGATGGCATGGGCAAACAGATTTTTGGCCGGAGATGAGAAAACCGACACGAAAAGTTCGACAATAGTTGAGCCAAACTATTAGTTTGGACGATTTCTTAAAACAATCCGACCGAACTTTAGTTTATAAATACACCAACCCTGAATCATGAATAGGTTTCGGGCTTCTTTTTGTCGTATTACCGTTGTGGGATTATTGTTGTTGTCGTAAAACTGTTGTTTCTATTGCAGGGTCACAGTTAGGGAGGTGAGAAATTTGTTGGATTTCTGGTTTGTTTTTGTTGTGAAGTTTTTTCATTGTTGTTCTGCCTTTTTGCTATTTTAATTTTATAGCTTTTTTTTGTTTTGCAGGTAATTTGTAATCTGTGACGTCCTCGGCCTCCTGCTTGGCTTCTCATTGCGGGCTCGACATATTATTTTCATTGCGGCCTAGACGTCTTCTTCTCATTGCGGCCTCGACGTCTCTGAATTTCCAGGTTCCTACGTCTCCAAATTGGGAAATTATAGTTTAAATGTAATTTTATGAAGTCCAAGTTTGAGCCACGTACAAAATTGTTTTGAAATTGAATCCAATCAAAATAGCTGTATTATATACATAATGGCTTAATGCTAGCTTAATTTGGCCATCATAAACATAGTATAACCACTTCCATCTTCCAACCAATTCAATCGGAAACCTGAAATTGGAGGCCATCTTAAAACTCACAAACTCAACACATGCAAGCTCTAGATACCCTTAGAGGCATGGACAACGTTTCACGGTTGATTATCTCTCTCTTCAACTCTCTTCAAATAACTTATTTGATTACATTTCATCCCACCTATGCCCCTGCAATTCCTCAACTCACGTAGTTTCATTTTAATCCCATCAATCTATTCAGTTACATGTCTTCACTCAAATTTTCTTCTCAGGCAGCCTTTTGAAGATGAGGATTGAAATTGTCAGAAAAGGATGTCTGGACATAGATTACCTCTGTTACTAATGAATATAATAAAGAAAAACACTTTGGGGTAAATCTTAAGGCTCCCTCTGTCACTGTTCAAACTATGTTTAAAGGTAGCTTCGCAGAAAGTTTTCCCTCTTGTAACACCATTTTTTTTCATCTAACCTATTACTATTAGATGGACCAAAATACACCATGTAAGAACAATTTTACCCTAAGTAAAATTGCTTTCACTATGAAAAATAACTTAGTAAACCACATTTATTAAGTTGTTTATGGTCTAAATAGGAAACCCCATGAGGAAATATTAAATAAATCCACATTTGTTTGAGTTTCCTCAAGGAATAATTACTCAAACAACAGTTTAATTAATATTCCTGGTCATATTTAACCCAAAACAGGAAAATTAATTAGATAAATCATTATTTATCTTATTATTTTCTAGGAATAATTATTTAAACCTTATATAAATAATATTCCTTGTTAAATGTGACTAAATAATTTATAAATAATTAAATAAATCATTATTTATTTGATTATTACTCAACCACATCCTTAAAAATAATAAATAAATCATTTATTTATTTATTATTTATAAATAAATGGATTTGACCAAAGTCAAATTCTTTTTCCCTCCAACAAATATAATAAAATATTCCATAAAAGTTCGATCTTGATTTGGTTAATATTATTTTAATTATGCACCAATATCTAGACTAACTCAATATTTTGTTATAAATAGAAGGGTTTTTCCATTGACTCACTACATTTTGTTGCCTAAAGACCACTCTGGATCTATACTTTTGGTCTCACTTTGATCTATCATCATTGTCATATTTTGCTACCATTTTTCTTGTGAGCTCCCTTTGAGTTCCCTTTTTGCCTGGGTTTTCTATGCCATCAAGAGAGAGGGATTTTAGATCTGAAGTGTTGAGGACTTACAAGAACCGATCCCATTGAGGGGGACTGGTAATATATTTCTATGTTCCCTTCCTAGGTGTCAAAAAATACAATTTTTTTTTAAAACAATCTTGTCTTTTCTATTGGATGCATGGAGCAACTCTTTCTTTTATTTACTGCTTAATATCTTTTAATGCATAGATCTAGATTTTGCAGCATTTATCTTGGTCAACTAATTGCAGATCTAAAGATATTGGCAGCCATCTTTGTTGTTAGGGCTGTTTGTTATGCACGGCTAAAGTGAGCCTTTTTCGTACGCTTGTGATTAAGATTCATACGAATACCTCTGCTACTACTAAGCCTGTGTCCAATGATAGTCATGAATATATGTATAGCGAAATATTATGGGAAATTCCTAAGGTTCCTAAAACACAATAAGGACTATCGTTATTTCTGCAGGCCCTCTCCATACATAACAACTTCACATGCATCAACAGATGGGGTGCCCTCCTTTATATAGTACAACTCGGTTATACTAGATAAGATGAAACCTCCTTTATATGGTCTGGTCACCTGGACCATTAGTTTGAGTCTTTTATAAAGCAATTTTTTTATTCTCTTAGCAAGCAAGCAGTACTAGCAAGAAATAAGGTTATGCCCTGATTAGCCTACCTACCTTATTGGGTTTACCAGCCATCAAGGGTTGGCCAGAAAGGATCGACATTTCACTAGTGACCTGCAACCATATTCTACCTGTTTTATATTTAAAGGCTTCAATTTTGCACTTCTACATTTCATAAACTGCTTTCTTCCACAAAGCTTTAGGTTTGACCAAGTGCTCTTATCTCCTACTGCCTCTCTTGCCGGGAAAACTAACCTAGATATGCTTTAGGACTTCCTCTATCAGTAGGCCCAATAAAAAAGAAAGCCGCCAGTAGCAAGCTAGTTCTTCAATATTCACAAATTTCCAATTCAATAATAAATCAAGCCATATCAGAGTTTGTAAAAAAGTGTTATTCATTATGCAATCATAGTGATTAGTATCCCAACCATTTCAACTTCTGGTTACATATAATACTAGTGATTACAAAGCTCGTAATTAGTGTAATGTTTGTGTTACTGGTTTGCTTATACTAGTTTGTTACCCTTCATCCTAGTCTATTACTCCTTGAATCATCATAACCAAGATCATACTAAATGAGGCCAAATCTGTTGCAGGTTGAACTTAATTTGATTTTAGAATTCTGAAATACCAATAGGAGTTTTTTTTTTTAAATTTAATTTTGTTTATTTGATTCTAAAATATTCTTGCTTAAAACTTTGAAATTGTCTTTAAATTGCAGTATGAACTTAACTCAGATTGTAAATTTCAGAAATACCTTTTGGAATTTGATTCCTTGAATATAAAATTATATTGTTTTTGGGGTCATTTGTCTCATTTTAAAAATATTTTTAAATTGTTTTTGAGGTCATCTGTCTCATTTTTATAATATTTTTCAATTGTTTTTGAGGTCATCTATCTCATTTTTAAAATATTTTTCAAATTTTCAATTTGCTGTGGGTGAAAAATGTGTGGGTGTTGATGGTCTCTGCATTCATTTGCACAATGTGTACCCAATTGCAAGAAAATAATTGCAAGGAATGACCTATTCAATAACTAATAAGTTGCTCCCAAAACATCCAGAGACTCGAGAGGAATAACCTAGACTCTTTGAATCATCCTAACCAAGATCATACCAAATGAGCCCAACTCTGTTGCAGGTTGAACTTAATTCTATTTTAGAATTATGAAATACCGATAGGAGTTTTTTTTTTAAATTTTATTTTGTTTATCTGATTCTAAAATATTCTTGCGTAAAACTTTGAAATTCTCTTTAAATTGCAAGTTGAACTTAACTTAGATTGTAAATTTAAAAAATACCTTTTGGAATTCGATTCCTTGAACAAAGAATTCTATTGTTTTTGAGGTCATCTGTCTCATTTTAAATATATTTTTCAATTTTTTTGAGGTCATTTGTCTCAATCATTTGTATCATTTTTAAAATATATTTAAGTTTTTTTTTGAGGTCATCTGTCTCATTTTTAAAATATATTTCAGTTTTTTTTTAGGTCATCTGTCTCATTTTTAAAATAGTTTTCAAATTTTCAATTTGCTGTGGGTGCAAAATGTGTGGGTGTTGATGGTATTCAGGCTAAATTTCTTTAAATCTTTTTATTTACCACCCATTTTTTGGATTTTGTCTCCAAATTGTTTCTAATTAATTAGAACACCCTCATATATAATATAACTAGCTAATGAACCCTTATTTGTTCCCATATATTTTTGGGATTTTATCTCCAAATTGTTTATAATTAATTAGAACACCCTCAAATATAATTTAACTAGATGATGAACCTTAAACTTCTTGCATCATATTGAATCATCCTAACCAAGATCTGATGTGTGGAAAACTAGTACAAATCAGAGTAATCACATAAAACGTCTGTTTCCATATCACAATATCTTGTAAAAATGCAGTCAAGTGTAATAAAAAATGACTTGAAAGTGTCGACAAAATTATATATTTCCACCTTTACATAAAATTTGAAGATTCGTAAATATACTATATAACTTAATTGGATTTCTCAGCCATTTTTCCACTAAATATTACTTCCTAACCATATGTGCCACATGGCTCCACTTACAGAGTCCTATGTGGTTTCTAGTGAAGTCTCAATAAGGAATATAGAATGAATGTTTCAGATTCAGATGTTACCTAGATGTTTTAGATTCACTGTATCACTCTAACATCGTAGTAAACAAAATAATGTTATCATAATAACAATACTTGTAGCAGCATCAGAGGGTTTTTTGGGGCCATATATTGTTAGTATATCTTTATTCTCCATATTTCCTCTTAGTAAATTCCCCTATAGTTAATCTATGGAACAAATCTAAATAGACGTTCTTCATTTTAATATCCATAAACCACTACCAGATCTAAATAGAAGTTCTTCATTTTAAAATCCATAAACCACTATCACTTGAAGGCAAACCGTGTACATGTGTCATTTCTCCCATAAACTCCTAGGAAAACTTTAAAGCATGTGTCATTGGCTTTCTTCCATTAACTTTAAAGCATGTGTCATTTCTCAAGCCTTTCTCCCATTAATTCAAGGAAAACTTTAAGGGCTAAAATCTGAACCTAAAGTAGCTGAACTTCTAGAGGATAGGATCCCCGAAACTCAAGGCTTTCTCCCATTTAAGGAAAAATTTAAGGCCTAAAAACTGAACATAAAGTGGTTGAACTTCCATAGGATTTTAGTTTTTTTGAACTTCCATAGGATTTTAGTCTGTTTGTTGAGTGTTGACTTCTAAAAGTTCTAAAGGCAGAATCTGTAAAGGGCTAGGTAGCCTCTGGATTCCATCTTTTCTGAAAGGTGGCATATCCAGTAAATGCCCCTTTAGTCAATCTATGCAACAGATATAAGTAGAACTTCTTCATTTTAATATCCATAAAAAACTACCAGATCTAAATAGAAGTTCTTCATTTTAATATCCATAAACCACTACCACTTTAAGGAAAATTGTGTACATGTGTCATTTCTCCTATACATGTGTCATTTCTCCCATAAAATCTTAGGAAAACTTGAAAGGTGTCATTGGCTTTCTCCCAATAACTTTAAAGCATGTGTCATTTCTCAAGGCTTTCTTCCATTAATTCAAGGAAAACTTTAAGGGCTAAAAACTGAACCTAAACTAGTTGAACTTCCATAGGATAGGATCCCCCAGACTCAAGGCTTTATTGTTGTGTAACTAGCTCCAAAAAGAGAAGAAAAGAGATATCAACGCCTTAGAAATGAGCCTCTTCGAGGGGACAACCTCCAATACATTACATAAATGAACAATTCTTGGATGATACAATTTACAAAACCTCCTTTCTATATATAGGAGTCCATGGGGCCATAATGGAATCCTAGTGGGCCACAATGTAATCCTAGCCGACCTAACAATAATAATTTAAGGGCACAATAATAACAAAATGGGGGTTACAAGGGTACAATAATAACAATAAGGGGGTTACACTAACAATAATAAGGGACTATATGAGTAATATAGGGACTTAACATGCCCCTCTCCTTCAAGCAAGTGTTGTCCTCAACGCTTGATTATTTCTTGATGCTTCTGTATAAAATTCTCATCCTCCCATGTGAAATATTCTATAGGAAAGTTCTTCCACTTGCTGAGATACTCTGAAATTGATCGTACTTGTCGAGTTCTTGTTTCTATGACTACTTCATAACTTCTTTCGATGTGATGTTGATCTTCCTGTTGTTTCATTAGATTCTGCACCAAATTTGGGTTATCCTTTGAGAGTTGGAGAACTTGTTGTTGATGCTCGATGTGATCTTCCATTAATTTATCATCCATATTAGCTATTGTTTTATCCTTCAAACCATACAACTTAGCCTCCATTTCTTCTTTCAAACCATCTATGTCAACTTCGGTTGCTCTTTGTAAGATCGAAATTTGTTGCACTTGGTACCGTAATTTTGATATCTCATACTGCAATTCTTCCACTTAATGCATCATAGTATAGATTTCTGAGGGCTTCATGGGTGTTGAATTCTTTTGAGGAGGCATTTCAGAACAAAATACTGAAATATATGCTCAATAGGCCCTTGGAATCACTTCAAACTGATTTTTCAAACAAGATTTATGCAATTCGGGAAAAACAATACACACCTTTTACTTGCTTTGAGGAGCTCGATATTGAAATTGAATTATCTCTGTAATTGAAAATCTTCGATATCTAAAATTCAGCCCTGTAGTATCCCTCTGAAGTTTCTTTCAAATGCCACAGGTATGATCTAATTTGGATTCTTCAAGACAAATTTATTTCCAATCTCCCACAATGACCCAATTTTGGACTGGTTCAGTAGAGCGAACTTGTAGAACTTGCCACGTGTCACTGTTTCATCCTTTGTCTCTGAAATTGATAGCCAAGAAACTACAGTCTGTGTACTTGTGACCAATTTTTACGGCACTCAAATCCACTGCCCAGAGAGAGAGTTATTGAACTTTTCCCACGATCACCTCTTTGAGATGCAATTCAGGAGCCTGAAAAAGCACTACATTCCACAGATCATATCTCCAACAATATTGTGAACCAAGCTCTGAAATTTTTTGACGAATTTCCCCAGGCTTTCAGCTTCGCACCATACGAATTTCAGATTCTGAAACTTCGTAGAAACAAATTTATAGCGAAAATTCCATGATGACCTGTTTAGGAGCTTGAAAAAAGACCTAACTTCCACAGATGATACCTCCGACAATATTGCGAACTAAGCTCTGAAATTTTTAGAAAAGCTTCCTCAGGATTTCAGCTTCGCACCCTAAAAATTTCAGCTTCTGAAACTTCGTAGAAAAAAAGTTATAGCGAAAATTCCACGATGACCTGTTTGGAGCAGCGAAACCCTAGAATCCAAAGCTCTGATACCAAATGTTGTGTAACCAGCTCCAAAAAAAGAAGAAAAGAGATATCAACGCCTTAGAAATGAGCCTCTTCGAGGGGGCAACCTCCAATACATTACATAAATGAACAATTCTTGGATGATACAATTTACAAAACCTCCTTTCTATATATAGGATTCCATGGGGCCATAATGTAATCCTAGTGGGCCACAAAGTAATCCTAGCCGACCTAACAATAATAATTTAAGGGCACAATAATAACAATATGGGGGTTACAGGGGTACAATAATAACAATAAGGGGGGCTACACTAACATAATAAGGGGCTATACTATTAATATAGGGACTTAACATTTATCCCATTAATTCAAGGCAAACTTTAAGGCCTAAAAACTAAACCTAAAGTGGCTGAACTTCCATAGGATTTTAGTTTGTTTGAACTTCCATAGGATTTTAGTCTGTCTGTTGAGTGTTAACTTCTACAAGTTCTAAAGGCAAAGTCTATAAAGGGCCAGGTAGCCTCTGGATCTCATCTTTTATGAAAGGTGACATATCCAATAAATGCCCCTATAGTCAATCTTTGGAACAGATCTAAATATAAGTTCTTCATTTTAATATCCATAAACCACTACCACTTTAAGGAAAACTGTGTACATGTGTCATTTCTCCCATAAACCCTTAGGCAAACTTTAAAGCATGTGTCATTTCTCAACGCTTTCTCCCATTAACTTTAAAGCATGTGTCATTTCTCAAGGATTTCTCCCATTAATTCAAGGAAAACTTTAAGGCATAAAAAGTGAAACTAAAGTAGTTGAAATTCCATAGGATGGAATCCCCCAAACTCGAGGCTTTCTCCCATTAATTCAAGGTAAACTTTAAGGCCTAAAAGCTTAACCTAAAGTGGCTTAAATTCCATATGATTTTAGTTTGTTTGAACTTCCATAGGATTTTAGTTTGTCTGTTGAGTGTTAACTTCTACAAGTTCTAAAGGCAGAGTTTGTAAAGGGCCAGGTAGCCTTTGGATCTCATCTTTTCTGAAAGGTGACATATCTAGTAAATGCCCCTACAATCAATCTCTGGAACATATCTAAATAGAAGTTCTTCATTTTAATATCCATAAACCACTACCACTTTAAGAAAAACCGTGTACATGTGTCATTTCTCCCATACATATGTTATTTCTCCCATAAACTCTTAGGAAAACTTTAAAGCATGTTTCATTTCTCTTGAGGCTTTCTCCCATTAACTTTAAAGCATGTGTCATTTTTCAAGGCTTTCTCCCATTAATTCAAGGCAAACTTTAAGGCCTAAAAACTGAACCTAAAGTAGTTGAACTTCCATAGGATAGGATCCCCCAAACTCAAGGCTTTCTCCCATTAATTGAAGGAAAAATTTAAGGCCTAAAAACTAAACCTAAAGTAGTTGAAATTCCATAGGATTTTAGTTTGTTTGAACTTCCATAGGATTATAGTCTCTCTGTTGAGTGTTAACTTCTACAAGTTCTAAAGGAAGAGTCTGTAAAGGGCTAGGTAGCCTCTGGATCTCATATTGTTTTAAAGGTGACATATCCAGTAAATGCCCCTACAGTCAATCTTTAGAACAGATCTAAATAGAAGTTTTTCATTTTAATATCCATAAACCACTACCACTTTAAGGAAACCCGTGTACATGTGTCATTTATCCCATAAAATCTTAGGCAAAATTTAAAGCATGTGTCATTTCTCTTGAGGCTTTCTCCCATTAACTTCAAAGCATGTGTCATTTTTCAAGGCTTTCTCCCCTTAATTCAAGGCAAACTTTAAGGCCTAAAAAGTGAACCTAAACTAGCTGAACTTCCATAGGATAGGATCCCCCAAACTCAAGGATTTCTCCCATTAATTCAAGGAAACTTTTAAGGCCTAAAAAGTGAACCTAAAGTAGTTGAACTTCCATAGGATAGGATCCTCCAAACTCAATGCTTTCTCCCATTAATTCAAGGAAAAATTTAAGGCCTAAAAACTGAACCTAAAGCGGCTGAACTTCCATAGGATTTTAGTTTGTTTGTTGAGTCTTAACTTCTACAAGTTCTAAAGGAGTATGTAAAGGGCCAGTTAGCCTCTGAATCTCATCCTTTCTTAAGGCATGTCATTTCTAGATGTGATTTCTGCCATAAAATTTAAGGAAAACTTTAAGGCAAACCATGCACGAACCATGTACATGTCATAAATCTCCCTTAAACTCTAGGCAATGCAATCTTTAAGGAATATCATTTCTACATGTGAATTCTACCATAAAATTTCAGTCAAAATTTAAATTAAACCATGCACATGTCATTTATCTCATGCACATGTGTCATTTTCTCCCATGCATTTGCAATAAATGTTAATTTAATATATTGTATTGAATTTGTTTTTTTTTTCAGGGATAAAAAAAAACTCACTAAATATGGTTGAAAAATGGACATTATGCATAGATGTTTCTTGCTATCCCAATCCAGGGAAAGTAGTGATTACATATGTGCTTTGCAATACTGTGACTAGCAAGGTCCTCCATAAGAAAATGAATATACCGGGAAGAACAACAAACAACGAGGCATATTATATTGCATTGATAGAAGGCTTGGGAACAACTAGGGAGTATGGATCAAATGGAATTGTAGTTTTCACCAATACATAACTTGTGTGCAACCAGATGAAAGGCATGTACCAAGGTAAGAAGGAGAGGCTAAAAAAACTGCATGGAAAAACAAACAATATTGTTAGCCAATTTCAATTTTTTAGTATAAGACAATGTACAAATGTTAATAATATGTCTGTTGATCTATTGCGTGGGGAAATGCCAATTCAAGATTCATCTATCAAAGATGAATTAATATATGAATTAGTATTATATGGGGCAATGCCAATTCAAGATTCATCTCTAAAAGATGAATTAGTTTTGAGACGCTCTTCTTCAAAAATTCAAGATTCATCTCTCAAAGATGAATTAGTGTTGAGACGCTCTCCAAAATTTATTGATGGAAATTGTAACATATCTTGGATATGTGTGTGTTTTGTACTTATAAATGCATGTTTTTTAATTAACGTGTGCTTTTTTCAATTATATACCAAGTATGCTACCACCATGTAAAGCGCAACTTGGTGAACTTCACATTTGCAAAAAGTGCTGAAATTCACATTTTTATCAAATTAAAATGTGAGGACTTCAACAAATTTTTGTTTAAATGGAGTTTCACGCTTATTTTTTAATGACCATGTGTTTTTTTCAATTATATACCAAGTGTGCTCCCACCATTTTTTTCAATTATATACCAAGGGTGTTCCCGCCATGTAAAGCGCAATTTGGTGAACTTAATATTTTTATAAAAAAATTGCTTATATTGAGTTTCACACATCAATCAGTGCTTTGAAAGTTGTGTTTTACATAATTTGTGTATACTAAATTACATTAATTTTTTGAAATTTATTTTAAATAGTAATTTAAAAATAATTGTAAATGTCCATGGTGTGTATATATATATATATATATATATATATATATATATATATATATATATATATATATCATGGAGGATGAAAGGCGAAGATCAACATAATCCCATATCTCTACGAGAGAGGGGGATCAAGGATTGAGGGATGTTCATGGTATTTAAATATAATCTTAAATCTCCATACATATACATACATGTGTGTACATATGGAATTGATTTTTTATCACTTTTGTGAGTTAAATTAGTTGTTAATATGTTTTATTTTTTATTTTTTAGGAGGTAGGAGGACAAGGGTGTCTACTCCATCAATGGAGCATGGCCATGGTTCACGCAATTTAATCAATGAATATGTACATGTATTTATATGAATGAATGTATTCTTGAATTGATTATAAATTCATATTTTTTATGAAGCTTCCCTCTTGTCTCGTGAGGTTGGTGGTGGTACACATTCCCTTGGAGGGACATAAATAGGTGTTGGTGAATTGTGTGAAGGTCGTGATATGTATTTCCCTAGAGGCGAATCAATGGATGGTCGTGTTGGTTCTCAACGAATCATTGGTCGTTCTAGTTCTCAACAGTCTCAGGGTGGGCAAGATGCTAGCCAACTATATCATTGTGGCCATCAATTTGAATTTTATTTTCATTCAATTTGTACAAATTTGTTTACATGTGTTTTTCTAATATACACAATTTTATATATTGATGCAGAGGCTGAAAATGTTGCTCCAAATGCTGCTCGAAAAAGACGTAGGACAGAATGCGTCATTTAAGAAGAAGGATGTACACCAACCACGACTTATCCGTTTGACATTTTTGATATACCTTGGGAATCAAACATGCAACAATGCACCTTACAAAGGTGTCAAAATATTCATACAAAATTGAAGAGAGATCTCGTGGCTTTGACTCCCCCTGATGAGAGTCGAAAAAGCTTGGAAATAGTTACTCACTCTTAAAGCAAACTAGTATATGTGTACGTAAAGCTTGGGCCAACCACTAATACTTTTGTAGAAGTGATGAGAAAAAGAAAGGAAACAATGATGGTTCTTGATACATGGGAGGTTGTTAAACAAAGAGTTAAAATAGAAATGACCAAGTCTATGTTTAATTTCAAAGAATGGATGAAAAGAAAGATGTTGAAGGTGAAATATTTCAAGCACCCTGATATAGATTACTATTTGTATGATAGAAACCTTGCGGCCTATGGAAGATTCCCATGGAACGATTAGGTTCTGCTTTATTTTGCAAAATTATTTTATGTAGAATTATTTTTTCAAATGAAACCCAATTACAAAGACCTTGCCTCTGAATTTTTTGGTCCTGGGAAAGGTCAATTATGTGACTTTATGGGCGCTAGGCATGATGTTGAGTTGCCTCGCCCTGAGCCACCATTGGTTAGTCAACCTCTTCATGTAGAAACTTTGCGGTTAGAGATGGATGCCACTTCTCAAATTATTCGAGAAGCAAGGGATGCCATAATTGAAAATGTTCAGAGTGGATTGGGTGGAGTTGATGTTTGTATGAATCGACAAAGAGCACGTGAGAATGCACATGCTAATTTTGTGCATTATACAGATGAAGAGATTGAAAACATGACTGTTAAAGATCTCAGAATATATGCAAAGAATTTTCATAATGGTTGGCAGGACCTAATTATTTATGAGCAAGAGGGCATGGGAATGGTATGTGTTAATGGTTAGGGTGATTATTTTAACACATGTACAATTTGTAATAAATACATATATACATAGATTTATTTTTATACATTAATCTAACAAAAATGTGTCATTATATGTTAACACCATTTGCAGTTGTCACGCTTGATGAATGAAGAAGATGTTAATATCACGGTCAGAGCCTCTAGTTCACACAATCAAGATGGGTCTCACCATCAATCACACAATCAATATGGTTCTCACAATCAAGATATGTTGGAAAAATTTAGTGTTTTTTTAAGCGAACATGATGATGTACAATTATTTTTTTATCTATTATTATATATATCGAAACATGATGAGATATTTTTAAAATAAATAATTGTGCACACATGTACATTTATATATATAATAAAATGTTTTAACAGATTCTGATTTCGTCTGAGGTTTTTGGGATGGCGATGCCTTCTTCTTACTTGGGAGATGTGCCAAATCCACCATCACAAGTATGAACAATTTTTCACTTTTAAATATGTTTTAAAGTTATATAATCCATCTCAAAAAGTTCCATTAAAAAATGAGATATCTATATCTTGAGTTATTTTAATTTTTTTGAATTTTAAGTTTTTGGAGATTTTCTTTCTGAGCCACTCTTAGGAGATGTGCCAAATCCACCAGCACAAGTGTTAGGGCCTAAATATACCTCAGGCTGAGAAAGGAAAAATCTAGGGTAACATCAAACCATGCCTAACCTGGTAGCTAGCCCTACTAGATCGGGAGAGGCCTCTCTCCTTGTCAATCTAAAAAAAAAATGATCAATGAGGCTTGAGATGACTTGATGTGAAGACTAATTTTAGGCTTTATATGTGTGCAAAAGAGTTTGATTGAATTTAATGATGTTTTTTTGGCTCAAATGGAAAGGAAGATTTTGGGTCTGGGGAATGAGGCTTAGTTTTGTAGATATCTCAAAGGGGCAAGGCATGCAATTGATTTGACACTTCAAATTGAAAGAAATGGAGAGCTTTAGATAGGTGAGGAGTTGAAGAGGGAAAAAAACCTTCAAGGATCCTCTTCAAATAGCCGAAAACATAGATAACTAAACAAACCCTAGGTAGAGCACTGCAATTTCAATGGATTCTACCTTTATCCTTGTTTGTTTTAGTTAAGAAGAAATAAGAGAGAAAATGGCATACATAAAACACAAGTAAACTTACATTTACAGAGAGAAACATAATATCAAAGCAAGATGCCACATGAATCCCATAGAGTGCTACAAACCCTGGTCTATTTCTTTGCCAAACTGCAGAGATGAATGTACAATAATGCTTAAAGCATTCCCAAAAGTCCAACCATGCTAATTACTGATAAAAAATAAGATATAGGCAATAAAAAACTCATTTTAGCCTCTAGGGGTTGAGCTCATAATATTAGGAGCTGTTCCAAAAAAATCTAAACTGAGAACTAAAAAGTAGGTAGTGAAACAACTTGCCTCTAAAAACTAGGAAACTGATTCATTCAATTGCAAACTACCTTTTGATGGATGAATCTACCTATATGAGTGAAAATTTAGCAAAATTACATCAAAATCCATCATTTCACATTAAATTACATCATGAGTTTGACAACTAGAAGGAAAAAAGTCAAACTGTGAAAAAACTAGGTAAAAAACAAAATTTTTGACCAAAAATGAGCAAAATTCCTCCAATACGCTGCACTTGATTTCCCTATGCATAGTGCCTATTTGCAGCTGATTTTGGAGGCCTTCTCGGTGTCCAAATTTTCTCCAAGTGGGCTTTTTGGAAAATTATGCCTGTCGAATTTCCAGCACAAGTGAAATTTTTGAATTTGGCCTCCATTTGCCCCTCCAAAACTGAGTTCTCCCAAGATTGCTTCTTGTGTGTCAAAAAAGGGAAGAAAGGTCATTTTTGGGGTGTTTTTGACCTTTTTGGAAGCCCAAAAACTGTCAAACTTTCTTGGCCATTAGAAGGCATGCATATTTTTCCATGAAAAATCCAAAAATGTTGAGTTTTTATCAAAAGGAGTCCCCCATCAAAAGCGAGCGCCAGGTGGCGCAGCACATTGGGTAGAAAAACCTATGTTTTGGCCCAAAAACTCCAAAAATGAAAAAGGTATCCCAATTTTTTTGAAATTTGGGCTGAGTGTCCTCCCTTAAGATTTGTGTTGGGCCAAGGAAGCCTCAGCCAAGATCTGAAGTCTATTATGCTCTTTTCGCCGCTTCGATACCTTCTTCAACTTGGCTTTCAAGATCTTGATTCTTGCTTTGCAAACATGGTTTCTCGCCTAGTAATGGTTGGCCATGTGCCTCAACATATTTTTATCTTTGTTGGCCTTCTCCAATAGCTTTTCCAAATGCATATTTACCCTTTGAAGCCAATTTTCACGATTAGCTTCAATTTCTTGCTCAAGTGATGTCAACTTGGTTTTGCTCCTTTTGGCAGCTTGCCGGTTCTCTCGTATGTTTTGCAGCTCCATAATGGTTTGTTGATCCTCTAGCTGCTTGTTTCTTTGATCAAGGTATTTGATTATCCACTTGGCTCTTTGTAGGTTGAGGGACAAAGCATTAATGTCCGCTCGTTGCTCTCGAATGATCTCTTTAAGCTTTGAGCTTGGTGAGCCCAAATCGGTGTCATCATCCTAAATAAGAATGAAATCTGTCTCTTTCCCTCCTGAAGGCCCCTCATCATGTAATGGCCACTTTCCCTTGTCCTATACCTGATCTGCTGCTGGAGGAAATGAGACCCCTTCCACCGTGGGTGGAGATAATACTTGCTTTGCTGCTGCAAACAACTTTCTAGTGCCCTTTTGGTAGGTGACAAACACCAGCACACTAACGGTCTGTGTCTCATGACCCTCCTGCTGATGTGAAGGTCCACCTGTCTCATGAAAAGCTTCTGGAGGTACCTGAGGAGCCATGAAGAACTCATGAGAAATGAAATCCTCCCATGAGATGTCCTGCAAACCAAGCTGATGCATGACCACAATTTTTATGAGTGCAAAATGATATATACTATTATAATGCTGCTGAGGAGTTTTCTTTTGCACTAGGGTGGTCATATTTTTAATATTTCGGCACATGAAGTAGGGGAGATTCATCATTCTCACCCTGGTAAAGTGCATCAACAATCTGATGTGATAGGCATATAGGCGATAAAACCGGCCCTCACAGCTGAAATACTTAATTATGAGTTTCATCAAGGGAGCATATGATTCTTTGAGATACCCAAAGGGAAAAACTCTGTTGAGTTGTCTCAAATAACTAGGCTTGATGTAAGGCTCATACTATTCTCTGTCAATCTGCTGCCCTTTATTCCACTACTCTTTGATATTTGGAATGTCGGTTGCTAGAGAAATAGACTCTGGTGTCAATGTGAATGTCACACCTACAAGAGTAACTTGGCCATTATGTAGATGAAGCACAAACAACCTGGCCAACTCATGATGGTACTGGACTCTAGCAACCATCTCACAGAACTGATGACAGGATTGGTGTTGGAAGCACGTGATAGCAACAGGTCAGGCCTGCAGCTCGGCAAGTGAAGTAGGCTCCTCCCGTATAGGTTTACCACCCTTGTGAGATCTCCTTGGTGCATGCATTTCGGTTGGAGAGTCACTGTGTGTTTCTTCATCTCGGTCATAGGAGGAATTTGACTCCATGTTTGCTAAAGTTTGTGTTGTCTTAGATAAGTATGAAGAGATTTAGGTGTCTTTGATCTTTTGCTTCCATGTGTATGAAAATGTATGAAGGACTATGAAGGGAGAGGGTAAGAGGGATTTTGGGAATGTTTCTGACTGGAATTTGGGGAATTGAAGGGTTTTAGGGACAATTTTTAGGCTTTTGGGATAGCAATTGGGGTTTGGGAATTTTGTAGCTAGGGTTTAGGATAATGGGAATTGGGGATAGGGGTGAATGAATTTAGGGATATGGGGGATAGTAAAATGGGTTAATGAAACTAGAAAAGAAGTGAGGGAATAAAAAGGTGAGGGAGTGATGGCCACAAAAAACCAATTTACAAACCCTAAGCAATCATGTCTTGAGCAAAAATTGCAAGGAAACAGGGTTTTAATTTTTTATTATTAAATCATCATAAACATCTTAAGACACTTTCATTGGCATTTGAAGAGTTGTTTGACTTACTTTAGACCAGAGGAAACCAAGCAAATTGAATATTTGGATGAATTTGTGGTGAAAATGGCTTGCAGCTCTATGCGCCATGCCACAAACCCAACGCGCCGCGCCTTCTGTATGTGCTGCGCCAGTGTAGTTTTTATACTGTGGAAGGCAGCCCAATGCGCCGTGCTAGCTCTATGCGCCACGCGGCTCACCCAATGCGCCGCACCCCCGAAACTAAAACTATTGGCTGCGATTTTGTGACCACAAGCTTGCTCTAAATCTCTCTTGCTCTTTTGGACGCAAATGAGTCTTTTAAACACAAGAAATAACTTATATACAAAAGAATTTATTTTTTCACTTCATAAAACCCACTTTTGTAATGTTTACATATGACACTTTCTTTTCGAACTCTGTTTTAGGCAGTTTTGCTTTATTTTTACCTTTGATGAATTGAATGATTTGATTTTTTGGTTTTCCTTACAGGGGATGGAGTTGCTGAAGCTTGACAAGGTGACCAGGGTTGCCATTGAAGTTATTTACATATGAGAGAACTTGAAATTACATCAAATTTATACATAAAAAGATAAAATACTCTGTTTTTCCTCAAAATAGAGTTTTGAGGAAAAAATCATTTCTGGTCATATGATGATGGAATTTATTTGGTACTGGAACTTTATTCAACCTCCTCATGCACCTGCTGACCATTATTGGACATTTTGAAGACCTTTTTGATGAAACCCTAGACCTAATGGGACTGAAAACCCTAAAAATGACTCTTGCAAATTTAAAGACAAAAAGTGACTGCAGATGATCTTAATTAATGGAAATGGGCCAGCAGGTAAAGGACATGAGGGAAAATGTACAACATGCCACTACCGTCAGATGATCCATGCTCCTAATGGAATGCAGCTGACTGAGCGAGACACCTAATATGCAACGCAACAAGAGAATTTGATCACTAACGGAGGGATGAAGATACCGACACTAACATTGGCTCCAATGGGGATGGTAGCTCCTTGGAGGTGACAAG
Source organism: Pinus albicaulis (assembly GCA_034641835.2). Lineage (NCBI taxonomy): Eukaryota > Viridiplantae > Streptophyta > Pinopsida > Pinales > Pinaceae > Pinus > Pinus albicaulis. The sequence goes on along the minus strand of CM076580.1, from coordinate 874,029,846 downwards.
AAATACAGATCTTTGGGAAAGCAGGCAGTGCCTTCGTCCATTGGGCTATGGAGTCAATAACTTCGACAAACCAAAACCAAACTCTTGACTTAATTTTAGGACCAAAATCTGACTCAAAACTAACTCAATTTCAAGACTGAAATCAACTGAAATACTTGACTCAAACAAACCAAACCAAAACTGAAATCAACCCTCAGTTGTATAGCCTTCACTTTGGGCCCCAAACTGAAAGAATGATGATAGCACACACTTGCAATGAAATTTAAACAAACCAGTATGTACAGTGATACATATGACAACGAAAAACATTTCAAAAATAGTACCGTTTGAGTAGCTGACCATTGACTAGCCCACCTGGACAATCATATCCATTCATTTCTTTCAAAAGGAAAGCATTTTGGCCTCGATATGCAGCAATTCTGAAAGGTCCTTTCCAAATATTCTCAAAATTTCCATGCTTACCTTTATCTTTGTTTCTTGCGTCCCATTTTAGCATAACTTCTTCTATTTGAAACTTGTCCGCCTTTGCCTTTCGATCATATATCTTCTTGATTCTCTCTTGCAACCTGAAAGTGTTATGAAAAACCTCCTCTCTAGTTTGTTGTAAATGGATCATTTGATTGATTCTTCATTGCAAATGATCATCCTCGCTGCCAGCTTCCTGCAGAATTTTAACCACTGGAACTGCGAGAGAGGTCAGGAATATAGTGTCAACACCATACACGAGCTCAAAAGGGGACATGCCTATAGATTTATTTTGACTTACTCTGTCTGCCCAAATTGTATTAACCAGTTTCTTGTGCCAACTCTTCTTGTTCGTTTCCAACAGCTTTTTGATAATATTGACCAAGGATTTATTTGAGGATTCGACCAATCCATTGCCTTGTGGATGATATGCGGTTGAGTGCCCCAAAGTAATTTGATACTTATTACAAAATTCAATAATTATTTTAGTTTTAAATGCTACTGCATTATTAATGATTAGCTTGTTTGGACAGCCAAAATGAGACAAAATATTGTTTTCAAGAAATGAAATGATTATCAAATCAGTGGCCTGCCTAGTGGGAATCGCCTCAATCCATTTGGTAAAATAGTCCGTCGCTGTAAGGATCCATTTATGCTGCGCTGAAGAAGTAGGATGGATCTCTCCATTGAAGTCCAAACCCCACTGCTGAAATGGAGCACTTACTTCAATGGGCTTGAGCGGTAAAGGCTGCAATTTTCTCCTTCCTTGAAAAATCTGACATTCATGACATCTTTTAACAGTTTTGTACACATCGGCAAAGAGAGTTGGCCAATAATATCCTGCTCTAAAAATTTTTTTGGCTTTTGTCTTGTAGAAAAGATGACCTCCACAATCTCTCTTGTGAAAGTCTTCCATAACTTGTTTTCCCTCTTCTTCAACCAAAAAATTGAGCAAGACACCACCGTGATCTTTCCAATAGAGCGCATTATTCATGATACAAAAATTGGCAGCCTTCAATTTTAGTGTCCTACTTTTGTTCTTAGCCATTCCAGGTGGTGGTGAAATTTTTTGGAGTACATAAACAATGTCCAATACCAAGGAGAAACAACAAAAATTTCTGATATCTGAGCAGGCAAAATTTCTTCATTTTCCTCGGACATAGTAGCAATGAGATTAATGTCCAAGGCATGCAAATTTGATTCAGACATTAATTTGGCCAGCCCCTGTCCTTTGATGAGCTTTGTTGGTTTGATCTCCACGTCATATTCCAACAAGGCAGCAATCCATTTGCCTCATTTCCCTTTTGGATTTTTTTTCACTAAGATATATTTAACAGTAGCATTAGGAACATAAGCAAGGATGTGAGAATGCAGAATATAAACTCGAAAATATTTCAATGCCTTTACCAAGGCAAGAGCTTGCTTTTCAATAATATTATACTTTAAAGCTGCATCTCTTATGGTTCTGCTGAAAAATGCTATTGGTTTCTCAAGCTGGTCTCTTTTTTGCATCAAGACTGCTGCCCTAGTATGATCCGAGGAAAATGAAAAAAAAATGAAATCTTGAGTATAGTCCGGGCTGATAAAAAACAGACCTGAAGAAAGGGCCAATTTCACCAAATTGAAAGACTTTATTGCTTCCTCAGTCCACTTCACTACAATATATTTCTTGAGCATGTTTGTGATTTCCCTTAAATGTTCTACAAGATTAGGCACAAAGCGACGTAAGAAATTCATCTTACCGTTGAATGATTGGATCTCCTTTTTACTTCGGGGAAGATCAATTTTCTGAATGGCTTCCACTTGGGCTAGATTGATGCGGATGCCATCCTTTGATATAATATGATCGAGAATCTTGCCTTCATCCATGGCAAACAAACTCTTCTTTGGATTGAGAGATATATTATATTTTCTACACCGCTGAAATACAATCTTCAAATGATAAAGGTGCTCTTCATTTGAATTAGAAAAAATTGTCAAGTCATCAAGATAAATAACTAGAAAGACATATTTTTCATTTTCAAATGCAATATCCATTGCTCATTGAAAGGTCGCACTAGCATTCTTCAATCTGAAAGGCATTTTAGCATAATGAAAAGTTCCCCGCGGAGTGGTGAATGTTGTTTTATCTCTATCATCCTCATGGACCAGAATTTGGTTATAACCGGAATAACCATCGAGTAGCGACATGCAGGATGCTCCAACTACATCGCTGAAGTATGTGATCCATTTTGGGCAATGGATATTTATCTTTCAAAGATACTTTATTCATATTCCTAAAATCAATACATAAGTGAATCTCACCTGTTTTCTTGTGCACGGGCACCAAATTAGAAATCCAATCTGAAAATCTTATGGGGACGATGATACCAGCTTTGTACAACTGATTCACTTCCTTCTCTATTGAGGGCAGCAACTTTGGATTTATTATTCCTAACTTCTGTCGAAAGGGCTTTTGGTTTGGCTTGATCGGGATGATATGCTGAATTATGTTTGTGTCATATGCCTTCAAATCTGAATAATCCCAAGCAAACACATCAACAAACGAAGATAATAAACTAATATACTTTGCTTTTACATGTGGGGGCAATGCCTTAGATAATTTCACCATTTTAGGATTTTTTGCTGACCCAATGTTCACATCCTCAACTCCTTTCTCGGTTGGCAGCAATATCGGTTTTCGAGCTACATCATCTTGGTCGAAAAGCTCTTCTAAAGGTATTAGACCTTTAGGAATGACATTGTCCTTGAGCTGCAAAACTTCCATCTGATTGACTTCTATATCCGCCTCGCCATCATCATGCTCCCCATCAATAAAAGTGTCTTTGAATTTACCTTCATTTTGCAGAAATTCATCGATTTCTTTATCATCTTGAAACACTTGCCAATACCTTTGATTGTCAGGGACAGACAGGTGATGCTTCACATGAATTTCAAACTTGTTGTTTGAATTCATCGGAATTTTCAAATTACTTTCTGCTGTTTCAAGTGCATCTGCAATGCCATTCTGAATACGAGGGACACATGTCAAAGTATAATCTGAAAACAATCTCAATATATCTAGTACCGCATTACGGTAGGCCCGCATTCAAGGATGATTAGCTTGGTATTCACCTTTCACTTGCTTGATAACTAACTCAGAGTCGCCATACACTGCAATCCTTTTGGCATTTAACTTTCTAAAAATTTTCAAACCAGAAATTAAAGCCTCATATTTAGCCTCATTATTTGAACAGTCAAAATACAATTTATAAGAACAGAACCTTACATTACTTGGCACTTTGTTTGGGGAGAAAACAGGGCTGCGTATCCAAATGCCAATTCCAACACCTTCCCTTCCTACCGCGCCATCAAAATCCATGGTCCACAAACCAGCTTTGTCCTCTTCCAAATGCTGAAATTATGTTTGCTCTTTTAATTTTCCTTGCTGTCCATCAATATTTTGCTGATGTCGGAAGGCTGATTGCTCAATGGTACTATCAAGTCTTTGTATTTCTTTCTTTAAGACCTCTCTGAAATTTTTAGTGATTTCTGGAATGTCTTCTACTTCAATTATTTGGCTATTTACATCATTAAAGCTATCTGAGTATAAAACAAATGATTCTAAATCAGTATGTACATAGTTGATTGGATGATTTACTGGTTTCTCCTTGATAGTGATCATGTACTTCATCTTTTGCTCCTGGTATAATTTCCTCATCTGACCGAACACGGGAATAGTAGCATAGGAGAAATCAAGCTGCAATGTCCCTTTAAGTTTCGCTCCCCAAGATCTGGAAAGAAGCATGCCAAATCTAGGAGGAATATCCGCCACAACCACATCCATCAAAATTTTTTTAGTCAGAATCTAATCCAAACTGACCACCAAATATTTGATAAGACCAATGCATCTTACTCTACCAGAATCGAAAGAATAAAGGTCATGATACTTTCTGGTGATATCCAATCCCAATTTCTCCATGATTGCCTTAGGCATGAGATTATGAGAGGCTTCAGAATCAAACATAGCGTTGTGTAACACATAGTCGTGCAACCTAAGGCTGATGTAAAAAGGAGGTACATCACTATCTTGAGACTGACCATCCAATGTTGGACCAAAAATCAACTCAGGTCGATCATCCTCCACGTTTACCATATCAGAAAATGGATCTAAATTCAAAATCTTAGACACCTGACCCTTATAGCTACTATTCTTCATCAATTCAGTCAAAGGAATAGATACTTTTAACTTAGAAATTTCATTTTCTAAGTTGAAAACTGAAGTTTTCTCTACCTCTTTAGCTGGGACATCCTTCTTTTTAGTTTTCTCCTTTGATATATTTGGCTGATTGGATCTTTCATTTGCTGATGGCGGTTTGCTAGTGGTGGGATCAGCTGTCTCTTTTCCCTTTTTTTGTATAACGAGTGGATCATTCTTTGGTGTTATCGCCTCCTTTATTTTTTGAATTGGATTAATGGGTACATCTCTACTTCTGAGTGAATATTGTCACTGCTGGGCTGTCAAAGCATTCATATACCCCCTCTGATATTCATCAGACTCTTTTTCAAGAACTGTTCCATTCACCAAGATGAAATTCTCGTCCCTTTGTACAGCTGAATTCTCGGAATACTCCTCATCTTCAGTGATAAAAATTGGCACATCATCAGGTTTGAAGAAATGATTCTCCTCTCCAATTACATTCTCCTCGTCATCTGATTCTGGACCATGCACAAAATTCTGCTGTAAGGGTGTCTTCACTTGCTGCTGTACTGCTTGGTCTTGTGCTCGTTGCTCTCTTTGCTTGATTCTAAATTGTGGTTGCTGCTGGCCACGGAAGTCATGATTTTTGACTTGTGGTTCAGACTTGTCAATCGTCAATATTTCAAACATATTTTCCATATTACGGAGCACTTGATCTGAAGTGGAAACCTCTTCCTTTATTGTTACTTTCTTTTCAGCTTTCGTTCTAGCTCTCTTGGCAAGCAAATTGGCTTCAACGCTGACTGCAATTTTCTGCATGTCTTCCAAAGTGGCTAGATCTCTTTCTCTTAATTGATAGGCCATATCAGGATCAAAACCATCCGGAAACTTAATCAAAGCCAACCCCATAGGTGGCTTTATATAAGCAGGAATTGCATTGTAAACAGAATTGAATCTAATACAATAATCTTGAACAGACTCACCAACATTCCGTTTGATATTCTCATATTCAGAAAGGATCTGAAGAGGGTTTTTCTTCACTTCCCATTGATCCAAGAATTGTCTCTGAAGATTAGTCAATGTAGTAATACTTGCAGCCGGCAAAGCTCTGAACCACTTCCTCACTTCGCCTCCAAAGGTTTGTACAAACAGTCTCATTGTCACATTTTCCGCATCAATCTCATGAAGATAAAAGAAATCTGTCATCCTATCCACATGTTGCTGAGCTATAACATTTTGAGGAGTGCCATCAAACAATGGAATTTTTCTTTGATAATCATCGGGCATGTTATCCAAATTTTGAGGCAACACAAGGGGTGTAAATCGGGTAGCCATTGCTCTAGGTGGATTTACAACCGGTCTTGGGGATATAGGAGGAGTTAGAGCAACTGATGTGTGAAGTGTATGTGGTGTGGATGGAGGTGACACCACTGCGGATTTTTGGTCAAAGATAAAAGGCTACACGGGAATGGTGGGAATGAAAGGAGGCTCGGTAGGAATTTCTGAACTAGATGCAATTGCGTATGACCCAAGAGTTGCAGATGCAGACTCTAAGAATTCAGGAATGTTTGTAGCCACAATAGAAGTCTGAAGATTCAAGATATAATTGTCAATTGATCTATTGGCCTTTTCAATTTCAATATCTTTGACAAATTCTGGATTTAAGGCAGTAGAACCAACAACAGTTTTGGACTTGGTGTCAAACAATGATAGCTAAAATTGTTCGTCAAATTCAAAATCTTCAAGATACTAAAAAACAACAGGAAATGAATGAGATTTGAACATAGGAATCACAGGACTTTCTCGACGAAGGATTCTCAGAATAAGATTTCGATTTTCATACACAGGAGGTGGATCAGGATCTGGATTTTCCCTGGTGTGTCGTCTGGAAGCCAGTGTGTTGAATTATTCCCAAAAATCAAACGGAAAAAATCAACTTGTTCAACCTATCAGATTCTAAACTCATCATCCAAAAGTCTAGAAATATCTGATGTACTGGGGAAATTTGAAAGTTAGGTGTTACATTTATAAGACTAGACCGGATATTGACTGAAGCAGCGTTTATCTACTTATGCACTTGCAAAGCAATGTGCAGTTCGAAGGCTACCTGGCATAACTTCAGGCTCCGTCTGTAGTTTATAAAATGAATAACACTAACAAACAAAAAATCTTGAGCGTCCCCAGTATGGTCGCCACTATGTTAGGGCCTAAATCTACCTCAGGCTGAGAAAGGTAGAATCTAGGGTAACATCAAACCATGCTTAACCTGGTAGCTAGCCCTACCAGATCGGGAAAGGGCTCTCTCCTTGTCAATCTCAGCAAAAAATGATCAATGAGGCTTGAGATGACTTGATGTGAAGACTGATTTTAGGGTAGATATGTGTGCAAAAGAGTTTGATTGAATTTAATGATGTTTTGTTGGCTCAAATGGAAAGGCAGATTTTGGGTCTGGGGAATGAGGCTCAGTTTTTCAGAGATCTCAATGGGGCAAGGCAGGAAATTGATTTGACACTTCAAATTGAAATAAATGGAGAGATTTAAAAAGGTGAGGAGTTGAAGAGGGAAAAAAAACTTCATGGATCCTCTTTAAACAGCTAAAAACATAGATAACTGAACAAACCCTAGGTAGAGCACTGCAATTTCAATGGATTCTACATTTATCCTTGTTTGTTTTAGTTAAGAAGAAATAAGAGAGAAAATGGCATACATAAAACACAAGTAAACTTACATTTACAGAGAGAAACAAAATATCAAAGCAAGATGCCACATGAATCCCATAGAGTGTTGCAAACCCTGGTCTATTCCTTTGCCAAACTGTAGAGATGAATGAACAATAATGCTCAAAGTATTCCCAAAATTCCAACCATGCTAATGACTAATAAAACATAAGATATAGGAAAAAAAAAACTCATCCTAGCCTCTAGGGGTCGAGCTCATAAGATTAGGAGTTTTTCCAACAAAATCTAAACTGAGAACTAAAAAGTAGGCAGTGGAACAACTTGCCTCTAAAAACTAGGAAACTAATTCATTCAATTGCAAACTACCTTTTGATAGATGAATCTACCTCTATAAGTGAAAATTTAGCAAAATTACATAAAAATCCATAATGAACATTAAATTACATCATGAGTTTGATAACTAGAAGGAAAAAAAGTCAAATTGTGAAAAAACTAGGCGAAAAACAGAGTTTTTGACCAAAAATGAGCAAAATTCCTCCAATGCGCCGCGCCTGATTTCCCTATGCATAACGCCTGTTTGAAGCTGATTTTGGAGGCCTTCCCAGTGTCCAAATTTTCTCCAAGTGGGATTTTTGGAAATTTTTTCCTGTCTACTTTCCAGCACAAGTGTAATTTTTGAATTTGGCCTCCCTTTTCCCCTCCAAAACTGATTTCTCCCAAGACTGCTTCCTGTGTGTCAAAAAAGGGGCAGAAAGGTCATTTTTGGGGTGTTTTTGACCTTTTTAGAAGCCCAAAAGCTGTCAAAATTTCTTGGCCATTAGAAGGCATGCATATTTTTCCATGAAAAATCCAAAAATTCTGAGTTTTCATTAAAAGGAGTCCCCCATCAAAAGCGAGCGCCAGGTGGCTCGCGTTAGTGACTTTGTGTTTTGGCCCAAAAATTCCAAAAAATACAAAAAGTGTCCCAATTTTTAGAAATTTGGGTGGTGTCCTCCCATAGATTTTTTGGAGTTTCTTCTCGACCCAAGATCTGAAGTCTATTATTCTCTTTTCGCCGCTTCAATACCTTCTTCAACTTGGCCTTCAAGATCTTGATTCTTGCTTTGCACACATGGTTTCTCGCCCAATAATGGTTGGCCATGTGCCTCAACATATTTTTCTCTTTTTTGGACTTCTCCAATAGCTTTTCCAAATTCATATTTACCCTTTCAAGCCAAGTTTCATGATCAACTTCAATTTCTTGCTCAAGTGATGTCAACTTGGTTTTGCTCCTTTTGGCAGCTTGCCGGTTCTCTCGTATGTTTTGCAGCTCCATAATGGTTTGCTGATCCTCTAGCTGCTTGTTTCTTTGCTCAAGGTATTTTATTACCCACTTGGATCTTTGTAGGTTAAGGGAAAAATCATTAATGTCCGCCCATTGCTCCCGAATCATCTCTTTAAGCTTTGAGATTGGTGAGCCCAAATCGGTGTCATCATCCTAAGTAAGAATGAAATATGTCTCTTGCCCTCCTGAAGACCCGTCATCATGTAATGGCCGCTTGCCCTTGTCTTTTACCTGCTCTGCTGATGGAGGAAACGAGACCCCTTCCACCCCGGGTGGAGATAATACTCGCTTTGCTGCTGCAAACAACCTTCTAGTGCCTTCTGGTAGGTGAAAAACACCGGCACACTAACGGTTTATGTCTCATGACCCTCCTGCTGATGTGAAGGTCCACCTGTCTCATGAAAATATTTTGGAGGTACCTGAGGAGCCATGAAGAACTCATGAGAAATTAAATCCTCCCATGAGATGTCCTGCAAACCAAGTTGATGCATGACCACAATTTTGATGAGTGCAAAATGATATATACTGTTATACTACTGCTGAGGAGTTTTCTTTTGCACTAGGGTGGTCATATTTTCAATATTTAGGCACATGAATTAGGGGAGATTCATCATTCTGACCCTGGTAAAGTGCATCAACAATCTGATGTGATAGGCATATAGGCGAGAAAACCGGCCCTCACAGCTGAAATACTTAATTATGAGTTTCATGAAGGGAGCATATGAGTCTTTGAGATACCGGAAGGGAAAAACTCTGTTGAGTTGTCTCAAATAACTAGGCTTTATGTAAGGCTCATACTGTTCTTTGTCAATCTGCTGCCTTTTATTCCACTGCTCTCAGATATTTGGAATGCTGGTTGCTAGAGAAATAGACTCTGGTGTCAAGGTGAATGTCACACCTGCAAGAGTAACTTGGCCATTATGTAGATGAAGCACAAACAACCTGGCCAACGCGTCATGGTACTAGACTCTAGCAACCATCTCACAGAACTGATAACAGGATTGGTGTTGGAAGCATGTGATAGTAAGAGGGCAGGCTTGTAGCTCGGCAAGTGAAGTAGGCTCCTCCCGTACATGTTTACCACCCTTGTCAGATCTCCTTGGTGCATGCATTTCAGTTGGAGAGTCACTATGTGTTTCTTCATCTCGGTCATAGGAGGAATCTAACTCCATGTTTTCTAAAGTTTGTGTTGTCTTAGATGAGTATGAAGAGATTTAGGTGTCTTTGATCTTTTGCTGCCAAGTGTATGAAAATGTATGAAGGACTATGAAGGGAGAGGGTAAGAGGGATTTTGGGAATTTTGCCAACTGGAATTTGGGGAATTGAAGGGTTTTAGGGACAATTTTTTAGGCTTTTGGGATAGCAAATCGGGTTTGGGAATTTTGTAGCTAGGGTTTGGGATAATGGGAATTGGGGATAGGGGTGAATGAATTTAGGGATATGGGGGATAGTAAAATGTGTTAATGAAACTAGAAAAGAAGTGAGGGAATAAAAAGGTGAGGGAGTGATGGCCACAGAAAACCAATTTACAAACCCTAAGAAATCATGTCTTGAGAAAAAATTGCAAGGAAATAGGGTTTGAAATTTATTATTATTAAATCATCATAAACATCTTAAGACACACTTTCATTGGCATTTGAAGAGTTGTTTGACTTACTTTGGACCGGAGGAAACCAAGCAAATTGGAGATTTGGATGAATTTGTGGTGAAAATGGCTTGCAGCTCTATGCACCGTGCCACAAACCCAATGCGCTGTGCCTTCTGTATGCGCTTCATCAGTGTAGTTTTTATACTGTGGAAGGCGGCCCAATGCGCTGCGCCAGCTCTATGCACCGCGCCGCTCACCCAATGCGCCGCACCCCCGAAACTTAAACTATTGGTTGCGATTTTGTGACCACAAGCTTGCTCTAAATCTCTCTTGCTCTTTTGGATGCAAATGAGTCTTTTAAACACAAGAAATAACTTATATACAAAAGACTTTAATTTTTCACTTCATAAAACCCACTTTTGTAATGTTTACATTTGACACTTTCTTTTCAAACTCTGTTTTAGGCAGTTTTGCTTTATTTTTACCTTTGATGAATTGAATGATTTGATTTTTTGGTTTGCCTTATAGGGGATGGAGTTGCTGAATCTTGAAAAGGTGACCAAGGTTTCCATTGAAGTTATTTACATATGAGAGAACTTGAAATTACATCAAATTTATACATGAAAAGATAAAATACTCAGTTTTTCCTCAAAACAAAGTTTTGAGGAAAAATTCATTTATGGGCATATGATGATGGAATTTATTTGGTACTGGAACTTTATTCAACCTCCTCATGCACCTGATGACCATTATTGGACATTTTGAATACCTTTTTGATGAAACCCTAGACATAATGGGACTGAAAACCCTAAATATGACTCTTGCAAATTTAATGACAAAAAGTGACTGGAGATGATCTTGATGAATGGAAATGGGCCAGCAGGTAAAGGACATGAGGGAAAATGTACAACAGGCCACTACCGTCAGATGATCCATGCTCCTAATGGAATGTAGCTGACTGAGCGAGACACCCAATATGCAATGCAACAAGAGAATTTGATCACTAACGGAGGGATGAAGATACCGACACTAACAACAAGTGTTCAATTTTTCACTTAAATATATATGGTTTTAAGTTATAAGTTATAAATTGAAGTTCAAAAGTTTTATTATAAATTGAGATATAGATCTTGAGTTATTTTGATTTTTTTGAATTTTAGGTTTTTGGAGATTTTCTTTTGGAGCCTCTCTTAGGAGATGTGCCAAATCCACCAACACAAGTATTCAATTTTTCACCTAAATATATGTTTTTAAGCTATAAGTTATAAATTGAAGTTCAAAAATTTTATTATAAATTGAGATCTAGATCTTGAGTTATTTTATACTTTTAAATTTTTTGAATTTTAGGTTCCTAGAGAGGATTTATTTTCTCCACGGACTCTAGCGATGGAGTGTATGATGGAGATAGGAACATCCACACCATTTCAACCATTTGAACAAGTTGTCTAACTTTTTTTTAATATTATTGAAAAATAAGTTTATATATGCATTTTCATTTGAATTTTTTTATAATATATATATATATATATATATATATATATATTGTACAATTTATTGTTGAAGATGTTCCAGTGGGGGAAGTTTTAGTAGACAAGCAACAAATTGAGAGGCAACCTTGTTGAGGCCACCTTTTGTCTTCTTTTCCTTACCTTCTTTGCCTCTTTTGGCCCAGTTTGATACATATATAATTCATTTTTCCTCTCTTTATCCCTAATGTGGCCAAACGTTCATCAATTCTTGTTAAAGGTAAAAGGCAGTACAAGTATAATTGTTTCTACTATTCTATAGCTAGGTTAGGCATTTTTAGTAGCATGCTTATTTGTTAAGTTACTATTATGGGTAGAATTATGGATTTCCTGCAGGACCTATTTGGTTGGCTCTTTGACTTGGAGGAAAACTATGTTCCTTCAACCATCCTTCAGTTCATGATCCAGCACGCCTCAAGATAGAAGCTCCAGTTCAGTAAGTCTGATGCTTCTTCCAGAATTTCGACAGATTCAAGGATCAATGAAGGACCAGCTGGTCACTATCCATATAGTGGAGTTCAGTTGACATGGATTAGGAACCTTATTCCTATAACAACATGCGGTTTTTGATAAGAAACTGATAGTTTAAATTTAGGACAGTTAGTGCTGATTTCATGGATTACCATATCCATGGTTTTCAACGTCTTGCTCTGTAATAGAATTGATACTAATTATGTAAGTAAGGATTCCTATAAAGGAAAAAACATATAGTTTGATTATGGTGGTTAATATATTTTCATTTTCAGCTATCAATACTCAAACTTCGATTTCATATTCTATTGGTGAAAGCCGAATTGTAACTATTCTGATATGTTCTTGATTCTTTGTGGAATGTTCTGGATTTGATGAAATTTTGAGATAAGTTGCCGTAGGTGTAGTTAGGACTATAATCGTATGCTTTCCCGGGTGTGGTAAGGGCCCACCACAACTGGATCAGCCCTGTAGACATAGCTAGAGGTATTTCCTAAGTATACTTTGATCCAATTCTTGTTGCATAATTATCTGTTTTTTAAAATTGATTTCGTTTCCTGGCATTTGATTTAAGTTGTTGTAGCAAAGGTAATTTAATACATCAAGGATTAGTTCGAGAATTTCATGGTAAAAGCTCTGTGATTGTGGCTATAAGTGTGCTTGGTTCCTTCCGTAAGGACTGCTTTCCACTTTAAATCCCATACGCATCATTCTGAATTGAAATTTTGCTTAGAAACAGAGTTAAGCATATACTCTTTAATCTTTCTGAATAAATGATTTTACCCGATGCGTTCCTTTGTAAATGGACAGAGCATGGTTATATGCATTTAATTAAATCTTTTGTGAGATAAGTAGATAGGACTAGAGTACGTGTGAAATTTCTAGATCGATTTCAGTGGGAGAACATAGCTCGAATTTGCAACAGATTTAATAAGAATTGGTTTTGTGTGTTAATTGTTTATAGTGGAAGTAATCCACATCTCATTTCAAGTGTGTAGCTCAGATTAGTAAACATAGTTCAATTTATCGTAGCAGATGCATGTCCTTCTTATATTGAACAGTTCTGTTTAAATTCCATGTGTTTGGTTTGAAGAAGTAGATTTTCGTTCAAATTGGAGTTTGTGGCTTGAGATTTATCATTTCTTAAGGTATAATAGGAGTGTGAAGTTTTGTTCATTGAAGAGTGAAAGATATAGGTTCTTTTGGGGTCTTAGCCATCAAGTTACTAGAAGACCCGTCTATTGACTAGGTAGGAGAAGTAGATTTAGAGTAAACTTACGAGTTGTATGCAAATTAGGAGATTGGATGAATCATAGAATAGTTCTGAGCAGGTTTTCTTCATTTTTTTTGGTGTGATTAAATAGAGGCTTTCAATATTATTTTGTTTTTCGTAATATTAGGGTTTGGAATGAGAGGTCATTTAAAAATATTGTTGTAGCATTTAGGTTGTGAAAAGTAGAGTTGAATTGGAAAAATTATTTTGAGTTACTGCATATTCCCTTAGGGACTGAACGATCATGGTAGAATCTTAACCAGCGTTCCTTTCTAGATCGATGCTTGAAATTGTGTATTAGAATTCATAGTTTGGTGCAAGTTTCACCATTTCAGTCCTTAAGAGTAGAAGTGATGAAGTGATTTAACCTTTGCAACTTGGTTCGAAAGTAATTATTCATTAAAGATTGAAACATTGTATTGCAAGTTTCAGAGGATGATTAGATGACTGCGAGTGGTAATTTATGTGAACTTGTCAAATTTTAATTTCGAGATTGAATCCATTTCTGTTCCTATGTCTTAATGCAGTTTTTGTTTATTGAATAGTATCATTATCTTATTGTAGAAACCAGAGTATCGATTGCTATAGAAGTTTGAATAACTTTGCCAAAGTGTAGTTGGTAATTTGATGAAAGAAAACTGTAATTAAAAGCTGATCTCCAAAGTATAGTTGTGCGTTTTGATAGCTTAAGTTTATTTCAGTTTGGTTTGAAAAGTAGAAGTTGGGAGATTAAAAATTTCAGAAGTGGGTAATACATATATATATAGGTCATCTAGGTATGAAAGATCAATGGCTATCATGACTGAAATATGTGTGTAAAATTGATATTCAAATTAGTGTGATAGTGCACCTTTTTTTTTGACACCAATATAGTGAAATTGGTATGAAGTGTTGTCATTATAGTTAATTAGGTATACCATTAGTAATTGCAAGTTCACTATGTGAGTTTGGAATCAATTTATAGGTGTACTCATATTAGGTAATTCCTTTTAAGTGTGACCTCCAAAGATCAGAATTAGGGTTTTGAGATTTTCTGCAAACAGTGAGTTGTTGAATCAAAGTTGTTGTTGATTTGGTAATGGTTTTGATTTCAGATTCAATGTTGAGATAAATTTAAAATATTTTCCAGTTTTCAAACCAAACTTTACTGATTGTTCCTATTTTTATGATGAGATGAATTTATTTCTTCCCGAGAGTGTGTGTTTATAGATGTTTGTGTGTGCCTCAATTCTTAAATAAAATATCGTAAGGAATCATACAAACTTCGACTCCAAAAGCTGAATCTTGAAAGCGCAGTACAACTCATGTTTACAAGCCCGGATTGATATACAAATATTGGTGAATTAATTCGACAATTATTTCACACAACATTTTTGGCAATGTTGCCGGGGAAGTTGTAATTTCAAGATTTAGGTAATCATTATTGTTTGAGTTTCAGAGATCTTACAGGGCTGTCAGAGGGTAGAGAGAGTATGGTAAGATGTGAGTTAAGAGCCACGCATCCACTTTTGTGGGGTCGCTCCAAAGTCTGACCAATTACTACTTGTTCTCAAAATTTATTCTTATTTCCTTATGTGTAGAAGTAGACCTAGGGATAATAAAGGTAGATTTATTTCCAGTTCTCAATTTCCTGAGAATTTTAGTTCGATAAAAACTCCATTAACTAACCCCGCTGATATTTATGCAGGTACTAAATACGAAAAAGGGAGCACCAGTGGAAAGGATATTTTAGAAGGGGAACTTACAATTCAAGAAGAAGTGAGGTTTTCCATTGGCTCTTTCACCACTAACATCAGCACCAATATGGCGAAAAATGAAGGTGTGAACAAAAACAACGAGGAGAATCATGAAGAAGAGGAAGGACCAACTTTATTTGGAGGAAATAAGAATGGCCGAAGGGGATAAAACATTGATGAGCTAAAGAGAGAAAACACTAATGGACCACGATGAGGACTAGACGACAATCACGAAGAAAATACCTTCGAATTCCATATCCTCGACATCACCAGGAACATCACAGTGAAGAGCATTCCAATGACCTCCTTGCCGCTCTTTTATGGTAAGTCCTCCGAGGATATTGATGCTTTTATTTTTGAATTTGATATTCTGTGTAGAACCTATAATTACTACGATGATGCACACAAATTGAAATTGTTCCTAGCCACCGTGAAAGACGCCACACTTCGATGGTTTATGAACTTAGGGGAAAACACCATATACACTTGGGATGAAATGAAATCTATATTCCTTAAGAAATACAAGGATTTATGAAAAACTAGGGACCTCAATGATATTCTGAGAACGCAACAACTAGATGATGAGAGCCTTGAAGAATATCTTGAGTGCTTCCTGTATCATTATCACAAATCCTGAAGAGCCCATCTAGAGGAGAAAATGGTCAAAACAATCTTTCTAAAAGGATTAATAGACGAATGCATCGAGACTCTAAACCTTTTAAGTGGTGGGGACATTTAAAAAAAGTATTTTGCTGAAATAGCCAAACTTTGTTGAACCTATTCTAGAAGCCAGGCTACAGCAGGTAGGAAGCTGCGTGATAATCTCCGAGATACTACATCTAGAAACCAGAAACCTACTTCTACTGTTGTCACTAGGGTCAAACTAGGGAACCTACTAAAAGAATTCAAAACTGATATTTTAAACACCATTGGCAACCAGCTCGACAAAATGAAACATAAGAAGAAACAAGAAGACGAAAGGGCTACTATGGAAATATTTTTTACCAAATGTAGAAAAAAGCATATGGAAAGAGAGTGTCCCATCAACGTTTTTGAGGTCTGTGGAATTTTCACCTTAGAACATGCCACCAATAAATTCTCATCTCTTCCCGATTTGCAGGCCATCTATAAAGGGAATGTTGAAGCAAATGATCCATCGCAAGCAAGTAAAAATCCCTTTTGGAGGGGCCCCAACCAGAACATGCTCCCAGAACCTAGTCCCCAAGAATATAGTCAAACTAAACCCTGGAACTTCCAGCCAGCTTGTCCCCCTTGAGCTCCTCCTCAAACTCAAAACACTCCATGGAACTAGAACTAGAGGGCAAACCCTTATACCAACCCTTATAAGTCCCAGAACCAATTCTATGCGCCCTACCCGAATATGCCAAGCACCTCATACAACCCAACCATGCAATCCTATCAGCAAGGGTATAAACCTCACACATATCAACAAACATTGCTGCCACCCCCTCCCTTGCATCAACTTTTACCTACACCATCTGACCCATCATCATCTTCGCAGGCACCTCAAAACCCTCCTTGCCCTACATTATTGCCTGTGCAACTCATACCTAACCCAAATTACAATAGACCACCTCAACCTGCACAGAACATAAACATCCAGCCTTTCCCTACATACATGATCACTACCATCCCCATGAATGAAATTCAGTTACGATCATGAAAGATGGTTAATAAAGGGAAATCATTCGTTGTCATAGAGGAAGAGGTTCCATCCACATCATCCAAAAATCATATACAAAATGAGAAACAAAAAAAAATACAAGAAGAAGAATCAAATGAACCACCCCACCCGGAAAGACTCCTTGTAAAGAAATAAGATATTCCTCTTTAATACAGCCTAGAAAACTAATTAAGGAATGTTTGCATTAAAATTCCACTCTTGCACGCTATCAGAGATATACTATTTACACCAAAAATTGTCAAGGATCTCTGCATCAAGAAGCCAGGTAGGAAGGGGCATAAGAACCAAAGCGTAAAGATCATGAGCTAAATGTCCACCATGATTTTTGACTTGCCTATGAAGTACCATGACCCTAGGAATCCCATTGTCACCATTGAAATAAACAGATTAATTTTTCCAAACACACTTGTAGAATTAGGGGTGGAAATAAATGCCATGACATACGAGACTATGAAATCTTTGCAGTTACCTGGGATTAAACCCACCCCCATCATTCTAGAAATGGTAGAAAAATCTGTCGTCAAACCAATGGGAACCCTAGAAGACATAGTGGTCACTATAGCTTCCTGGCAATATCCTATAGACTTTATCATCATTTCCCCAAAATCCTCGAGACCTGGACATCCTGTAATTCTGGGATGCCCTTGGTTGGCAACTTCTGATGTCGTCATAGGGTGCAGAAACAGAGAAATGATCATTTCCAATGGTTCCCATAACCAAAGCTTGTCTATTTCCCCCCCTGCTTAGGCAGCTACTGAAGTACCATTATGGCTCGAGAGCCCCTACGGAGATGAAGACTGTATGTTTCCTTTTCTGGCATTAGAACAGTCTAGAGGTCTCCAGGAACAGTCCGATGAACATATCTTGCACCAATTTTTATCTCATAGTTCTTGTATCGATTATCCTATTTATTTTAATGGTTACCATCATATTTTCGGTGATGTGTTCCAGGTGGCCTACCATCCAGCCATGTTCGCATCTTTTGCAGCAATAGAGGAAAGCCATGAACTCACCACATAGCCTGTGGAAATCACTGAAGGAAATACCTTACACATCAGTATAGAATTGACCATGGAACAAAAGTAACAGTTGATGGGTTAGATTCGTGAGAAATTTGGAGAATTTGCTTGGGATTATGGATGCGCGGGGCATCCATCCAGACACCTACATCCACCATATTTACACCAATGAAAAAATGAGACCCATCCAACAGCCATAAAGACGGATGAACCCAACATTAAAAGATATTGTCAAAGAAGAGCTTCAGAAACTTCTGGCTGCGGAATTCATCTACTCTATTTTAGACAGTAGATGGGTGTCACCTCTGGTGGTGGTGCCAAAAAATAATGACAAGTGGCATATCTGCATTGACTACAAAGAACTAAACAAGGCCACATTGCACAGCTACTTTCCCCTCCCCTTCATTGATAAGGTACTTGAAAAACTCTTAGGTAAGAAAATTTTCTCTTTTCTAGATGGTTATAATGGATATAATCATATCCAGATAGTTGAAGAAGATCAAGAAAAGACTATGTTTACATGCCCTTGGGGCACCTATGCATATAGAGTCCTCCGCTTTGGTCTTTGTAACGCCCCAACTATGTTTCAAAGAGCTGTACTCTCCATTTTCTCCGATTTGGTCGATGACTGTATAGAGGTATATATGGACGACTTCACAGTCTATGGAGATGATTTCGATCAAGCTTTGGCCAATTTAGAAAAAGTGTTGATTCGTTGTTAAGAAGAAAACTTGGCCCTTAGTAGCGATAAATGTAGAATGATGCAAACTAAGGGAATCGTTCTGGGTCATCATGTATCATTATAAGGAATTAAAGTTAATCCGGTAAAGATCAAGGTAATCTCACGTATTCCTATTTCTAGTTCACAAAAAGAGGTAAGAAGTTTTTTGGGACATGCAGGTTATTATCGTCGTTTTATCGAAAATTTTACTAAGATTGCAGCACCATTATTTAAGTTATTGACTAAAGATGTTGAATTTGTATGGAATGTAAATTGTCAACAGACCTTTCTGATACTAAAGGACAGATTGTCTACCGCTTTGGCATTAAGAGGACCGAACTGGTCCTTGCCATTTCACATATGTATCGATGCTTCAGACACTGCACGAGGAGCAGTTTTGGTACAAAGGGAAGATCACTATCCTTATGCTATCTATTTTATTAGCAAAAATATTTCCCCTGCTGAATTAAATTATACAGTCACTAAAAAAGAACTGTTAGTAGTTGTGCATGCTATAGGGAATTTTAGGCATTACATTACCGGTTATGAGACTTTCATCCATACCGATCATTCTTCCATTATATTTTTAATGAATAAACCAGTTACTAATGGTAGAATAACTAGATGGATATTTCTTTTACAAGAATTCAATATAACTATAATAGATAGGCCCGGAAGTCATAATTTGGCAGTTGAATTTTTTTCTCGTTTGAATATTGGAAATGGAAGCATGACAACTCCAGTGCCCGATGAATTCCCAAACGAAGCACTATTCGCCATTTCCGCCATCACTCCTTGGTTCACCGATGTTGCAAATAATTTGGTGTCAAGGAAATTACCTCAGATCATGTCTTCCTGGGAAAAAAATAACATTATGCACCACAATGCTAATTACTCTTGGATCGAGGGAGATTTTTTCTACATAGGGCCAAACCTGATCATGAGGCGGTGTGTGTGGGAAGATGAAATGTGCAATGTTTTAAGAGCCTCCCACAATGAGCCTTGTGGGGGAATTTTGCCGACAAACGAACTGCATACATGGTTCTTCGTATTGGGTATTATTGGCTCTCACTCTTTAAAGATGCCAAGAAGTTTGTCTCTATTTGTGATGCTTGCCAGTGGATGGGGAGACTAGTTTCCTCTGACGAGATGCCTCTTCAACCTCAGATTGCCATTGAACCTTTTGATAAGTGGGCATTTCATTTTGTAGGGCCCATATCTCCGATGTCGAAAAAGAAGAAGTACATTTTGGTAGGCATCGATTACGTCGCCAAGTGGGTGGAGGCTAAGGCATTATATGCTGCCATGGAAAAGGCGGTAGTAGAGTTTTTTTTTTAGGACATCTTCACGAGATTCGGTGTACCACGCAAGATTATCATACACCAAGGTACGCAATTCGCATCAAAGTTATTCAAGGCACTCACTAAGCAATATCATATTAAACACTATAAACCTACCCCTTACCACCCTCAAGCTTATGGGAAAGTGGAATCCACAAACAAAGCCTTGGAATCCATCCTCACAAAAAACGTTCAACTGCACCATAAGGACTGGGCAGACAATATATTAGAAGCATTATGGGCTTACAGGATTACTTGGAGAAACGTGATAGGACACACCCCGTACGAGCTAGTCTAAGGAAAACAAGTACTTTTTCCCATTGAGTTCCAAGTAAAGACATTTAGGACCACTGCCCAATTGGGAATGAATCTGACTAAAGCCCAAGAGCAGAGGTTGATATAGTTGAATGAGCGCGATGAGATCTGACAGGACGCATATCACAGAGCCTCGTTGGTGCAGGATCAAAGAGCTCGATGGCACGATAAGGTCATCAAAAATAAATTCTTCTGTCCAGGTGACTGGGCCTTTTTGTATGACAATAAGTTCAAACACTTCAAAGGTAAGTTTTCAAATTTTTAGTTGGGACCCTATGAAGTAGCTGAAGTTTTCGATAAAGTTTCAGTTCATATCAAAACCATTGATGATGAGCAAAATTCCTTCATGGTGAATGGCCATTGGCTAAAAGTTTATCATAAACCACTCTCACATGATTTGTTTCTGCAGGACATTCATAAGGATCCAGGACTAGAACTGGTTCATGGAAATGACCAGCCTCTTGCTCGATCGGTCTATTAATTTTATATATATATATATTTTTCATTATATATATATATATATATATATATATATATTAACCAGTGGACTGTCAATTTCCATATCTATAGGTGGTTCTCCCCACAGTCCATGTAGAATAAAGGAGAAATTCAACAGGAGTGGGTTTATTCCTTTATCCAGGCCTGGCGGATTATTTATGGAAAAGGAACATTTGGAGTCTTCTTTAGATGTCTTCAGACTCTCGAAAAATGAAGCTCTCGAGCATTAATTGATTCAGGCTCGTAAAATTTATGGACTAGTGGAAGTTTATGGATTCCTTGGGCATAGAATTATTATTTTCCGGGCCCAAGGAAATAACTACGGAAAGGAAACCCCCTAGAGTCTTCTATGGGCAACTCAGACTCTCTAAATATGAATGCCCCAAGTAGGAACTACCTTAGGCTTGATAAAAAAATAAGGTGGTGGTAGCCTAGGGATCCAATGGGTATTGAATTATTCTTTTCCGGGACCACTGGAATAACTAAGGAAAATAATCCCTTGGAGCCTTATTTCAGGACATTTCAAGCTCCCTAAACAGAAATGCTCTAGGTAGTTATCATCTCAGGCTTGGTTAAAATCCATGAGATGGTGGACAAGTTCCAGCTCCACCTCAAAAAAACTGAGTGGCACTTTGTCAGAGAAATTGGAGATTCTATGTTCAGTTCTTCACAATAACCAGCTCCATACTTGAGTTACTCTAAATTTGTCATATTTGTACCTAGATATTCAATACTGGACAAAAATCATCTTTTGGAAATCTATTGTCTTGAAGCTACATCATGGTCATGAATAATCTGTGGTACCAATGAACTGTGAAAAGCTCTATTTTTAACAGCAGTATAATCTTGGAATTGTAGCCTAGGCCTAAAAGTCTGATTGATCTGAATATCACTACTTGTTGCAAATTTTACTATTTACCATGATAATTATTATAGTAGAAGCTACATATCAAACAATAGGCCTGCTCCTATATTAATGAGATATGAAGTTATTTTCATTCCCAATATCATTTAAGTGACAAAGGTATGTGCTCAATTTGCTTAATTTAGTTATAGGCAGTTTAAATGATTATTACAAGTACATGTTGTCTACTAGATTCCCTATGCCTCTACCTTCATTTTTTCCTTCCAAACCAATTAAAATCCTAAATCCCATAATCACCCATTCCCTTCAAAATCTCGTCCACCCATGTCCAAACTTCCTATGATTACATGTGATGATAAGGGCTGTGTAGTTGATGAGTATGCACGATGGGAAGAAAATCACATGATGACAAGGGAAGGCACCATCAACACTCGAATATGATTTCAGGTGTAATGACATGACAGGGACCAAGCATTCGTACAAACCGATCTTCCATCATAAGCCTATATGCCATTTTCGTTTAACCATAGGATCATCCTCATTAATGGGTAATGTCTCCACCATAAGTCATGATTGTGTATTTATCGCTCTCCACGGTAAGCAATGCAGCATCTCTGTGTAGGCTGAGGTGAATTTTGATAAAGAGAGGAGACGCTGGAGTATGGGTTGTTTTAATAAAGGGTGGACACCTGCAAATTTTCTTCCCGTGATTCATAGCGGATGCCAGTCACCGATTTTCTAGAGCCAAGGAATAAACGTTTCTGTGCTGCGTATTTCCAAATTGACTTCCTGCTTAGATAACCGTCTCACTATGGGTCGTGACAGGTGTGATTACATCCCACAAGCTGAGTGTAGAGATGTTTGAATCTGCTTGGATCATGGGAACCGATAGACATGAGCCCACATTCACCCAATTCGCTCGAACTGCAAATTATCAATTATGCAAGGAGGCCATCGAGCGAAAGGGATGGGGGGTTTTTCTTCAAAAATTTCAAGGATACAATGACACAGTGGCATTGGCATTCGCCCGAAATTTCGATGGAAATAGACCAAATATTGAGAACCTGTGTCTCAAAGTCATAGAAAAATAATTAAGCAGAGCAATCATATTACCCACTGGGGGTGAGAAATTATTCAAAGGGGGGAAATTAAGCATAAAAAATTGCGTGAAATTCTTAAAACCAACATAAAAGTCACCTATTTGGCAAAAGGGAATGCTACAGAGAATGGCAGTCACTGCTAACCATGATCCAACACTTTCTAACTTGTGAAGGCAGGTATGCAATAATATTTGTATATCAGATCAAATTTCTAATGCATCTAATTGAGGACTGTTCTGTAGATATTACCCATTTATTGAAATTAAGTTTGCATAAGATGGACAGAGGAGTTTAATATGAGAATCACAAGCCAGGGACTACATTGTATCATCATAGTTTGATCAAGATCATTATTTTGTTTGAACTGAGCAAAAGGAAAAAGTGATGGGCGGATTTCCTCATAGAGAATTTTCTAGGTGAGGAAACTCAGGTGAAATGGAGACAGAGGTCTATAAGTCAATTTTCAAAATAAAAAATAAAAATCCCTACTGCACCCACTTCACCCATCCAATATGCTGCACTTCCAACCAGAAATGCCACAAGGCCCGATCCTTCCTTTATTCATGAAGCTGGACCTTCAAAAAGGAAGTTAGGAAAACGAAGAAGAAAAGCCTTGTCCCCTCCCCTCCTGAATAATTAATTGAAAATACCCCAAATCAACAAGGTCATAAGCCCAGTTTGGGAAAAACTCAATTCATGCTAGTAAATCTCCAGTTCCCACTTCCGAGACTATCATAATAGAGAAAAGAAGGACCAAAAGCATGGGTAAGTCCCCTTTCACCACTGTTCATCCCCATCACATTTTTGGGACCTCATCCCCGTATTATACTACTCCCTCTACCTCATGTTCTCCCCAATTTCCTTCATCTCCCTCATCTTCCCATCAGTTTTAGATTCCAGATGATATTTCCCAAGATGTACATGCTTTTACCCTTGCTCCCCCTTCCATAAGCCTAGAACAGCAGGGTCCTTTTCCAAAGTAGGGTATGGGCCACATGCCAGATAAGAGCCATCCCAAATAGTCAGCAGTTCCAGCAAAGATATCAGTCCCTGATGAAGAAGAAAATTTCAATATTAGATCAGTAAGACTTCAGAATAAAATATCTAAATTAAGGGGCAAGGCTCATAGGTTTAAGAAGTTATTTCAATATGTAAGGCAAATGATCAGTTAAGAGAAGAGAACCTTTGGTTATATGTACAGAATGATGAGCTACGAAGGCAGGATCAAAGGCTGAAATCATGGAAAACATCTACATTTCAGTTTGCAAAGAGGACAAGTGCTAGAGGATTCAATGCATAGTTCAAAAAATTCTCACCCTCATTTAGGAAATGTTTAGAGAAGTTGGCCCAAGCAACTGGCTTTTGACTGGACAGTGATGACTTGGAGGCATGAGGACATGCCTCAGATCAAGTGTGGGGGAGATGTTGAGGCCACCTTTTGTCTTCTTTTCCTTACCTTATTTGCCTCTTTTGGCCCAGTTTTGATACATATATACTTCCTTTTTCCTCTCTTTATCCCTAATGTGGCCAAAATTTCATCAATTCTTATTAAAGGTAAAAGGAAGTACAAGTATAATTGTTTCTACTATTTTATAGCTAGGTTAGGAATTTTTAGTAGCATGCTTATTTGTTAACTTAGTATTATGGGTATAATGATGGATTTAATATAGGAATTGCTTGGTTGGCTCTTTGACTTGGAGGAAAAATATGTTCCTTCAACCATCCTTCAGTTGATAATCCAACATGCCTCAAGATAGAAGCTCTAGCTTAGAAAGTCCAATGATCCTTCCATAATTTCAACAAATTCAAGGATCGATGAAGGACCAGCTAGTCACTATCCATATAGTGGAGTTTAGATGACAAGGATTAGGAACCTTATTCCTATAACAGCATGCGGTTTTTTATAAGAAAATGATAGTTTAAATTTAGGACAGTTAGTGCTGATTTCGTGGATTACCATATCCATGGTTTTCAACGTCCTGCTTTTTAATATAATTGATACTAATTATGTAAGTAAGGATTACTATAAAGGAAAAAACAAATGGTTTGATTACGGTGGTTAATATATTTTCATTTTCAGCTATTAATACTCAAACTGCGATTTCATGTTCTGTTGGTGAAAGCCAAATTGTAAGTTTTCTGATGCGTTCTTGATTCGATGTGGAATTCTGCGGATTTGATGAACTTCTGAGATAAGTTTCCATAGGTATAGTTAGGATTTTAATCCTACGCTTTCCCGGGCGTGGAAAGGACCTACCACAACCAGATCAGCCCTATAGACGTAGCTACAGGTAATTCGTAAGTATAGTTTGATCCAATTCTTGTTGCATAATTATTTGTTTTTGAAAATCGATTCCGTTTCCTGCCATTTGATTTATGTTGTTGTAGCAGAGGTAATTTCATAAATCAAGGATTAGTTTGAGAATGTCATGGTAAAAGCTCTGTGATTGTGGCTATAAGTGTGCTTGGTTCCTTCCGTAAGGTCTGCTTTCCACTTTAAATCCCATACGCATCATTCTGAATTGAAATTTTTCTTAGAAACGGAGTTAAGAATATACTCTTTCATCTTTCTGAATAAATGATTTTACTCGATGTGTTCCTGTGTAAATGGAAAAAGCATGGTTATATGCATTTAATTAAATATTTTGTGAGATAAGTAGATAGGACTAGAGTACATGTGGAATTTCTAGATCGATTTCAGTAGGAGAACATAGCTCGAATTTGCAAAAGATTTAATAGGAATTGGTTCTCTGTGTTAATTGTTTATAGTGGAAGTAATCCGCATCTCTTTTCATGTGTGTAGCTTAGATTAGTAAACATAGTTCAATTTCTCATAGTAGATGCATGTCATTTTTAGATTGAACAATTCTATTTAAATTCCATGCGTTTGGTTTGAAGAAGTAGATTTTCATTCAAATTGGAGTTTGTGGCTTGAGATTTATCATTGCTTATGGTATAATAGAAGTGTGAAGTTTTGTTCATTGAAGAGTGAAAGATATAGGCTCTTTTGGGGTCTTAGCCATCAAGTTACTAGAAGACCCGTCTTTTGACCAAGTAGGAGAAGTAGATTTAGAGTAAACTTATGAGTTGTATGCAAATTAGGAGATTGGATGACTCATAGAATAGTTCTGAGTAGGTTTTCTTCATTATTTTTGGTGTGATTAAATAGAGGCTTACAATCTTGTTTTGTTTTTCATAAGATTAGGGTTTTGAATGAGAGGTCATTAACAAATATTGTTGTAGAATTTAGGTTATGAAAAGTAGAGTTGAATTGGCAAGATTATTTTGAGTTAGTGCATATTCCCTTAAGGACAGAACGATCATGGAAGAATCTTAACCAGCGTTCCTTTCTGGATCGATGCTTGAAATTGTGTATTAGGATTCATAGTTTAGTGCAAGTTTCACAATTCCAGTCCATAAGAATAGAAGTGATGAATTGATTTAACCTTTGCAACTTGGTTCGAAATTAATTATTCATGAAAGATTGAAACATTGTATTGCAAGTTTCAGATGATGATTACATGACTTCCAATGGTAATTTATGTGAACTTGTCAACTTTTATTTTCGAGATTGAATCCATTTTTGTTCCTATGTATTAATTCAGCATGTGTTGATTGAATTGGTAGCATTATATTATTGTAGAAACTAGAGTATCGATTGCTGTATAAGTTTGAATAACTTTGCCAAAGTGTAGCTGGTAATTTGATGAAAGAAAACTGTAATTAAAAGCTAATCTCCAGAGTATAGTTGTGAATTTTGATAGCTTAAGTTTATTTCAGTTTGGTTTGAAAAGCAGAAGTTGGGAGATTAAAACTGTCAGAAGTGGGTAATACATATATAGATAGGTCGGCTAGGTATGAAAGATCAATGGCTATCATGACTGAAATATGTGTGTAAAATCGATATTCAAATCATTGTGATAGTGCACCTTTTTGTTTTACACCAATATAGTGAAATTGGTATGAAGTTTGTTCATTAGAGTTAATTAGGGATACCATTAGTAATTTCAAGTTCATTGTGTGAGTGTGGAATCAATTTATAGGTCTACTCAGAATTAGTAATTCCTTTTAAGTGTGACCTCCAAAGATTAGAATTAAGATTGAGATTTTCTGCAAACAGTGACTTGTTGAATCAAAGTTGTTGTTGATTTGGTAATGGTTTTGATTTCAGATTCAATGTTGAGATAAATTGAATAAGAGTTTCCGGTGTTCAAACCAAAGTTTGTTGATTGTTTCTATTTTTATGATGAGATGAATTGATTTCTTCCCGACAGTGTGTGTTTATAGATGTTTGTGTGTGCCTCAATTCTTAAATCAAATATCATAAGGAATCATACAAACTTCGACTCCAAAAGTTGAATCTTGAAAGTGCAGTACAACTCGTGTTTACGAGCCTGGATTGATATACAAATATTGGTTAATTAATTTGACAATTATTTGACACAACAAACCTCATGAGGTATTACATGATTTTTTTTTAACATTTTGTTTTTTTTACCTGAAGTTCTATATATTCTCATTTAATTTTAAAACATTAAATTTTAATGGTTATAAACATTGTGTACAGGTTCCCATGCTTCGCAGGATAGATCAAGGATCATCAATTTGTTGGGAGAGACACTACATCCATTTGCATTTGATGGATGGTGCACATGCACTATTTGATGGATGATGCACATGCACGTGCACCATTATATTTTCAATAGATTTAGTTTTAAATTTATTTTTTTATATATAGTCTTATCTAGATGCAGTCATATATAACTTGATACTTGATACTTGTGAGATACAAATTTTGGAGATATTTTATGTGAACTACATTTGGTACAAGTCATTGTGATATAATGTTTTGTTTTTATTGGATAGTTGAAATACATTTGGCATGTGAAGTAATGTTTTGATCTATAATGTTTTGTTTTTAAAACTCAAGTTTTGGATGGTTGAACTACATTTGGCATGTAAAGTAATGTTGTGTTATAATTTGTTTTGTTTTTAAAACTCAAGTTTTTGATGGTTGAACTACATTTGGCTTGTGATTGGATGATATAATGTTTTGTTTTTATTGGATAGTTAAACTACATTTGGCATGTGAAGTAATGTTGTGATATGATTTGTTTTGTTTTTAAAACTCAAGTTTTGGATGGTTGAAATACATTTGGCATGTTTAGTAATGTTGTGATATAATGTTTTGTTTTTAAAACTCAAGTTTTGGATGGTTGAACTACATTTGGCATGTGAAATAATGTTGTGAACATAATTTGTTTTGTTTTTAAAACTCAAGTTATGGATGGTTGAACTACATTTGGCATGTGATTGCACAATATAATGTTTTTTTTTTATTGGATAGTTGAAGTACATTTGGCATGTGAAGTAATGTTGTGATATAATGTTTTGTTTTAAAATTCAAGTTCTCGTTTTCCAAACAAAAAAAAGTTCACATGAATATATGTACATAGAAATGCTTTAAGTACATGTTTGAATATATATGTTAAAATTATTGAAGTACAATACATATCGACATATATATATATATATATATATAAACAATCATAATATTCTAGGCACTACAAGGAAAAGACCCTCTAGCGGAGGTTATAAAGGAGGTTTTTAGTGTTATAAAATTGGCCAAAATTGTCAAAAAAACATTTGCTACAACATCCATTTATGGTTACGGAGGTTTTGGCGAAGATTTTAACCGAAATTCAACACAACTAAAAAAAATGGGCAGCCGGAGGTTATTACGAATGTTTTTTGCATTAGTGTGCTACTCTGGCTTTAACGCACCAGCGTGTACATGCAGACGACACCGTGGGGCAGTCTCAGTCCAAGGCACCGGGACGTTTAGGTGTAAAACCGCACCGGGCGTAGTGTTGGTCATACAACGCATGGGGTCGTTCTAATTGGTCTTGGGATTTGTGCAGTGCCCATAGGTCGTATCAATGCACTGGTGCGTATACTTATATAAACGCACCGGTGCACCGTATCACAGAAAGGCACTGAGATTTATAATTGGTATCGGTATTCGTGCGGTGCCCATAGGTCGTAAAAATGCACTGGTTCTTATAGATACATAAATGCCCCAGTGCGCAGTATCACACAAACGCACTGATATTTATAACTGGTATCGGTATTTTTGCGGTGCCCACAGATCGTACAATGGCACCGGTGTGTATAGGCACATAAACGCACCAGCGTATAGTTACTGACACGCACTGGTTTTCATGTTGTATTTTTTAGAAACATCGACCTGTGACAGTCCAATTATTGTGATTGTTTTAAACTCATTATTCATCAAAAGTTGATACATCTTATAACAATATTCATATTATTTACATTTTTATTAATGCATTTGAATGTGATGCTTGGATTAATTTGTTGTATCATATTATAATTATTGTGGTTTTTTAAAATTGATTATTCATCAAAATTCGACACATATATATATTATAACAATATTCATATGAATTAAATTTTTATTAGTGCATTTGAGAATGAAAATGGAGAACGCAATAGCGACAATGTAGAATACAATAGAATAAATTAAAACATATTATATATATATATATATATGACAGTCTTTATCATACAAAACGGGACAGTTATTAGTATCCCTTTGTCTTTAAATTGGGACACTATGTCCATTACATTAAACAAAATGTCTGATTTCACAGACATATATTTCAAAAAATAAAACTCCTTGCTTTGATATCCAAACATAGTGATCATCATTCTTCGCTTGAACTACTGTCACTGCTAGAGCTACTTCCATGAATTGGGTTATTTTCAGGAATGTTTTATTCACGGCATTGATTGTTTTCTTCTTCTTCACCTTCCATCTACAAACATAAAAATAAACTGAAATGAGTGTATATACATTGGTGAGAATAATGAAAATTGCAATATTAAATAATATACATCAATGTAAATTGAAAATAAAAATGACATACTATAGCAACAATTGACTCATAAACTATACACATTCTTTCAAAACCATGTACCATGCCATCATTCAAAATTTCATCTGTTGGTGCAGTTCCATACTTTGTTTCCTGCAAGTTTTATACCCCATAACAAATAATATATTTAATATAAAATATGTTTTTGTTCTATTAATTATAGATGGAGCTAAGTAAAACAAGACCGATAGATGCTTACAAATTCCACAATTAATTTTTGATATGCCAACATATACTCACAACCCATATTTAACCTAATTTCAATAAATTCGTCTGATGGTTCTTCTGTGTATGTTAGCACCTGTTTGAAGACATTCAATGATGAATTTTGTAAAAGAACTTAAAAAATACAAAGAATGAAACCTAGTTAAGTTGTTATAAGGAAGTAACAATTACTGACAAACTTAGAGATCGACCCTTTTCTTCATTGTCATCCTGTTTTATGTGTTGAATGAGTTCCATTTTCTTTTATTTTCTGCAAGAAAATTCTTGAAAATTAATATTTAATGCTAAATTGTTTATTTATTGTACCTAATGATCAAAAAATTCAATGATTACATATTACATTTGAAGCACATTGTTGTTGAGATGGCTCCTCCTGTGATGCAATTTTGTCCATTTATTTGACCATCTCCTTGTACACCTTTTTGGACATTCCTACTGGCATATTTATGATATCAGCTCGTTCATCTTTTGAGATTTTCATAATCTTCCTCAAAATGTAACATGACAATAAAATATATAATTTTTATACTGATATATGAAAAGTGAATATAACAAAAGTGATATTTATAAATAATTATAGAAAAACATTTAAAGGAATATTACTTTTTCATTCCTTCTTATTCTTCTTTTTGTAAGTTTTTTCTATTAAAAGTCTAACATGTCTCATTGACCTATTCTTTGGAAACTCTTCCTATCGTTTAGATAAAATTTGGTTCTTGGAATCATTGGATTTATTTTTGTATTGTAAGTGGAAAGAACGTCTATACATTCATTCCACTAGATCCCTCAAACTTTTGTAAAAGTTTTTACCCCTTTAGTTAACTTCCAACACCACTCCAGATGAGCTAAGGAGCAATTCATTTTCATTTTCATGTTCTATTTTTTTTTTCTTTTCTTAGAACAAGATTCTGAGTTGTTGGTCCCTGTAGAACATTAAACAGATGTGAATTAATAGACTATTTGGCACATGTTATCTAATAATTTTAAGTATATTATTAATGATAATTAAAAAAAGAAACTCATATTGGATTGATAGTATTTTTTTCATTCACATGATTCATCATTTTGCAATTTTTCCATTAAGCTTTTACACTCTTTTGGTCCTAGATCAAAAATAATCATATCAAGCTTCATCATTTTGTGGCTTTGCATGATACACAGTAAACAATACATACACTAGAAAATTTGGCGCAATTTTCGACGGCCAATTCGTCGCTATTTCGACACATAGTCGTCGCAAGAGCAACAGTTCGAGGATGGGCAAAACATTGTTTGCCATACCGTCGTAGTTCCGACGCACTTAAAAAGTGTCGCACTATCGACAGTTTTTCCGTAGCTTCCAAACAAGCGTCGCTCTTCCGACGTTTCCCAAACCGTCGCGCTTCCGACGTTTGTAAACTGTCGCACTTCCGACGAAATGTGGTCCGACGTTTTGAACGTCGCTCTTCCGACGTTTGTAAACTATCACAATTACAACGAAATGTGGTCCGACGTTTTGAACGTCGCTCTTCCGACATTTGTAAACTGTCGCAATTCCGACGCAATGTGGTCTGACGTTTTGAACGTCGCTATTCCGACGTTTGTAAGCTATCACAATTCCGACGAAATGTGGTCCGACGTTTTGAACATCCCTCTTCCGACGTTTGTAAACTATCGCAATTCTGACGAAATGTGGTCCGATGTTTTGAACTTCAGTCGTCCGACGTTTTTATACTGTCGCTCTTCCGACGTTTTTAAGCTGTCGCAATTCCGACACTTACAAGGTGTTGGTATAGCGACGGCGGGTTCAATTTCAAAAAAAAAATGAAACTTTAAAAGAGGAAAAACGTTGTTTTGAATATATTGTATGAAGTAAAATAGTCCATGAAGTCATTACATTTTCACAACTGAAGATTGGAACCCAAATATCCATCCAAAAAAGTGGAAGTCCCACCCCAGACAATGATAGAAAAATACCCCATGTCACATACAGGGACATGATATAAAACCCAGTAACGGTCCACATGGAGATTATCGACAATCTGAGAAAGCATCCAAATATGCCGGAGGCATCTATAAGAAAGTGAAATAGCACTATGTAGAATAGTAAAGCAACAGATAGAGTACCGACGTCCATTGTTCCAAATACAAATTAAAGTACCCAAAATTCTTGAACAGAGAAAAAAGCTAATCATGTGAGGAGTGTGATATGTCCAAAATATAAAAAGACCATCAGACCATATCAATAAACCAACAACATAGACCAGCATCACTAGTTTTGAAGGCAGAGTGATAAACATTAATCATTTTTTCTTCACAAGAGAAAAAACGTTGTTTTGAATATATTATATGAAGTAAAACAGTCCATGAAGTCATTACATTTTCACATCTGAAGATTGGAACCCAAATATCCATCCAAAAAAGTGGAAGTCCCACCCCAGACAATGATAGAAAAATAACCCATGTCACATACAGGGACATGATATAAAACCCAGTAACGGTCCACATGGAGATTATCGACAATCTGAGAAAGCATCCAAATATGCCCGAGGCATCTATAAGAAAGTGAAATAGCAGTATGTAGAATAGTAAAGCAACAGATAGAGTACCAGCATCCATTGTTCCAAATACAAATTAAAGTACCCAAAATCCTTGAACAGAGAAAAACGCTAATCATGTGAGGAGTGTGATATGTCCAAAATATAAAAATACCATCAGACCATATCAATAAACCAGCAACATAGACCAGCATCGCTAGTTTTGAAGGCAGAGTGATAAACATTAATCATTTTTTTTTCACAAGAGAAAAAAAGTTGTTTTGAATATATTATATGAAGTAAAACAGTCCATGAAATCATTACATTTTCACATCTGAAGATTGGAACCCAAATATACATCCAGAAAAGTGGAAGTCCCACCCCAGGCAGTGATAGAAAAATACCCCATGTCACATACAGGGACTTGATATAAAACCCAGTAACGGTCCACATGGAGATTATCGACAATCTGAGAAAGCATCCAAATATGCCCGAGGCATCTATAAGAAAGTGAAATAGCAGTATGTAGAATAGTAAAGAAATAGATAGAGTACCGACATCCATTGTTCCAAATACAAATTTAAGTACCCAAAATCCTTGAATAGAGAAAAACGCTAATCATGTGAGGAGTGTGATATGTCAAAAATATAAAAAGACCATCAGACCATATCAATAAACCAGCAACATAGACCAGCATCGCTAGTTTTGAAGGCAGAGTGATAAACATTAATCATTTTTTTTTCACAAGAGAAAAAACGTTGTTTTGAATATATTATATGATGTAAAATAGTCCATGAAGTCATTACATTTTCACATCTGAAGATTGGAACCCAAATATCCATCGAGAAAAGTGGAAGTCCCACCCCAGACAATGATAGAAAAATACCCCATGTCACATACAGGGACATGATATAAAACCCAGTAACGGTCCACATGGAGATTATCGACAAATCTGAGAAAGCATCCAAATATGCCCAAGGCATCTATAAGAAAGTGAAATCGCAGTATGTAGAATAGTAAAGCAACAGATAGAGTACCAACATCCATTGTTCCAAATGAAAATTAAAGTACCCAAAATCCTTGAACAGATAAAAACGCTAATCATGTGAGGAGTGTGATATGTCCAAAATATAAAAATACCATCATACCATATCAATAAACCAGCATCGCTAGTTTTGAAGGCAGAGTGATAACCTGTCAACACATAAAATAGTATCATAAAGCAGATACAGGAAATGTGTAGAGACATGTACTTTTGATATACACCTCACACAAAAAGCATCCATGATAGAGCAAAAATATGTATAAACCCAGGGTCGATTGTATGTTCTGGCTCGCTTGTTCTCGGAAATAAAAACCATCTGCAGAAACCCAGGCTCGCTTGATTCCAAAATTGGTAACCATCTGTTGCATCCGAGATGTAAGGTTCAGGCTCGCTTGTTTCCATTAGTAGCCCACTACAGCATCCACCCTATTCATAGCAAAAAGGTTCCTGTAGATATACAGAGAAAGAGTATAATACGTAGACCATATAAACATGGCTCTGTATTTCAAAAAACAGGTTTAAAATAGAAACAGGGCAACATTTTTTTTCTAAGTAAAGTTAATCTATTAACAGTGGGAATAAAATTACACCGAAGTCAAAATCATTGCCCAGACTCATGGAAAATTTGTCATCAAAAAATCAAAAAATTAAGAAGACTGCCCTCATACGTGGAAACCAATCTTGAACGTTTAATTTACAGAATTCAAAAATATTACAAAGGTCCAGCATAGTAAAATAATCTAAAAGCAGCCCAATTAAGTAGGCCGCGAAGCAAGAAAAACAAATTAACCAAACTACTCCTCCGGCTCCTCGACGATTCGGCACCATCTTTCGGAAGGTCCAGGATCGCTAGGTGCTACCTCCACATTCATGCCACGGCTCCCCTCCTGAAGGCCCGAATGATGGCCGGCTTTTTCCGAGCTCACACCCGCCCGACGGGTGCATTCTTCCTCTGTTTGGGCCTCCTCGCGGAAAACGAAAGTGACTGAATCTGTGATTCGTGGGCGGTTGAGAGAGCAATTAAAGGAAAATTGTGCAGTGTGCGTCGTGGGAGAAGGTGAACTAGCGGTGGGGAAACAAGGAGTAGGGGAATCCATACGGTGGCCAGATCCTACAACCCGACCCCGCCCACTCCTAGTATTTCGATAGCGACCTACGTAATAATCACTGGACTGGCCAGAAGTCGACTCGGTTGAGGGGCTAGAGGGAGTGCGCAGGGGTTGACCTCTAGTGTCCCCCCTGTGGCAATGCATCCTTTGATGCATGCGAGGCATGGGTGCAGTCTCACTAGTAGTGGGAACAAGAGGAGACAGAGAAGCAGAATTCCAAGAAATAGAGAAAGACAGACAAGGAACAGACCGAGAGAAATACAGATATGCAGCAAGGTCTACGCAGCAGTTCAGCTGGCCACTTCTCCTTCTCATCACAGTGAGCAGGCAGTGTAAGCCAGCAACCGGCTCATCTGAAAAACCATAGCGAAATGCCATTTTATCGACCCGACTGCAATGCAATCGAAGAACGCCCGTCATAATTAATCTTTGATCATTAATGAGAGCCGAAGGCCGGATCATATTGGAGCATGCGGAATCGCTAACAGGAGTGGAGGTCTGATCTTGAACAGTGTTAAAACTTAATGCGATTAGATGTGAAAACCTTGGAACTTAATTGAACATCGTTAAAACTTAATGCGATTGATATGAAATTGCCACATCCATGTCCCATCGCCTTAAACGCCATTGAATGCACCCGCAGCCGGGAGCAGGGCAAGTTTTGATTGAGGACACATGGCAGAAATTGATTGGAGTGGATCTTTGTTTGGGCCGCTCGCGCAGTGGAAATCCGGACCCGAAAAAGATTAGGGAGAATTTGATAAGAAATTCGTGTCACAACTCTCCCTCAATACGCCAGCCCAACTTCGGACCCGAAAAAGAATAGGGTGGAATTCATTTGGTTTTCGCGTCACAAAATGGGCCGACGTCAGCAGGCTATTTTGGAACGCGAATTTGGTTTGAATTATGGTTTATCGCCGTTTGAAGTCCGGCGGGCTCGACTTAAGAACAATTTTCTTTGATCCCATCTTATAAAATTTGTGGAGTGTGAGGCACTAGGACAAGGAATTTACGTAACATTAACACAATAAGGGATATCATTGGCTTTTAAAAGCAAGGAATTCAAAGAAAATATTTGGTGAAATCTACGTATGAAAAATAAATGGAAGCAATATTACATGCAATAAAAAATGGGATAGTATATCATTGGGAGGTACTTTAAAGTCAAGATATACCATGATAGCATAAATTATTTTTTGAAGCTATGATTTTCATTAGAAGATTAACAAAAATGAGGAGAAAAAATGCAAATTTTTAATTTTGAGATAATCTGCAAAAAGGGTAAGGAAAATTTAGTACATGATGCTCTTTCTAAAATAGAAGAGGCCTCAAATTTATATCCAATTACATTTACTATTCCTAGGTGGCTAGAAGAAGCTTGCCATAATGGAAAAATGACAATAGTACTAAACAAAAACTAAAATTTATAAAGGATGGGATGAACTCTATGGAGCATTGGGAGTGAAAGAGAGATATAATTTGGTGCAAATGTAGAATATTTTTATGCACGCAAACATATTTGAATAAAAAAATATTAAGGGAGTCCCATGTCTCTCTGATGGTAGGACGCAGGGTTCCTTAAAACATCTCAAAGGATCAAAAAATATATTTTTGGAAGGAATGAAGAAAAATATTCAAAATTTTGTAAGAGAAGGTCAGGTTTGCATAATAAATAAAAGAGAGATAGTAAAATCTCTAGGGTTACTTCAACCATTCCACATACATATTCAAAGACTAGAATATATATCAATAGACTTTATTACAGGGTTACTGAAATATAAAGGTAAGTATTACATTTTTGTAATACATAAACAACAAGCCAAGTGGCAGAAGTGTCCGTGAAAGAAATTCATAGTCTTCATGGTTTTCCTAAAGTAATAGTAACAAGAAACTTTTGGAAATAATTATTTAATATGAGTGGAGAAACACTAGCTGCCATGAGTTCTACATATCAAACACAATCAAATGGTGAAACAAAAATAGTTAACAAATGTTTTTAAGGTTATCTACAATGTTACTCTTTAGAAAAGCAATCTTAATGGATGAAGTGGGTTCGTCAAGGAAGAATGGTAATATGATACTACCTATCACACATCTACTAAAATTTCCCCATTTAAGGCCCTTTATGGATATCAACTCCTAGTATCTCATACTTTTTGCAAGATAAGTCCAAAGTATAGGAAACAGAGTCACATATGGAAAATACTAAAGAAAATTTGAAAATTGTTATGGAAAACCTTCAAATGACATGAAACATGATAAAACAACAAGGGGAACAACATTGAAGTGAAAGATAATTTGAGGAGGGTAATTGGGTATTTTTAGATTATAGCATTATAAGCAATCTTCATTCAAGAAAAAGAAGAATAAAGAATTAGCTCAAAAATGTTATGGCCCTAAATAATTATTCATAGGATTTCACAAGTGGTATAGAAGTTATATTTTCCTTCTTCTTGCATTCATAAGGTTTTTCATGTATCTTGCCTAAAAAAGGTTTTGGGAAAAAATATGCCAATGTAAATAGAACTTTCAAAATTAGATGAAGAATGAAAGTTGATTCTTGAACCACAAAAAGTTATAGATAAACATTATGTATCTCTTTGACATATAACCATTATGAAGTACCTAATCAAGTGGAAGAATATTCCTCTAGAAGAAGGTACATAGTAAAATGATCAATTCGTGATGAAATACCCACGGCTAAAGGGTTCGTTTGAAGTTTTGACAAAGGTTTTGTTATATGTTTTATATAATGCGTGGCGGAATAGTTTTATTGTTTTTTAAGGTCCCACACAGTGATCAAATTTGAAGGACAGGTCCGAATTTCAATTAGAAGGGCATATATCTATGTTTCCCTTCCATAATGAAAAGCTTTAAAAAAAAAAACTTTTCAATTGACCACAATAAATTATTTTTACATTTCATTTTCAGAAAGACAAAACCATCAATCTTTATAAAAATAAAATATTGTTACATATACAACAATGAAGAAGGTTCCATCTTTCATTGCTTAAATATCTCATTGGCAATGTCAACATAAGTCTTGAAGACACTATTATAAGAATTTGGATACATACCACCGGGATATAGGAGATTCTTATGTGTCAGATTGTGTAATGCAATTTTGACTTTGCCTCACAAGGAGCAGCAGCATGGAGGTCTAGATTTTTCTTATAGAACTTTTTTATTATTATTTGAAACGTTGTTTATAGATATGAAGACAACAATGAAATTATGAGTATGGTGGACAATTAGTCAAGCTCATGATGCTAAACCATGATGATGTAAGTTTGGAATTTAACATTTTTACATGTTAAAGACAAATATTCAAAATCACTGACAACTTAGTATGCCATAACTAATAATCATTCCCTGTTCACTTTTGTTAATAGGTTTATGTCACACGATAATCTCTCTTCTCTGGCATTTACTTGTATTTAAGATCACTATTCTAGGAATAAGGAGTTTTTTTTTCAAAAAATAACCCTAGCCAAACATTGACAATGCATCAAGGATATCATTGTATGCTTCATAAGTACATATGTTCTAATTCTAAATCATGTCTTGGAAGTGGTTGTTTTGCTAGAAATTATTCACCAGTTGGTTTCATACCAAAGTCTTTTTCTCATTTTCAGCATCCAATACATGAAAAAGATAATGGTTTAAAACAACATAAATATTTGAAATTTTGCAAGAATTGTCTGGCACACTTTGAATATGAATTTTGAAGTCAAGTGCATGATGTTGTATAGGATCAAGTGTCATTTTGAATACCAAATATTTCACAAGAAACTTCTCAACATGCTACCCTGCAGTAAGGATTAAATGACAATATTGCATCAACTATTTCCATAATAAAAGTGCACCTCGGTCATAAGACTAAACAACTACAAATGTTGTAGATCTAACAAGACCACACAATCAAATGTATTCCATAAGGCCAATACTGTATGAAAAATGAAAAGGAGTTTGCAACCAAAAATACCTTAGGCAACTAATTCAATTAGATGCACCAAACCATCAGCAAAAAGGAAAACCAGCCTACTCAAAAGGCAAGCGTTTACCTCCTTTGTCAAAATTTTGAGTTCCGAAACAAGGGCCTTTATTGTCTTGTCAATGCCCCTAGTAATTTGAACGGGGTTTGCACCTACTGCAACAACCTAAAAAAAAAGTTTCATTTCAAATTATTTTCCACAAATTTAAGATACAACCATTGTCAATTTTGTATTTCCTAACAAGCTCATAAATTTTGACAGAAGAACCAAAAAATTTTAATACCTGATAGCAATTTTTTCACTCAAAAACTATCTTAGACTGAATAAGCCCAACCCAAAACTAAAAAACCAAACACCAGAAGACCCTACAAAAATGAATAGATGATCTTAATCCAGTACTATCGACAAAAAGTTACCTTTACACGCTCACTTATTAAACCCTGTGCTGTTGAATTTTAACTTCAACTGCTGCAGCAGAAGGACGGATGCAACAACAACATTTTTTTTTGGAGGTTGCTTGCATGCCATCCAGAAATTTAATTCAGCATTTAAAATTCCTACAAGTTTTTTTTGTAGACGGCCACAGCCATATTTCTGTACAGGATTGTATTTAAACACAACAGCCAGCATTAACGCAATTCACCAACCAGAAATTAAACAAACAGAAATTTACCCGATAGTTTTGTAAATTCAAAAGGAGGACACGTGGAGCATTAATATTGGATCACATGAAATTGAAGGGAATCTGAAAACCTGAAAACCGGACCTGAATTTTTTATAAGGCACATTGGATTGAGAATTCGCGTTACAAATTAGGCAGACGTCAGCATCCCATTTTGGAACGCGAATTTGGTTTGAAATTCAATCTATTCAGACTTTTGAAGTCCGACGGAAAGGGTTCTTTAATGTTTTGATAATTTAATTTTAGGTATGCTTTAATATATACATATGTTTTAAACATATGTTATATATATATCATATGCGAAATGAAAGGTGGGCCATAGAATTTAGTTTTAATTTTATTTTTTTAAAAAGAGGGTTTATTATAATATGTTTTTTTTCAGAAAGAAAAAAACGATGTTTTTATTAACAGTGCATATAACAAAACATTACATTCCCATCATGAGATGATAAGAAAACTTGATCCGAAACAATTTCCATCATGACAACTTCTAAAGAAGAAGGAGTCAAAAATGAAAAAATATGTGGGGATCATACAAATATGGGGGTATAACACCCCAACCAGATTATGAGTCCAGATAAAGAAAAAACCAACAGAGCATCCCTTAAAAAGGGGAAATGTTTTCATCTATTACTGAACTCATCAGGATTAAAGAAAAAAGCATAATGATCATAGGCAAAAACTGGCTCGCTTGATGTGTCATATGTTGGCCCTGTAGAAAGCTAAAAACCATTGCATCTTATGTGAATAAAACCTACGTTGTTATGAAGAAACAACTTGAAATCAGTATAATGGAAACTGGCTCTCCTGTTACATAATTATATGTTACGACATATAAAAATAAAAAGGACAAAAAAGCTTGGTAGTTTTTTTTATAGATAGTACGTAAATTTTTTATTACACAGCAGTGTGTAAAAAGTGAAAGACTGAGTGTAACTTTTTAAGTGTGTATGCATAGCAGTGCAAAAGTGAAAAACACAGCAGAGTGTTTTAGAGACAGAGTATGTTTGTTTTGAACAGACAGTGAGTTGGTTTTATGCACTGCATTTTGTAGCAGTCATAATTTTGTAATCCCTCTCAGTGAGGAAGAAGTGTAATAGTTTTTTTTTGAGTTATGGAAGGGAATAGAAGTTTGTTTTCAAAGTCTTGAAACTCTGTCTCCTGTCAAAGAAATTTTTATTTTCTCTGTGTTAAAAGAAGGGAGATTTATTCTCCATTCATTGTTCTGGAATTTTTCAATATTCCAACATGTGCAAGAACAAAATATTTTGTGGTTCCATCCCCATCTAAATCATTTGTCTTTGCCGCAACTTGCCTTACCAACTTGGCCCCAATATTTTCAACTGGGTCCTCTAATTCAACCAATAAAAAGGCCAAAACCATAGCATTGAGATACATTTCATTACACTGTCAATAACAATAAAATTTGACTCAGCCATAACCCTTTTCTTTTATTGTTGTGAAAAGCTTTATGCATTACTCTAATGTGGCTAGTCCATAGGCCAAGTAGACCACTGGGTAAAAAATATGTTTCCTTTCACCTTTGAGTTTTCAAATTATGCCTACCAAATCTAAGACATTTAAGAGGGGGAACTAATACAACGTTAAAAATAAAACCAGAGCACACATCTACAAATTACCTCCTTAGCTACTGTCACACCATCATTAACTATTTTCGGAGAACCATGCTTGCTCTCCAAGACAAAATTTTGCCCCTCGCCCCGAGGGTGACTCCAACAAGATCAGCAAGTTTGTTCACACTGCCTGCAAGTCAAATTGAAAATGCTTTCAGTAAGTGTGCAATTGAATGCCAGACCATATGCCAAAACAACCCTCCATGAAAAATTAAAATAAAAAATTAAAATCGAATATAAGTGGACAAGGAAAGATCCACCGCAGTGAAGCTTCACGTGTAGGTGACCTTCCTTTAAACATAATTTTTTCTCTGACCTGCAATTTTTTTGTCACTGAGCCATCCTTCTTGAAGTACAACTCCTTTTCCATAGCTCTTGTATTAAATACCTTCTCTCTGTCGTGTAATCTTAGAGTCCCTCTTTTGCTTGAGCGATTAAAGGAAATGGGTGAAAAAACTGAAAGAGAAGACAATTGTCTGCCATAATTATCAAACATTGCACCCAACTTCTTTCCCTTTCCATTGTTACCCAATGAGGTAGATGTGGGAATTGTTGTCATACTGCCCAAAGCAGAGGCCATCTTCTCTTATCCTGAATATAAAATTACAAGATCTTCATATTAGTATGAACCTTAAAAAACATGACTCCCATTGCTAAAAACCACTTTTAAGTTGTAATGAGCAAACTAAACAACTATCACAACTTTTGGCAACTTCTGGAGCATTAAGAGAGAAACAACCAAAGAGAAATATAACTAAAATCCTAATTTTAATGAGACTGGACTATATATTTTCATTAAGATAATAGAAAGAAATCACGACTATATTAAGGCCAGCACAAAACAATCTTTAACCAGTGTCTCTCGCGGCCTTCAGGTTGCCATGCTAGAGGTTGCATAATTTTAATTTAAATTCTTGACCTCTCGTGCCCATCTATGAATGCATCCAATGGGATATCTACATCAAATGCTCCTTTATATCCCCAAAAACAAATTCCCTACTACAAGAGCACCGGTATTGATGGATCACCCCACACCATCCCACCCACTAGAAACGGTGAAAAAGGAAACCCGAGAAACCTTCTGAAATATCTCAAGATGACTATATGGGTGGTTCTTATGAATCAACCAACCATTCAGAACATTCTCATCAATCCAAACCATGAGTATTATGTGACAATATTCAAGGAGGCACTGAATCGGATTTCTGAAGCTATGTTAGAGAAACCCTAAACTCTCACTGAAAATAGGTGAAATGTGGCACCACTCAGAGATTGACATGTGCCAATTGGTACAAGTGGTAGATAATAGGCATGCTCAAACAACGAGGTGATGTAGGAATGACATGAGGGAGAAAATATCAGAAAAGCCCCAAATCTGGAGAACTAAAGCTCATCACCAACCTAAGATTGACAACTTTACATGATGTAACCTATGAAATCGTAAATGGAGAAATCATAGTAACAATAAAATAACCTATGTAACAATAAATTCGGATTCATCCTGGGAGTGGTAATGGGAGAAATCATAGTGAACAACAGGAAACATGCAGAGTTGCTTACAATCAAATAGATGAAAAAACACATA
Organism: Pinus albicaulis; assembly: GCA_034641835.2. NCBI lineage: Eukaryota > Viridiplantae > Streptophyta > Pinopsida > Pinales > Pinaceae > Pinus > Pinus albicaulis. The sequence continues at coordinate 873,987,295 of CM076580.1, read as the reverse complement.
CAAAAAACCTAGATAATAATCATGAACAAGCTTAATATTGAATTATGAACTGTAAAGGAACTTACAAAATGTGACATTGCGAACCTGGTCAAGCGCACAAGAAAAAATATCCTGGACATGACCCTGGTTGACAAGTTGTATTGCTCATGATGCAAGAGGATTTGTACCTGCACTGCCAAGTCAATCAAAATCCATCATTATCTATACAATAAATACAAGTAATTGATGTAGTATTTTTACTCTAAGATGCATTCTTATGATAATGTTAGAACATATGTTGAAAATGTCAAAACATACCTGAATAAGCTCCTCTTCGTTTCAAGAACAATTTATTGGAGTCGCATGAACTTGGAACAAGCCTCCCACGATCTGAAAGAGTAACAACTAAGTCAACAATGACTTTTTTGTGCTACGCTGGATCGAGGGAGGTTTGCTCCAAGATTAAATCGCTCCAATAAATTATTCTCTACTAAACAGGGCCAACCACGTGAAGGTGGAAGCTCTTATGGCCCTTCCCACCCCCTCCCCCCCCCCCCTCACATCACTCTCAATTCCCCAATACCCAATCTATATTTCATTTTTTAATTTCATGAGCATAAAAAAATATTCAATAACTAACAAAAAAACAATTCAACAAAAAGTACGCAAGGAAACATTGCAATTAATTCTTGACATAAAAATAGTATGATAAATGAGTTTTTTATATAACGCAAAAAACGTTCCAAGTATGGTAACGTTTATCTTATAATAATACAATATTTTACATTATCAAATTTTCTTTTTCTTCTTCCTATTTCTAATGCTCCTAATTACATCATCAATATCATCGTGCTCAGCTCCTGTTTTGTAACTTTCGACCCGCACTGTTGACCTAGTTGCATAGTCACGATGTCTGGTCTCATCCAATGACGGGCATCGCCTACAAAAACAGATAATATTAAATTTTAATTGTCAGTTTTTAAATATCATTGAACTAGTTCGGTAATATTAATTAAAAAAATTGCAATGATATTATTTACCTGGTGCACCAGTTGTCGCCGCTGACCTAGTTGCATAGTCACGATGTCTAGTCTCATCCAGTGATGGGGCATCGCCTACAAAAACAGATAATATTAAATTTTAATTGTCAGTTTTTAAATATCATTGAACTAGTTCGGTAATATTAATAAAAAAAATTTGCAATGAGATTATTTACCTGGTGCACCAGTTGTTGCCGCTGACCTAGTTGCATAGTCATGATATCTGGTCTCATCCAGTGACGGGGCATCACCTACAAAAACAGATAATATTAAATTTTAATTGTCAGTTTTTAAATATCATTGAACTAGTTCGGTAATATTAATAAAAAAAATTGCAATGAGATTATTTACCTGGTGCACCAGCTGTCGCCGCTGACCTAGTTGCGTAGTCACGATGTCTGGTCTCATCCAGTGACGGGGCATCGCCTACAAAAACAGATAATATTAAATTTTAATTGTCAGTTTTAAAATATCATTGAACTAGTTCGGTAATATTAATAAAAAAAATTGCAATGAGATTATTTACCTGGTGCACCAGTTGTCGCCGTTGGGACTATTGCCCTGTCTTCCTCTCTGGTGGTAAGATCCTCAAGGGAAACATTCTCTGTCATTTAAACAAAAAACATTATAAGGACAACCATCAAGGTATAATTAGAAAAAATTATAAGTGGAAATTAATTACTGTCATCGCCCTCACTGATAGTGATCTGGATTTATGCAGGAACGCAACAGAATAAACATATAACCATAAATACAGAGTTGCAGCTGAAATAACACTTCATTTCCTTAATATCAAAGAACTGAAATTTTCTTATACATAGAATGGAAATAAAACTAGCTAGGGCGCTGGTAGCTATTTCTGAGAAGAGATGTGGCGGCTACATGCCTCTGAACTGAGTTACAATGAGGCTCGAGGGCTTATTTATTATTTATAAACAATGGGAAATCCTAAACAGCCAAAACCCTAACCCTAGGAGATGAAGCACCAAAACTATGGGCCCTGTTTGGGTAAATTGGTGTTTCAACTTCCCAAGGGCGTAACTTTGGCATACGATCTTCGTTTGACGTGTACCATACCTCGTTAGAAAGATCTATCCGAGGAATACAAATTTAGAACAAGCAACATCTATCCATGGACCCATGTTGCTCTCCGTTTTTCCAAAAAACGTCGTTTAGGGCCTCAAAACGGCTCCGGAAGTTCAGGACCCAAAAAACTGCTAAAAATAGTAAATTGTGCCGAAACTGAAAAAATGAAAGAGACAATGGTGGAGCCCCAAATGGAATAGGCGGGTGACCACCAATATCCACCTGGATCATTCCTCCCCCCTTAGGAAGCAATGGTCCCCATTGCGTTAAGTTCCTCCATGAGATGAGGAAATTTCTGCTGAACTTGGTCCCTGGTGAACCACTTTCCTTGGTGCAGGAGTTGGCCAGCTTTGACAACCCAATATAGTTGGATCTTTTGTTGGCGAGTGTTCTTGATTTGCATGTCCATAATACAATCTATGGTGGCTTGTTCCATGCAGTCTGGATTTAACTTTGTTGGTGTGAGTTGTTCTGCAATGTCCAAGGTGTCCAATAGAGGTGGGAAGTAAGGACGAAGGCGATCCACATTGAAGATTGCGTGCAGACCAAGGAATGGTGGAATACTGAGCTCGAAGGCATTGTTCCCTACAACCTTGGTGATGGTGTACGGCCCGTATCGGAGTGGGCAAAGCTTGCGGTGGGGTCCAGTGAGGCGCTCCTTCTGCAAATGTAGCCATACTTTGTCGCCCACCTGGAAGTTGTGTGGCACCCGGTGTTGATCATGGCATTGCTTGTACTTGGCATTGGCTCTATCCAATATATCATGAAATTGTTGGCAGATGTGTTGAATGCGCTCGATAAAGCTACTTGCTTTGTCAGCTTCAGACTGGACATGAGCTGAATCGGCCTGAGTAGATGCAAATGGCATGGCTACGTCAATAGGACATAGTGGCTGGAATCCCAAGCCCACCTGAAAGGGGCTATGGCCGATTGAACTGTGGAGGGCCCGATTATAACTATGTTGTACATAGGGGAGGCTCTCGTCCCATGTGCGTGGATGCTTTGAATTGTACATGCGCAGAATGTGTACAATCATTCTGTTGACGATCTCTGTCTGGCCATCTGTTTGGGGATGGAAAGCTGTGGACTTGGTGAGCTTGGTATCAAACATTGACCAGAGGCTGGACCAAAATGTGCTGAGGAACCTTCTATCCCGATCTGATATGATAGACTGTGGGATCCCAAATTGCACCCACACTCATTCAAAGAAGAGTTTAGCAGTGGCTTCTACTATGATATTCTTCTTGCAGGCCGCCATAATGGCCATCTTTGAGAATCTATCGACGACCACGAAAACACAGTCATTTCCCTGCTTAGTAGAAGGCAGGCCCAACATGTAATCCATGGAGATGGATTCCCAAGGTCGACTAGGGGTAGGTAGAGGAGTATATAGGCCTTGCTTCTTGATGGTCAGTTTGGAAATGGCACAAGCAGTGCAGGATCTAATGTGCTTCTCGACATCCTTTCAAAGGATTGGCCAATAGAAATACTTCTGCAGGATTGATACTATTTTCTTGACCCCGAAATGCCCATCGACTCGACTGTAGTGTGCTTCCCATATCATCTTGGCACGCTCGCTTGAAGGAACACAAAGGTGTCCCATGTGACATAAAAGTGCATCTTGGAGGTGAAAATTTGGAACTTGCGTAACCCCCAAGAGTGCCTTGTAAGTGTGGCCGAATTCTAGGTCACTCTCATAGAGAAGCGGCCAATCAGAAGTCTCGTGCCCACAAGAGTTGAGCACAGTGGTGAGCGCCACGATCGGTGGTCGGCTGAGGCAGTCTGCAACATGATTTGTGCTACCCTTCTTATACTTGATGTTCAAATGAAACTGTTGCAGATATGTAGACCACTTCTGATGGCGATCATTCTGCAACTTCCCTTGTGTCTGTATGAACTGCAGGGGCCTGTGGTCTGTATGGATGAATGTTTCCTTCCCCAAAATGTAATGCTTCCATTGTCGACAAGCTTGCACAATGGAGTACATTTCTTTGTCATATGTGGGGTACTTGCGAACTGTGTCAGACAATGTCTCATTGTGAAATGCCACTGGATGTCCCTGTTGAGTAAGAACTGCCCCAATAGCATAGTCAGAGGCATCTGTCTCGATCTCAAATGGCTGTTGCAAGTCTGGTAAAGTGAGCACTGGGGCAGAACAAAGGCGATTTTTCAATTCTGTGAACGCCTTCTGTTGAGGTTCCGACCAAAAAAATTTTGCTCTCGCTCCTCCCTTGGTGACTTGACTCAAGGGCCAAGTGATATGAGAGAATCCCAACACAAACCTCCAATAGAAATTAGCAAGACCCAGAAAGCTGCGAAGCTCTGTTATAGTGGTTGGGGCTGGCCAATCCCGAATGACTTGGATCTTGGCTGGATCCACATGCACCCCCTTTCATCAATAATGTATCCCAGATATTGAACCTGGGTCATGCCAAAAGTGCAATTCTCCAAATTGGCACACAACTTGTGTTGCCGCAGTGTTTGGAGGACTTGTCGGATGTGGTGAAGGTGCTCTTCCCAAGTCTGGCTGAAGATCAGAATGTCATCCAAGTACACCACTACAAATGAGTTGGTGAATGGTCGCAAGATGTCATCCATCATCCTCATGAAGTTTGCGGGAGCATTCGTCAACCTGAAAGGCATGACCAGCCATTCGAAAAGGCCTTCCTTGGCTTTAAAGGCAGTCTTCCACACATCGGAGGGTTCAATTGGTACCTGGTGATACCCAGAATTTAGGTCTATCTTGCTGAAATATTTTTCACCTTTGAGTTGGTCCAGAAGGTCATCAATCCATGGGATTGGGTACCTATTCCAGACAGTGATCTTGTTCAGCGCTCGATAGTCAATACAGAGTCTCCACGTCCCATCATTCTTCTGTACCAACACGATCGGGCTTCCACAGGGCGATGAACTTGGTCTAATGTGACCTTTCTGCAACAGCTCCTGAATCTGCCTCTTGATTTCATCATTCTCTAGAACAGAGCACTGATAGATCGGTCCATTAGGTAGTGGCACACCTGGGGTCAGATCAATCTAGTGCTTGACCTGACAGTGCAGAGGAACCCCTGTGGGTGAGGTGAATATGTCGCCGTACTCCTCCACAACCTTATCCATTTGTTGTTGTTGTGCAGAGGAGCCCTGTCTGGAGGTCGTGGCCACGGTCTTCTTCTTTCCCTGGGGGCAGATCATCAGGAAAACGAATTTCCTGGTTTGGGAAATGAGCTTACTGCATTGTTTTGCAGTAACCAAAGAGATAGCGGCAGGAGGTGGTACCTCTGGTATCCTGCACAACTTATTTCCCAAAGTAACAATACCATCATGAGGTCAAGACTCATACACAGCATGACTCTTCCACAAGTATGGTTGTCCTAATAATACATCAGAAACATCAATAGGAGCAACGTCACATAATACCTCATCCGTGAAGGGCTTGATGCTATAGGGAAGGCGACACTGCTGGCTGACACGGAGATCTCGTCCTTGGTGAAGCCACCCGATGGTGTATGGATGTAGGTGAGCTATGGTCAGCAAGCCCAACCGCTTCATGGCGTCTGCTGAAATGAGGTTCTTTTGGCTCCCATTGTCGACAATGAGCTATACCAGGGAGCCCTTTACCCACACCTGGGAGTGGAAGAGACGTTCCTCCTCCTCTGGATCTTCCGGTTCCTCCTTCTGGATCTTTGTAGTGGAAACAGTGGCATTGGGCTCCGCATCAATAATCCGTTTCCCTTTTTCATTCCCCTTTTCAGGTTCTGATTCGGAGTCAGAGCATGCATCTGACTCAGAAGCCCTCATCTCGGCCACTAGCGATTGCTTGGCCCGACACTCACTTGTGTTGTGAGTGGAGCTCTTATGGAACTCACACCACTTTCCCGTGTCCTTCTTTGGCTTTACAGTGTTGTTCTTTTCTTGTGGCTTTGACGGGTTGTCTTTAGCCGCCATGCTCTGTCCTTTGTTCTGCGGTTTGGAAGCACCTTTCCTTGCTTTTGATTCGCAGATCCAAAGTCTCGCTTCTTCTGTTTGAATTTCTGCTCAATCTTGGCAGCATACCGGTATGCCGTACCAAGCGAGGAGATGTCGAGGAACTCCATTTCCTCCTGAATGTATCTGTGCAGACAGCTGCGATACTTTAGCACCAAATGTTTCTCTGAATCTTTCATACCCAACTTTGTGCGCAGGGTATGGAACAGATTCGTCAGCTCGTGCACATCTTGATCCCTTTGTTGTCGCAGCGTGGTCCATTGTATGTACTTGTCCTCATAGCTCCCCACTGGATAGTACTGTTCCTTGACGGCGTCTCGGAAAGAATTCCAAGTTGGTACGGCCGAGAACAGAGAGGGTTCTGTCTGGTCCTTGTTCTCACAGTAGGTTTCCCACCAGTCCTTAACATGGGGGGTAGTTTTGAGGAGTGCAAAAATAATCTTCTCCCGGTCTGAAAAGTCATGAACAGAGAAATATCCTTCTAATAGATTCAACCATCTATCTACGGCATCTGTGTCTATTTGACCCTCAAATATGGGAATGTCAAAATTTACTTGTACCTTAAAAGGAGTCGCGCCTCCAGAGTGGCTGCTGGATGCAGATGCGCCGCCGGTGGGTAGCCGTTGAAGGATCTGAGCAAAGTTGTCCATCATCGCGTTCCTTTGTTTTTCGAGGGCCTCCTCGAGCAATATTTTGATAGGATCTCCTGCTCCCTCATCTTTCTTTTCGTCCCCCATGGGTGTCCGTCGAGGTTTGCGAGGCTGATCTTGCAAAGGTTCCACCAGATCGAGCCCTAGCTCCTTATACCCCGACCTCGTTGGGGACATGCAAAGAAGGATCGAGAAAAAGCAGACCCCTCTGATACCACTGACCCGGATTTATGCAGGAATGCAACAGAATAAACATATAACCACAAATACAAAGATGCAGTGGAAATAACACTTCATTTCCTTAATATCAAAGAACTAAATTTTGCTTACAGAAAATGGAAATAAAACTAGCTAGTGTGCTAGTAGCTATCTCTGAGAAGAGATGTGGTGGCTACAGGCCTCTGAACTAAGTTACAATGAGGCTCGACCGCCTATTTATTGTTTAGAAATAATGGGAAATCCTAAACAGCCAAAACCCTAACCCTAGGAGATGAAGCGCCAAAACTATGGGCCCTGTTTGGGTAAATTGGTGTTTCAACTTCCCAAGGGCGTAACTTTGGCATACGATCTCCGTTTGACGTGCACCATACCTCGTTAGAAATATCTATCCGAGAAATACAAATTTGGAATGAGCAACATTGATCCATGAACCCATGTTGCTCTCCGTTTTCCCAAAAAATGTCGTTTAGGGCCTCAAAACGGCTCCGGAAGTTCTGGACCCGAAAACTGCAAAAAATAGTAAACTGTGCCGAAACTAAAAAAATAAAAGAGACAATGGTGGAGCCCCAAGTGGAATAGGTGGGTGACCACCAATATCCACCTGGATCAGATAGTAGCATTGTCGGCCTGGTCCCCACTACAATGATCAGGTTGCACATGAGAATCATCTACATCTGGCTCTAAAACTGGGTTATTTGCCTTGTCGGTAGTGCTACTCCCCTGATTTAAAAAAAGTTGTTAGACATTAAATTTATGGATGAAAACAAACATATTGAAAGGTTAATGTTTTACCTTATCAAGCATTCTAGATCTTGGGATCTGCCCCAAGATTTTGCGACGTTCAACTACGGCTTGATAGCCGAAATGGAAAGCGATATTTTTATCTTCCTCTGTAGTTTCTGTTCCGAATTCATCACCCTACATTACATATGATTGTGTATTTTTAATCATATTTGATAGGATTACAAAAACGTTGAAAGGCGATACAATTAATTATAAGATGTTTAGCTACTTAATTACAATTCTTGCGGCCAATTTCAAGTAGCCGCCCTGGCCTAGCTTGTGATGGCCCTTTTTTTCAATCCTAGCTTTGGTTGCCTTTGAGGTGTCAGGAAACCTAGCATCAAAATATTGAATTCAGATATGACGTAGCACACTTTTATTTTAGACATAGAGAAAACTAAAGCTATTGAATTAAAGTTGTAATTTACCTTGCGGGTCCAGTTGGCATTTTTCCTTCTTTCTTTGTCCTTTTCTCTTTTCCGTCATGGATGAGTGCTCTCCACTCACTCTCTGGAACTGTGAGAGGACGCTCATATCTAGGGTTAAATTGCAATTGCGTCCTATAGGTGTCCCTGGTATATTTCAAATATTTGCCAGCTACCCGAGCCACCGTTGTTCTGTCAAATGTGCCGACCCCAAAAAGGGCTTCTAGATAATCTAGAAGTTCTTTTTTCAGGTTGGAATTCTGGGAATTCCACCCTGTACGTATGGTTGGGCCAAAAATTACCAACGTATGGCTCTCCAGAATCCTATAGAACTCATTGTTTCCTACACAGAATAAAACCAAAAGAAAAAGAAGATATTATCATTAATTTAAAAATAAAAATCATAATAAATATGTTTTAGATAAAGTACATGAAATAGTTAAAATATTAAAATTTACCTGGGAGTTGTACGTGCTTTATAGGGACACCTTCATCGTTCACCAAAAACGTGCCATTAATGGTCCCTGTGGAGCTGACACGTGTAGCTCCAGGAAACGCAATAATGTAGTTGGCCATATCATCCTCATCATTGCCAACACGTTCAGTGGTTGGCTGGGTGTCTGCTTGGGCAGGGTGTGTTTCTTGGCTGGCACCTAAAGGAGTAGAAGGTGTATGAGAGGGTTTCTGGGCAATATCTTGCCCTTGTGTCCCACTACCACCAACACCGGGTTCAGCAAGTGCCAGAAAAAGCTACATACAAAAGAAATTTTTGTTAGTTTAGTCAATGTAAAAGTTAAAAATCAAACTATCACAATTCATCTCATGCAGAACAAAAAAAAATCCTTTTGACTTTTTATTATTACCTAATATGTTTCTAGCTGGCTCATAAATTTTTTTATCCTCTCTTCTGTTTCAGGTGTTTGAGGCGCGTCTATCAAAGTATTAAATTCTGACTTTGCATCTCGTGCCTTTTTTCGCAACAAGAACACTGGAGATAGGGATGAAGAAAGCTCTTCCTCAAAGAGGGAATCATCAAGCGTACCATGGCTAGGTGTCTGCATATTTGAACAAAATTAATATTATTTCAATTATGTAAATAACTAAAATACCTGAAGATAGAGCAATGCTGGCACTTTACATGTTCTTCGGCTGGCCTCTTTCCGCGATCATCCCGTCTCGGGGTTGTTCCTGCACTGCTCTGATCAGTCTGCCACATTGCAATAAAATTATAAATGTAAAAACTTGAAAACAATATCTAACTTGAAAACACAAAATGAAAATTGAAATAATTTCTAATAAGACACTGGAAGATAGAGTTAGAGTTTCAAATATGCCTTGCATTGAATTCAGTCCTGGAAACATGTCATTGCACATTAAGGCACCCAAAAAAGAGACGAGTTGACAATGAAGACCTTATTGAATATATTGTTGGAGAAACTTCTAGTAAACTTGTTGTGAAGACCTTGAGGACATTTTTGGAGCAACATTGTTGAAGCTGATGGTATAGCATTGTTGGAGACGATCTTGAAGGGCCTTGAAGTGAAGCTTTTGGAGCAACTATTGAAACATCCTTAGAGCATTTAAGTAAGGCACTTTCTATATTCCATCACCTTTTTCCTTTCAATATCCTTTAAAAGATTTTTTTGATATTTAATGTTTGAAATCACATTATAATTCCTTGATTATATGTGTTTGGGGACTTTCCCTTTGAAATTACCCAAAAATACCCTGGCAATTTTGTCTTCAGGATGCATGTCTGACCCTATTGTTCAATATTTTGATTGATAGTAGTAAACATTGAGAGTTAGGGGGATCTTGACTTGGTTTGGTTGGGCCATTAAATCCCTAACATCTACTAGGGATAACCCCCCTTGAGTTGGATGAGAGTTAGCCCGAAGTGAAAAGAGGTTGGTGAGGTGACAATGGGACTATTGAATTACACATGGTATCACACTTTAGCTTTAGGACTTTATCTTGAGAAGTGCGAGATTTTGCTATATCAATTCTCAAATTGTTTACAACACTATTGTTAAGAACTAATAAGAAGTGATGTTGAGGGGTTTTTAGGTATAAGAAACAATACCATTTAAAAACTAGGGTTCTCAGTCCTTGGCATTCGTTCACCTGGGCCTAGGGGCACACTAGAATAATTTCACACTAAACCATGCAAACTTAAAAGTAACTTAATGGATCCATAAAGTAATAATAATCATAATTCCTAATTTCCTATTGTACGATATGATGCAAATTATTCAAACATGAAGCAATGAAGACATGCAATGTCTGAATTTCAAGATTGATGAACCAATACAAGAAGTTAGAAACTAAAACTTTGATTCAATACTCTGTGTCCTAACTCTAGGAAGGAATCTAGTTTGTAGTATAGAACATGCATCGTGTATTATCAATTCTTAATTGACAACAACTAAAGGTCATCTACCTCATCAATTCCTTCCCATTTTGTGTTTTTATGTTATATTCCTTATAAAGTGTCAAATTTCTCTCAAATTAAGCAACCACTGAATAAAATAAAAAATATTTGAGATATGATTGAGAAATGGCGATTTATTTCTTGAAAGGATCTTCACAATTTCTTTGGTTGTTTTTCATCTCAAGAAACAAGAAATGACCTAAGAAACTATCGTGATGTAATATAAGAAACAACACGGTGCAATGGCCATTTTCAAAGCCAAATGATGCCCATTGAGGACATGGCCTTTATTTGGTTCCTGTTTCATAGGAGTTTCGGGTAGAAATGGAACTTTGTTGTGCCATTTCTAGTAGTAAAAAGGGAAAACCTTCTTTTTTCATGGGAAATAATTTACCTTTCCTTTTTCAAGATAATCTAAATCACAAAAAATATGAACTATACTGCACACATTCTTGGATAATGTGAAAGTGGAAAAGGAATACCCTACACAAGTGATGCACACATATACATTTGAACACTAATAGATTTTTGTAGTTGAAATGCAATGCTTGTTTTCATTTAAATGTAGGGTTTTTAAAGCAGGGAGAAATAATGGCTGCCAAATTAATAAGCATTTCTTTGGGAAAAATTTAAATCTTGTGTTGGGTGATGAAGATAATGAGGGTATTGAATCTTGATTCTTGACATCTAGAGAGAACCCTACAGCCTAACACAATCCAATGGAATTGACCAAAAAAACCCAAATAGAGTCAACCCTACTATAGGAGGAAGGCCCTGCAGTAAGACCTTACCATTTTGCAAGAGCAGAGGGTTAATGCTGTTCTGCAAGAGCTGAGGGCAAACGCTATTCTGCAAGAGATGAGGGCGAATGCAGGGTGAATGCTATTCTGCAAGAGCTGAGGGCAAATGCAGGGTGAATGCTGTTCTACAAGAGCTCAGGGCAAATGCTGAGGGCGAATGCTGTTCTGCAAGAGCTCAGGGCGAATGCTGAGGGCGAATGTTGTTCTGCAAGAGCTGAGGGCGAATGTTGTTCTGCAAGAGCGGAGGGCGAATGCGCGCGTGATATCAGACGTTAATGTAGCACACATGTGCATTTGAACACTAATAGATTTTTGTAGTTGAAATGCAATGCTTGTTTTCATTTAAATGTAGGGTTTTTAAAGCAGGGAGAAATAATGGCTGCCAAATTAATAAGCGCTTCTTTGGGAAAAATTTAAATCTTGTATTGGGTGATGAAGATAATAGAGGGTATTGAATCTTGATTCTTGACATCTAGAGAGAACCCTACAGCCTAACACAATCCAATGGAATTGACCAAAAAAACCCAAATAGAGTCAACCCTACTATAAGAGGAAGGGCCTGTAGTAAGAAATTACCATTTTGCAAGAGCTGAGGGCAAATGTTGTTCTGCAAGAGCTGAGGGCGAATGCTGAGGGTGAATGCTATTCTGCAAGAGCGGAGGGCGAATGCGCGCGTGATATCAGACGTTAATGTAGCTATTGCGATGGATACGAAACAATAAAATCATTTTTATGTAGCGCGCATATAAGTTTCGTATTTTTGTGTAGCGCGCATATAAGTGTCGTTATACTGAAGGCGAACAAAGCGTCGCTATTGCGACAGGTGCCTCCAAATGTCGCAATTGCGACACTTAGACATTGTGTCACACTTGCGATGTTTGGAGGAGTCGTCGCAATAGCGACGCTTTGGGCCATAGTGTCGCAATTGCGACATCTTCCTCCAAACGTCGCAATTGCGACACTTTGTCTAAGTGTCGGTATTGCGACACTTTTCTATAAACGTCGGTATAGCGATAGTTTCGGGCGAGATGGAAAAAATTTGGGGAAATTTCCGACATTTGGTCAAAAGTGTCGGAACCAAGTGTCGGAATTTCTGCCAAATGTAGTAGTGATATTAGTTAAACTTACATATAGTTCAAAATTAATATTTTTTATAAATAATTTACAAAGAACTTGCCTTTTTTGCTTTTCTTGATTTGTTATCAGTATTTTTTTTACTTGATCTCTTGTTAGTCATTTCTTTATCAATCTAAAACCTATACAATATCATTGATTAATATATTTATAAATAAATTGTCAACTTTTTAGGTAAAAAATAAATCTCAAGACACCGATGTGTCTTTTTTGATGTACGCACTATCGCCGGTGCATGGGGGTATTACCAATGCATCACAAAACAATATAATAGACCATACGGTGCGTGGGGTATTATAAACGCATCGCATAAACGGTGTAATAGACCGTACGGTGCTATCCTCGTAACATGGAGCACCTAAGTTCTATTTCGATGGTAGCATTGATTTAGAAAATGTTTAAATTTTTATTACACAAGATTGTGTGGCGTGTCAGAGTAATAATAAAAATGCGCACTAGTGTGCCTATATAGGCATGCAAGGCGCACTGATAAAGAAAAATCCATTTTTTCCAAAAATACGTGCAATGGCTGAATGGATTAGGATCCGATTATGCAAGTCGTCCCGTGGGTTGGATGTCAATCTAAAATGAAAAAACCTCATTCTGAAATCACAGAAACAGGGAGAAGAAAGGGAAAAAACAAAAAAATGAAGGGTTTAGGGTAAAATGATAAACTCAAGAGAAAAAGTAAAAAATAATCAAATTTAATCATGAGATGGTTTGAAATTATATGTTACAGGTTTAAATCACCAAAGGTTTGGTTTTTGATTGCTTCGAATACTTTGCTCGAACGTATTTCGCCGTCTACGTTGCCCTCGTGCTCTCTTGCTCTAGGTCTGTCTCCGCAATAAAGCAGCCGGAAATTTTAGCAAAAATAGTGAAATAATGAAAAGTGTTTACTATTTAAAGAATTATTTTATGAAATTAGATTTTCGAAGATATTTTGCTGCCCATTTTTCAAATTGCCGCTTTTTTTTTTTCACTTAAAGAAAATAGAGTTGTGTTTTTTTTATTTGCGTTTATTTGTTACCGGTGCGGAAGAGTTGTGAAGCACCGATGCGTCTGATAAATACGACGCATTGGTGCGTGTTATGATGATAAGCGCATCAGACTGTATAAAGTTTTTTTTTTTTTGTATGTAAGATCATAACAAAATAATGATAATTCTAAAGTACATGAATTTATTTTCATTATTTTCTAAACTTTATTATGTTACAAAAATTCATATTATTTTAGATTTTCTATTTTACAATTATTTTCAAATTTACAAATTTAAATATTTTAATAAAATCATTTCACATTAATACAATTAAAATTTTCACTTTAATACAATTAAAATTTTACAAATATTTTACATACAATTACAATTTTAATTTTACATACAATTACATTTACAATTTTACATAGCATTACATTTACAATTACAATTAAAATTTTACAAATATTTTACATACAATTACAATTACAAATACAATTACAATTTTAGAATTTTACATATAATTAGAATTAGAATTACAATTTTACAATTTGTCATATATACAATTACAATTAAAATTACAATTACAATCATTTCACAATAAATTAAATATTACAATTACAATTAAAATTTTACATACAATTACAGTTAAAATTACAATTACAAATACAAATACTATTTTACAATTTTACATACAATTAAAATTTAAATTTCAATTACAACTACGAAATAATATTTAATAAATATCATGGTCATTTAATATTAAATTAATTAATAAAAATCACGATCATGATAACCATCATACAAACATCATATTCGACTAAAAAACACATTCAAACATCAAATATACATCTCATGTCCAAAAACTCATGTTATCACATACACATCTCTCTGCAAGCTAAACATTAAATGAACATATCTAACATGACCTAACAATATACACATCATGATGATCACCAACATGTAAATTAAGTACAACTGCAACATGACCATAAAATATATGGACCATATATATATATATAACTGAAGAACGTTAAAAATATACAATTGTAATATAAATGTCATGGATCAGTGTCTGGTGGTAGTACTACAACATCAATAGAAGTACAAGTGGAATTCTGCTCAGTAAATGGTGCAGCGTCGACGGTCGATGGTCGAGTCTGCTCATGGTCATGATTACTACTGATGGATGCATCAGCTCATGGTAGTACAACATCAATATAAGCAGTAGTAGTGGAGGCCTGCTCAGCCAATAGTGCAGCCTCGACGGTCGATGGTCCAGCCTGCTCATGATCATGACTAGTACTGATGGATGCTGCGGGCTGTTGACTGGACGTGGCCGATGGTCCAGTCTCATCTCCATGATGACTGCTAGATGCTGCTAGTGGAGCCTCATGCTCATCAGGCGCGCCACGAGGTGAATGATCATGAGATGATGAGCCGCTACTCGCAGACTGTCCATCACGTGTCGCAGCTCAACTACGCCTATAACGTGCAACAATCCTCCCCAGTCACATAACAGCTGTCGTAGCTCCTATGACATGCCGCATCAGGCTGTACATGTCACGCGACATGCCTCTCCACATCTGTAATAACCTATCATAGGCCTGTATGTCTCTGTAATGAGCGGGTCTGATGCCCGCCTCAACAATCAATGCACTGAGTTGGTTGCCCAACTCCATCCTATATCTAGTCTCAGGTCAACCACGCCTAGAAAAAGGCGGTACCAGTGCACCAGTAGGAGGATGTATCTCTGCATCGGCCTCATCTTAATCATGATCCTTGGCATTGGCCATATCCTGATTGTCATCAAGATCCACACCTGGATCATGTGGTGGTTCCGGCATCTCCTCGCCATCAAAAGAGCCAATGTTTGCAAAATATATACAAGTACACAACAATAATTAGACAATTTTATTACACAATTTAATAAAAACAAGTTAAAGAACATGTTAGAATAAATATAAATAAAACAATAATATTACCTCTATCATCTAGCGGCTCATCATCTGTGAAGACGATGTTGGCACACCCTCGCCAGTCTAATCTAGCATAAGGACATGGGACTATAATGAAGGGATGCAGCTGATCGTCAACACTGGCTAGTAAGTCTAGTGCATCATGTGATATACTGGCTGGAAACATAGTATATCCCCTCTTGGGCATCATCTGCCCCCACATGTGCATCCGGGCCACCAACATTGTCCTACGAGGCTATCGAACAAAACTAGGCCTCATCTCTGGATACCTCTCAAAAAATAAACAAAATAGCTTTGAAGAAAAAGGGAAGTTCACCCTCCCTTGTGCATGAGCACGACATCTATCTAAGGCCATACAAAACTGCCGCAAAAAAATGGCAGACCACCTGACAAGTCGTGGCTCCTGTACTAAAGAATCAACATAATATAAAAGCGAGCAACTAATGTGTTTCCTGTCATTGGTGTTGTGCGAAATGGTTGAAATGATAAGTGAGAGGCACTGCACGTCCTGTATACCAAATGCACCTATACGTAACTGACCTCCAGGTACCTGAAACTCTGAAGGAGACAGTACACATGCTCCAATGTATCTCTGGGAGTAAACTAATTGACTCCCTGCTACACAACCTGGTGGAACCTCTGGGAATGAGGGAAAATCCACCTCTCTCCTCGATAGTCCTGTAATACAATAAATATCCTCCTCAGTGGGTGTGTACCACTGGTCAAGACCAAACTGGAAAGCCTATCAGTGGGCATTCCACCTACGGATAAGATATCTCAAAAACACACTATGGGCCTTTAGGGAGGTAGCCTCCTCATAGAACTTGAGGAGGCCTACCTGCCTTAGGATCCCCTGGGTATCTGTTCTAATAGGGCGAGGGTATGCATCTCTCTCCCTCTCTCGTGCCTCCCACTGGAAAATCATGTCATACTGTTCCGCCTGTTGTTGTTGTTGTTCCTCCTCTTCTCTCTAGATCATTGACATATTAAATAATTTTTTTTATTAAAACGAACATGTCTTTAGGAATATATATATATTTTTTTTTGAAAAAAAAACGGACCAGTCGATGCGTCACAAAAACAGTCACGCACCGGTTCTAGTGCGTCTTGTGTTTGTAGCACGCCGGTGGCAGTGCACCAAATGAAATACAACGCATAGGCCTTGGTGCAGCTGAAATTTTTTCAACCACCATTGACTATATCTGATGTCAGAATAGCGGTGCGCTGACTCAAATATATGCCTCGAAGTGTAAAGTCTTGTCAGCGCACCGACTTCTTGACAATTACATAGTCGACGGTGTGGTCTTTTACCCAACCACACCGTTGACCCTTTCAAATGTCAAATGCGGTGCGCTGACGAACTCTAGGTGGATAATTCTGTCACCGCACCGCACTGCACTGATATTCCCATGGTCAATGGTGCGCCTGGCTAAATGAGCACACCGTATTTTATTTTTTTTAATTTAAAATAATGTGGGGTATCTTTCAGTACCGCCCCGGAAACGATGCAAATATCGTTAAAACTGGTGGCGGTGCGGCCTGTAAATTTTACAGGCAGCACCGCTATTTGATGCGAGCTGAATGGCTCGGGCGCATTGCGCGACAAATTATTTTTTTTCTTTTTTAATGGTTATTTCAAATTCTAATATGCTAAAAAGCTTAATTATGGAAAAACTAGAAAAATACCTGTACATTTCAGCGTCGAGGAGGCATATTGGCTGTAGAATTTGCAAAAGAAAATTTTCCCACTGTTTTTCAAAATGCAAGCTCGAGATTGGTGGCCAATGCACAGCAGCAGTGCATGCAATGGGTGCAGTGGGAGCACCAATGTCAGGGTGGCTTAGAGAAGGGGAAACGGCACCAGTGCTTGAGAGCTTTGGAGCACTAAGGAAAGTGAAAAATGCAGTTTTTAACCTTGGTCAGGTGTGCGGGGCTTTATAGGCGCACCAGTACGCTTACTTACAATTTCACTAGGTGGTGTCAGATTTGGCGCATTTTTTATGATGCACTGGGGTGGTTCCCTAACACCACACCGGGATGTTTTAGTTTTGGCACGATGTTTTGATGATGCATCGGGGCGGAATATTCGTAAATCATTAGTGTAGAAAAGTCGTAAAGCACCGGTTTTTTGGCCATAATTTTTTTTAATTTAATGCTATTCCAGTGCGTGCCTTTTATAGGCACACCGGTGCTCTTTGATAAGAATGCACTGACACGTTTCTGTTTTAGCGCGGTGTTTATGATGTACCGGCACAGAAGAGTTGTGAAGCACTGGTGTGTTACTGTAATAAGACGCCCTAGGTGGGTGTGTACGTTGCACACGGTGTCTGGTGTGCCAATGTTTTGTGTGCACTGGGCTTTCTATGGTAGAGTGCATCGGTAATTGAGAGCTCAGGAGCACTGAAAAAATGAAAAATCCGGGTGTTTTGCCATAATTTTTTTCTTTATTTTACCCTTTTCCGGTGCGTGTGGTTTATAGGCGCACCGGTTATGTTTCTTACGAACGCACTAGTTGGTTTGTGTTTTGGCACGTTGTTTTATGATGCACCAGTGTGGTTTCTTAATACCGCACCAGGAGGTTTTGGTTTTGGCGTGATATTTTATAATGCACCGACATGGAAGAGTTGTGAAGCAATGGTGCTCTACAATAATATGACGCACCGGGTGGGTGTGTACAGAGTGCACGGTGTCCGGTGTGCAAATGTTTTGTGCGCACTGGTGCTTTCGAGTTTCAAGAGCACCGGTGCGATTTTTAATGATAAATGCACCGAGCGGAAAACATCCGCAAAACCCTCTGCCTGCCAACCTCCTCTAGTAACCTCCGCTAGAAACGGATGTATGGGGTATTTTTCTGTGGGGTTCCTCAAAAACATCCACTAGAGGGTCTTTTCCTTGTAGTAAGGTCTTGTTAGATGTGTCAAACAATCATAAAATTTTAAAATTGCATTCTATAATGTATATATATCCAGTACGTGCAACATTTTTCATCAATGCACATAGAAAATCTACTTTCAGTTAATTTCATTCTAGAACATATATATCCAGTACGTGCAACATTTTTCATCAATGCACATAGAAAAGATACTTTCAGTTAATTGGATTCTATAACATATATATCCAGTACTTGCAATATTTTTCATCAATGCAAATAGAAAAGCTACTTTCAGTTAATTTTATTCTAGAACATATATATCCAGTACGTGAAACATTTTTCATCAATGCACATAGAAAATCTACTTTCAGTTAATTGCATTCTAGAACATATATATCCAGTACGTGAAACATTTTTCATCAATGCACATAGAAAATCTACTTTCAGTTAGTTGCATTCTAGAACATATATATCCAGTACGTGCAACATTTTTCATCAATGCACATAGAAAATCTACTTTCAGTTAATTTCATTTTAGAACATATATATCCAGTACATGCAACATTTTTCATCAATGCACATAGAAAAGCTACGTTCAGTTAATTGCATTCTAGAACATATATATCCAATACGTGCAACATTTTTCATCAACGCACATAGAAAAACCACTTTCAAGTTTAATTGCATTCTAGAACATATATCCGTACTTGCAACATTTTTCATCAATACAAATAGAAAAGCTACTTTCAATTAATTGCATTCTAGAACATGTATATCCAGTACGTGCAACATTTTTTATCAATGCACATAGAAAATCTACTTTCAGTTAATTGCATTCTAGAACATATATATCCAATACCTCCAACATTTTTCATCAATGCAAATAGATAATATACTTTCAGTTAATTGCATTCTAGAACATATATATCCAGTACGTTAAAAACTTTTCATCAATGCACATAGTAAAGCTACTTCCAGTTAATTGCATTCTAGAAAATATATATATCAAATACATGCAACATTTTTCATCAATGCACCTAGAAAATTACTTTTATTTAATTGCATTCTAGAACACGTATATATCCAGACGTTGAACATTTTTCACCAATCAACACAAAGTCATTCATTAATTACATTCTCACATATATATCCAGTACGTGCAACATTTTTCCATCAATGCACATAGAAAATATACTTTCAGTTAATTGCATTCTAGAACATATTTATCCAGTACGTGCAACATTTTTCATCAATGCACATAGAAAATCCACTTTCAGTTGATACTAGTGTGCATGTACCCAAACAATGTACATGTGCAAACAATTGCATAGATAACATACCAAGGCAGTTCAATTTTTAGTTGAGTTCTAGAATTTCTAAAACACGAATCCAAAGAGAAGAAATTGTTGGGAAGTTCAATCAAAAAAATTCCAATGGAATTCCATCTTCAATGATCTGTTCATGATCGGATTTTGACATTTTCCATTTCTTATTTTTTGTTTTTTTCTCTGATTGAACCTCTATCAACTTTATGCGCGCTGCACACACCAAGTGACTATATTGACAACTTATGACATCAGGTTCATAGTCTTCAAAGTAAACAAAATCCCCACTTTGATTATTTTGTCTGAAAAAATAACCTTTCACTATAATAGACCCTCTGTCATATGGAAATATGTGATAATTATATTTTTCTAATAAGTTCATCTTTCGTTCAGAGCAACGCATCAAATAATACTTCACATTTTCATCGTTGATAGTAGGTGCAATTACAGCAAAAACATCTCCTGCACAATAAAACAAACTTATGTATTTAAATTTAGATCATAATTAACATGAAAAATTAACTTCAAAATAATTTTAGTATCTATTTCTAGATCTCTATCATTTGAAAGAAATTCAAATGTTACATTCTCTTATAAGATCAGAAACTCGATCACCATCAAATGATATTGTAGTTTCCTTTGATTGCATTTCTTCAAACATTGCAACGAACATTTTCCCCTTTGTATTTAGCTTTGTATGTTTCCAATCTTTTACATACATTTTGTTTTCACAAACATCATTGGATTCTGTGTTATCTATGAAAACATGACAAAAACAAGAATATTTTCTTTTATCCAATGCAAACACATTTTTGGACAACTTTGTTTTAATTGAATGCAATTTTTGAGTCCCTTTTATTGTTTCAACGTCATTTCCAATCGATCTATCTACATATTCGACCCCAATATGCCAAAAAAACCTATATGGAAAATTCAAAGAAGAATGTAAATATGATATCAAAATACCATCAAAGATAATCATTTTGATAAATGTACACTGTTTAAAATTGGATATCCAATAAAAATTAAATTGAATGTACCTTCGCACTTCCCTTGATTGGTTAGTCTCATGGCTTAGTGAAGCGATGCACCATTGAACAACTTCTTTAGCGTCCACAAGTCGGTTTGCAAAGAGGTCCATTCGATATCTTTGAAGTGCTTGTTTTATGCATGCCCCTGCACCGTCATGTTCTCCTTTTCCATGACCAGTCTCAAAGAAATTCCAACAATGTTTAATGTAGGTTTTCATATGAAGACAACACAACCAAAAGAATGTTCGTGAAGACTTGAATTGACCTGCGCATCGATCTGACCATATCCAATGTTCATTGAATTTTATTCCACAACTTTTCAATGAGTCATTAATCTTTCCAAAACAGTGTTGTACAAAATATGTATCATGTGTACCATCGTCACTGATATAAAAGTGATATTCTTTAATAGCATGTCGATTTTCACTGGTGCTTTCTATATGATCAACATTTTGTTCAGCGTGTCTATATATAATATGGACGAGCATGGAGACTTGGTCAGAATGATATTATTCACTCTGAATTTCTTTTTGTGGAACAAATATGTAGTTTTCTGCAAAATCAATTACTAACAAAATGGTCCCTGGTGGAAAAACTTCACGAGATTTTTTGAATTTCAAGTCCTGCCATCGAGCTCTATGGGAATGCTTGGTGTATTCATAAATTTCTGCCTCAAAATTTCTCAAAATAATCTATCACAAAAATTTCTTCTTCTTGTAATTCAATTCTTTTAGCACTATTTGAACCTTGAATCAATGTATGGATATATTAATATCTCTTCCATTTCACTTTCATGTTGGACAATGATTGATCATTTATATCAGTACAATATTTGTTTTGAAATTTAGTCAAATTTCCATAATCATCGATTGTTTTACCACCAACACATTTCTTTTCGTAAAATAATTCATTGCTTTCTCTTCCACATAGAATTTGAGATATGAAATCACGGATAGTAGAAGGAGGAGGTGAATCTTTCCAAAAAATTCTACCAGAATTAAGGAATGTGTCATAATATAACTGAAATTCCACATGATAACGACAACAACAAGTTTCGCATACGGTGATAGGTTTTACATACCATGGTTTTTTTTGCGCAAAAGCACTGATTGAGACATGAATTTCACGATTCTCTTATTTGAAATTGTTGAACAAATCTATCTAAGTGGTGTCCAAGAAATGTTTTGCATGTGTTTCGTACTGATTTCATGCTATTATTCTTCACATCACATCCCTTGCATTTGGCGAAACACGTGAATTTTTCTTCCAATATTCATATATTGTTTGTTTAACATTTTCTCAAATTCTATATTTGTATGGTTACCTACAAATAGCTCTCCAAAAAGCGAGTTCATCATTTACATCTATTTGCAACTGAAATTTCCGATTTTTGTGCAAATTTTTTCGTGAGGTTCCTAATGCTCGTGCCATAGATTTTACCAAGCAATTCTCTTTAGTACTTGATGAAACCACTGCCATATGTATTTCTCTACGTGCTATGTCTAGATATTCTAATTGAATTTATAGCACTATTTATATTTTGTTTCACATTTTCCTTCATTTTTTATCTTTTGTTGGTTTTCGAATACCCAATAAAGGCGTAGCTTCTTTTAATTTCCTTAATGATAGGATACCTTTCAACAATTGGGCTTGAACTGCCACATTTTCCTTTATGAAGTACGTATCAAAAATGTGATTAACACAATATCATATAACATGGTCATCTCTTTTATCTCCATGTGTGTGAGTGTCAACATTTTCTAACATCTCATCATCGACATTGATTTCATCTGTAGATATTCGAATTAATAGTACATAAGAAGTTTACATATTCAATAAATAGCCAAATTAATAAATATGTATAATTTCAATACGTGTATGTATTTTGTATATATATATATATATATATATATATATATATATATATATATATATATATATATATATATATATGTATATATATATATATACCTCGTGATTCAATTTCTTCACTTGAATTTCTTTCAGAATTTTCACCATCTTCAATCATTGGTTCAATATATCTTTCACTTTCTCTTTCAAAATTTTGTATCTCATCATCAATTTTTTGAGGAATATCTCTCTATTTACATTGCAAAATATTTTTCAAATTAGTTCATCAAATAAAAATTAAGCTTCACATTTTACACTAGGAAAATTTTAAATATCAAATTTATAATATTTACATTTACATACATGCTTCAATTTCTAGTTGAGGTTGATTTTCCTTTTCAATATTTTAGAGTGCTTCTCTCTTTCCTTTTGCAATATTCTCTCCCTTGTTCTCTACGTTCCTTAGGGTCTCTTGTTCGATCATATTTTCTTTTGCAATTCCTTCGATTTCCCATGATAATTATGTATGAAGTTCAAAAATTTTCCTTAAAAAATTTAGACAAAAACTCAATTAAAAAAAACATCACAAAAGATTTAATTTTAAAAAAAAAACGCATTTTAAATTTTTTTCAAAAAATACATACTTTAATCCAAAACACTTACTTTAAAAAAACGGAGAAAAAATGTCTTATGAAAATGAAATGAAGCTCAAAATATTTCCTTCCAAGTCTTGCAAAAAAATTCATTTAAAAAGTTAGAAAAAATTTCATTTGAAAAAATCATTATAAAATATTTACTTCAACCCAAAACACGTACTCTAAAACAATGTCACTTCAAAAACTACCTCTGAAAAATGTCCATTGAAAATTAAGCCCAACTTCTTAAAAAATGCCACTTTAAAAAAAAACCTCCAAAAAGCCTCTAATAAAATATCACTTTAAAAAATACCTCCAAAAAATGTCCTTTGAATATTAAGCCTAAAAATAGTCCTTTCAAAATTAAGTCTAAAAAATGTCTTTTGGAAATTAAGCCCAAAAACCTGTAAAAACAAAATACATCCAAAAAAATGTCCTTTGAGAACTAAGCCCAAAACCTCTAAAAACAATGAAAATTAAGCCCAAAACTTCTAAAAACAAAATACCTTAAAAAAAACAATGAAAATTAAGCCCAAGACCTCTAAAAACAAAATACCTTCAAAACAAACGAAGCCCAAAAAACATCCAAAAAATGTATCACATACCTCCAAGAAATGTCCTTTGAATGTTATGCCAAAAAGAGTCCTTAAACCCAAAAAAATCCTTTGCAAAATCAAACCAAATGTAGAAATGTGTGAAATTATGAGAAAATAATGAATCTGTTTACGTCAATTTATATTGTCGTGAAATGATTTTTCGGAGGGGCTTCATTGAATTTTACAGCCGACATAAATTCAATTAAAAGTTCGGCCGAACTTTTGTATCGTTAAACTTGACGGGCCATCGGGTCAAAGAACAATTCAACTGAACTAACACGTCTACAATTACGTAGAGTCGAGCTCTGAACACATTTATTCAACTTTTGACTGATTAAACTCCATGAAACTTTGTGACTTAATTGTCAGAACCAAGACAAGCATTTGCATAATTCAATCTACTTTCAGGAAATATAATTTTATGATTTTCATGAATATTTACTAATTTTAATTAATTTTGTAATTAAACGGGTGCAAACAATTTCTGAAGGTCATTATGATTAAGTGAAATCAATATTCTGTATCTTCCAAAATACACTGTAAAAAAAATTTGAAAAAATTATGGTGCATTACATTGGTTCGTCATCTGTAATGGGTAGTTTTTAGATTTTTAGTTTATAACTTATATGTTGAGAAATTTCGTGTGTCCCAAAACATATTCAAAATATGCAAGATTTTCATATTGGATCAGTTCAAAAAATTATAGTAATTATGATATGCATCATTTGGTTTCGTAAATATAACGAAATCGAAGTAGACTCTGTCTAGATTGTTGTGACACATTTTGTTTCTCAAAAACACAAAGTTTTCAAAGAATACACCAGCACGTATTAACATGACTTTTTATGAATCCTTTGATTGTTAAAAATCACACACTCAAAGAAACACTAAGTTTACATATCAAATGTGTATAAAAAAATTCAAAAAAATAAGTAATAGAAAGCTAATAAAATTTCTGACAACTTTTATTTTTATTACAAAATGAAATTTTAAACAGAAAATTTTTGTTTGGCTTGCAGAAAGTTGAAGAACAGGAAAAAAAAATGAATTTTTTTCTCAAAAAAGGGCAAAAAGTGTAACCCAACTTCCCATTGAAGAAAAACATTTATAAGCAGAGAGATTCACCCGATGAGGGTCCCACATAACCATGATTCCACCAAATAGTCCACAAGAATCAGTAGTAGCAAGGTACCAACTCGGGCGGATAGATTGAAAGTATGTAATGGCCTTCTCCTTAGTGGTCATAGTTTCGTGAATGAAAAAAAAAGGATGAACTGAGTCGAACAAAAACTTCAATGAGGATTTTTTTAGAGGAATTCCCCAAACCCTGGATGTTAAGAGATAGTAATTTCATCTAGTCAACCCCCACTTCTAGCATTGAGCCTCTAAGGGTCCGAGAGTTGCCAATAGAGATGATGAGAATGTCTTCAAGGGATAAATCTAGAGTGGCCAACAAGGATTTAACAGAGTGCCTTCCATGAAAATGTTGAGTCCCTCTAAACCCCCTCCAATGAATAGTAATATTGATCACTGATCCTAGACTAATGACCAGAGATTTGGAAACACCATCCTCTTTGTGAATAGAAATTTCTTAAGGGTCGATTACAAGATTTCTCATTTGAAAATCAGTATCACCACCGACCGATTTATGAGGGGAAGAATCAATCATAATGGTGTCTACACGAGGGGAAGATTGAGAAGGATATTGTCCTGAGACATCCAGAGAAAGGTCCTTCGGATGAAAAGAGATGCCCCATATATGTGGAGTTGAGACTGGGCCATAGGAGATCGAGACAACAAAAGTGGAGAGTTTAGGAGGAATATGATTATCCAAAGCAGAGGTCGAGGGACGAGAAGATGAAACGGTCAAGGAAGGGGGAGAATGTGCGACAAGCTTAGTAATTAAAAGTGGAGAAGGCATGCAGAAATAAGAAAGGGGAGGAAAATCAAGAGAGGTCATCATAGAAAAAGAGTCCAGCTCTCGGGGACGAGTGGAAGCATCAGTGTCTGCCCAAAATAACAATGCAAGTCAGCGTTAGGAGAGGGGGGAAGAGAGGAAGATGACGAGGAGGAGCTCAAAAACCCACCATCTAGAATATGATTACTAGACATAGTGAAATTAATTTTTCTTTCTATTTAAAGTGAAATCTAGCATTGGTCTATTCCTAAAACACCATGGTATGAAAGAAGTTGTCACCTTTGAGATACTAAGAGGGTTGAAGATGAAAAACATTTTCTCTTAGATTGCTTGGCTTTTACTCAAATCCATTCTTATTTCCAAAATATTTGCCCCACTACTAATTTTATTGACTTTTAAGTCAACAAAACTATAAAAATCTAAGAACACTTCTTTGCCCTTTCTTTCTTTTTTCCCAAGGAAAAATCATAATTTTCATTAAGTTTGAAAATTACATATTGTAGATGCATTGCATATAATTTTTTTGACTATTGTCGCGTACATTTAGTTCCTCAAAATTCCCCATTTGGGTGTACATAAATGTATTAAAGTATCATAATTATAATAATTAAAACTGGATATATCCATATGATGTTGTCAAAATCTATCAGAATTCAATCAAATCAGATCTGTTGTATTGCAACATCAAGCTTATCTATGAATGGATGGTGGTAATAGCTAAAGTGTTGTGTGTCATCCTGTTCCTCTATGTGCCATAGCCCCCTGTGTTGGACCACTGCCTCCTTGGAAAGCGTTTCAGAAATGTTGTTGTGTTCCCTATATATATGAGAGCAAGAGATAGATGAGAATTTCTCCTTCAAACGCCATATATCTTCTAATATAGAAAGAAGTGTGTGAACATGACATGATTCAGATTTGTTGAACTAGTTTATGATGATTTCTGAATCTCCAAAAACTTGTAGGTGAAGGATGTTATGCTCTAATGCAAACTAAAGTAGATGGCGAAGAGTGATAAGCTCAGAAAAAAAAATTTCCAGGTCCCAGACCCATCTTGATTCTATAAGAGTGCTGATGAGAGAGGTGTAGAAGAGCACCTCCCCCACATCCCATTGGTTGTGCAGATCCATCGAAATATGCCCAAGGTAAATTGAAATTGATAGTCTCGGGAATGATATTCCAAGGAGGTCTAGGAGGGTCATCTTCGGGGATGCAAGAGAAGCTAGATATAATTTTGGACATAATCAGATGCTAGTTTGGGGGCCGATCATTGAATATAGATGCATTCCTAGCTAGCCAGATGCCCCAATGGACTAGGAGAGGGAGGTTTCTGGTTTTTTTTGTAGTAGCACAGTTCCACCAGGATTTCCATGCCTCTTCTAAGTTCAGGCCTTGCCAAGTTAGATTGCATCCCAACTTGGTAAAATTGGATGACCAGAGCGCAACAGTGGATCTGCAGTGGAGGAGAAGGTGTTCAATGGATTTAGAGTCGTTTCTGTAGAGAGTACACTAGGTGGGTCCATGTATGGATTGTTTAAGAAGGTTATCCATGTTAGGAATTTTGTTGTTGAGTAAACACCACATAAATAGTCTAGTGCGTGGAGGAGCTGGGAGCTTCCAAATGAGGTGCCAGAACCATTCTCGTCTATGTGGAAGATGATCCAAGTATATATGCAAGTATCCTTACTTTGGCGAGTAGATCCCGGATTTTGCAGGGGCCCAAATGATTTCATTGTCCCCAGTGCCAATGTGAATATGACCTTCTGCGAGCGCTGATGTGTGGATCTTCCAATCATGTTGCAAGTGCCCTGGAAGGCCAAGCTGGTTGGATGATTTCCCCCCTTGTGTAAAGAGATTTCTGGTCTGTGGCTCTACTATTTATGCAATATGACGAATGCCTTGCTCATCCAGATGATTGATAATATCGAGAGGGAGTGAGTGCGTATTCCGACTGCCCAACCAAGGATCTATGGCAATATGAGCTTTGTTCTCTGATTTGATTCTCTAAGAAAGACCATTCCTGATATGAGGCAGGGATGTGATGACCACTTTCCATATGGATGATATGTTGCGATGGCTCCAGGTTGGAAACCAGATCTAATCATAGATGTTCATTGGCCGAATGTACTTCATATAGACCACATGTGTCCAGATATTCTTGGTTGTCATGATTTCCCATCCCATTTTTGTAGCAAGGGCTTTTGCAAAGATGTCCATATTTTTTATTCCCCATCCTCCACATTTTTTGGGGAGGGCTACATTGTCCCATTTAACCCATGAAAATGTTCGACCCTCTCTGTTTCCATTCCAGAGAAATCTGCTACAAAGTTGTTGAATGCGGGAGATGATGGCCCGGGGTATCCAAGCCAGAGACATCCAATACATAGGAGTGGCTTCCATAACAGATTTAAGAAGGGTTAGCTTTCCTGCTTGAGATAACCACCTGTAGTGCCAAATACCTATGCGCTTTTCCAATTTGGAAATAAGCCAGCTCTAGTCTGCAATGCGATAGTCAGAGGTTTTCAAACTAAACCTGAGATATCTGAGACCATCCTGAGGGTTCAAGGAGGGAAAAGGGAATAGGTTAAGGGATAGTCCTCTTTCCTGGGGGGGGATCCGCTAATGGTGATGGTAGATTTTAAAGCATTGCACACCATGCCAATGGTTAAGCTGAAATATGCAAGAAATGCGGCAAAGGATAGTATATCACCTATAGATCCATTAAGCAGTATGAGGACATCATCTACAAATAGCAAATGAGTAAGAGTGCATCCCTAATTTATTTTGATACCCTATAGTCGACCCAATTGTTTCTCCTTCATGATTAGTCGACTAAGAGCTTCCATTATGAGGAGACAAAGGAGGGGTGAGAAGGGGTAGCCTTGACGAAGTCCCCTTTTTGAGTGGAAGAAAGGAGATGCAGAGCCATTGATGAGTAAACTTAAGGAAACATTGGTAATACAACACATGATCCATTTGAGGAATTGTAGGGGAAGCCCAAGTGCGTGAGTATCATGCGTATGTAGAGCCAATTTGCTTGGTTGAAATCCTTAGCAAGATCCGGTCTGAGAATGGTACTTTTGAGATTTGTGTGTTTGATAGAGTGCAACACCTCTTGAGCGGTGCCAATAGCTTCATGAATTTGGCAATGGTGTAGAAAGGAAAATTGTTTGGGTGATATGTGCTCAGATAGAATGGGCTTAATGCAATTTGTGATGATTTTTTCAATGATCTTGTAGATGCAGTTGCATAGGGAGATAGGACACAAATCAGAGAAATGTTGGGGATCATTAGATTTGGGGATAAGGGCTATGAATGTAGCATTATAGGAATCATATAGTCTTCTAGTAGTTTGGCATTCTTTGACCAAGTTGAGGATTTCATATCCCATGACATCGAAGAAGGGCAAGTAAAATTCTATGGGCCATCCGTCAGGGCCCAGGCTCTTGTCTTTCTGGAACCATTTTAGGCTATCCTCAAGTTCATGTAGTGTGACTGTTCTCATTAACTGTTCCTCAGCAACCTAATCCACAAATTGGGGAAATATCCTAGCCACTCTGATAATCTCAGCCAGATTTGTATTGGAAGGGGCTTTATATAGGTCACAAAAGTGATCAATTCTCATTTGAGCCAGTTGATGGAAATTCTAGGCTTGGTTACCCTGTTGATTCTTAAGCGTCCATATGTTGTTGATAGCTTTGCACCCATTTGTGAATTGGTGGAAGAATTTTGTGTTCTCGTCCCCATATTTTAGCCAGATAGCTCTACTTCGAAGGCGCCAGCTCTCTTCTTGCTCTCTGAGGATCTGGTTTCAATCAGATATTAATTTCGAAAGGTGGGTTCTGTTTTTTTCAGAGCATGTCCCAATCCTCAAGGTCAACTCAAGCTCTACAATAGCCTTTTTTGTTTTATTCAGGGTGTTCTCATCCTTTTTCCTTTTGTCTATGGCCCATGTTTTAGTAAGTTCCTTGATATCAATCATATTTGCAGTGAAGGCAGCTGAGGGGGAGGATGTAGGAGCTATAGGATGAGTATTC
This sequence comes from Pinus albicaulis, assembly GCA_034641835.2. Classification (NCBI taxonomy): domain Eukaryota; kingdom Viridiplantae; phylum Streptophyta; class Pinopsida; order Pinales; family Pinaceae; genus Pinus; species Pinus albicaulis. The sequence goes on along the minus strand of CM076580.1, from coordinate 873,957,550 downwards.
CAATACTTGGATACCAGATCAATGTACTAAGGACTGGCCAACCAGGTATCATTGAATTTGAATGGACTACGAGGCTTTCTTCAACAAGGAGAAAGTTCCAAATATATAGGAGAGTGGTCAAAAATCCCACCGGTGCCCACCCATTGTCGATATGATATACCCATGCAAGTGAGAGCTTCATGTTTCAAGAATAGATCAAGCCTCTTGGAAACTAAGGCCTCTCCGATCATGTGGTTGTTCCATGTGGGATGTAGTCGAGCCATGGGGATGTCAATCAGATGGTGGGACTCAAATATTTGTTCCATATCAGCAACCAGAGGGTGAACATTTGCGTGAGGGCCCCATGATTCATCCAATCCCAGAGAGAAATTAAGATCCCCACCTATGACGAGGTTGTGTGCAAATAAAAGATAAGAGTTGAGAATTTTGTGCCAAAAGGTTAAGCACGATGTGCATGGTGCATATATGTTAATAAGACGATAAGCTCATCCAAGATTAGATGAGAAAATTTCTACCCTAAGAAAACCTTCCCCACCCCATTGATTCAGGATTCTTATGGATTGAGGATTAGTTCTAATTAATATTCCCCCAGATCGTCCTCGAGCATCCAAGTTCTAGAAATTACAGCCTGGACAAATAGCTTGGAGTGCAGAGGTGACATGTTCAGAGGAGTCGAGTGTTTCTTGGAGAAAAATCACATCAGTGGGAGTGCAATGTAGTAATCTACGCAGGGCCAATTTCTTTTCAGGGCTGGTCAACCCACGACAATTGAAAGAAATAATTTTCATGAGGTAACCATGGGCTGGATCGTTCGAGCTCTAAGGATCCCTTCAAGAGTATTTTTTTCCTTCAACAATATCCAGTCCAACTTTTATTATAGCCTTGGAGATTTTAGAGTGACGCCCTCGACTTGGTTTTGTTCGAATGTGATCAATCAGACCTGTCCACCAGCCTCAGATGTGGGAGGATGTGATTGAGAAAGGGACCAGATCTGATAGGGATGAGGGTTTACCGAGTCCGAAGATGATACAGAGGGAGGGTGAGGGGGGGAACGAGCATGGATGGAGGGAGGGATCTCCAAGTAAGTGGGCTGAGTAGAGGGGTCTAGGTAGGTTACCTAAGAGAATGGGACAGAGAGTGGGGGGGATGATATGCATTGTGTGATAGTAGAAACAAATGTAGATAAGTTAATATGAGATACAGGGGTAGAGGATGGAGAGTTACCTGAAGCCAGCTTGGCTGCAGCAGCCCAAGCCCTGGTCATCTGGGGGAGGGAGGTCCAAGAGGAGTAGAGGGCTTGGGCCCCGAACCAGTCTTCTTTCCTTTACGTTGATCCTCTGTAGCATTGAAAGGAGGGGGAGCAACTGTGGTCGTAGTAGCCTATACATGATCCGAAACTCCAATTTAATCTAAGCCCTTCAGGAGAGGGAAATCCTTGTATATATGCCCTACTTCATGACATATTCTGCATCTATAGGGGACCCATTCATAATCTATGATTTTCATTTTGACAAAATGCCTTCATATCAACGTGATTGCCTCTTCTAACCCATCTTTGGTGTTCAGGTTTACCAGTATCCTAGCCATTGTCATGATGCCAGAAGTGAGATAAGATTTGTCATGATCCAAATAGGTGCCAAGAGTGTTGCCAATGTGCCTCATAATTTCCTCAGACTAGAAGTGAAGAGGAAGCCCTGGAAGCCTCACCCATATTGGACTAGCTCCAATTTGTTCTCTATCAGGGTCAAAAAGAGGGCTCCATCTTTTGAACATGATAGGAGCTTGTTAAATATGCCACAGTTTCGAAAGGACCCATGTAACCTACTAAGGTCGATGGAAACGAAGGGCAAAACATCCATGAGAGAGGATGACAATCCATGGAAGCTCCTCCATGATAGGCTCCCATATCTCATTTTTCCATTTGTGTAAGCATGTGAGATTGTATCTACACCCACTCACATGCCCCACCAGGACCCTGTTAGCTGTATCCATCACTTCACTCATGTGCAATCCTACCTCAAGTGTTAGGTCAAAATTTCGATTGCTCTTCTTGATACAATTTGAGCGATTTTTTCCCTTGCGCAGAGGGTTTGGATGCTGATGGCGAAGGTCAGGGTCAGGGCCACAATCGATGTTTATCGAATTATGGTCATCCAGTGCTACAGTTATAGGCAGGGCAGCAAAACAACCTGAAGATTTGAGGTCAGGACGAGATGGATCTGTAGGCGTAGTCCAAATCTCAGAGGGCCGAGAGCTGGAGGGTCCGTGGGGCGGAGATAGAGATGTGCCCTATGTTAGCCACCTGTAAAATTTGATTATACCAAAAGGTGGCTAAATCTGTTTTGAGCCTTCAAGGAACAATTTTCATTACTAAAAATTGTTGGCTCTTGAAGACTCTTGAAGGCCTCATGCCTCTGTCCAGATCCTATACTATTGTTTACATCCTAAAAACCTCTGAAATCCTGCTAAAATCCAAAGCCCAAATGCTGCTGCAAACCCCATTTTCCCCTACCTCTTCTTCCAAAAATAACCTCATTTTTTGTCCCCCCATTTCCCATGAAAGTCCCTCATTTTCATGTTTCTCCCCTTTCTACTTCATGAAAATCCGTAATAAGGTTCTAATACCCCTTCTTAGCCTTATCAGAATCCTCAAATTCCTTCGAAAATCCTTGAAAAACTGTTAAAATGCATATTTTCTATGTATTGGACTTAACCCTTTTTATCCATGCGCCCTGGCGCCAGAACCTGGCGTTAAGCCAGTCGGGCGCTTATCCGTTTTAACAAATTTTCCGCCCTAAAAATATTAAAAACCTTTGTTATTTGTAAATTTCGGGTTTTATTTTATTGTTATAAGGTTTTCCACCGGAGCAATTTCTCAATAAATTTACACCGTCGATCTAAGTCCACAGATCGTACGGTGTAAAGTTCGTCTACCCGATGGTCCCCGCCAGTTGCTTTCCATTCCAAAAACCTCGCGGTATTCATCGCACCGCCTTTGGGCGGAAGGCGGTTTTTCCTCGATCGCCGGCGATTCCATACACTTTCCGCCATGTGTCCTGGGTACTATTTGCGAAACCGCCATCCATCACGCATTAAAGTTCGGACGAGGATGCCCAACGATATTGACCACAGCCGTCAGATCCGAACCCGCTCGTCCGACGAAGATCGCTCGTCGAAGATGACCGATGGTTAACCAAGATACACACGCGATAACCAGGCTATCGTACAGTGGCAACAACAACCTCCGCCATCGATCTGATCTGCAGATCGACGGTCCATATTCCATCACCTTGATTCCGTCGCCCAGTCACCGATTTTCCATTTGACTTTCGACCTCCGCTCCCGACCGTCTATCTCTGCACGATCGATGGCCCATATTTAATCTTTTTTCCGCTCGTTCCACGATCTCTCCCGATCAATCCTGACCATTGGATGATGCCATCCAATGGCCCTACTCCTTCCACACGTTCTCTGAAGCAGTCAACCTATATACGAAGGATTTTATAACTTTTGTTTGTATTTTGCAGGGTTTAATGTTTTTTTCACCATACTGAGGAAAATTCGCAGGCTGAGGATGACGATCCTCCTGCCTTCGACTCACCAAAGAAAATCATCACAAGGAGTTAAAATGCACATTTCATCGATGTTTCACGAGGCATTGACGCCATTCGAACCCTTCGTAATCCTGCACATTTGAAAAACACAGCAAGTCAATCACAAATCAAGAGTATCAGTGACGAAGACCAGAATGCACCAGAACAGAGGATTAAAGGACAAATTTGTGGGGATTACATCTAAGATGCTTATCAAAAGCCTAATCCCCGGACTAAAACACAATTTTAAGGAAAAATCGGAGTGTTTCATCTGACAGAAAGCTCCACCGCGTTAGTTAAAGCAAATCAATTCTTCTCAGCTACTACAAAAGACACCTGTGCCTCAAAGAAATCAAATACAGGCCGAAGTTATTGCATGGAATCAAATATCTGCCTCACAACACAACTAAAGGGTAATTCTGCGAACAAACTTAATGACAAAATATCTACAAAGTTACTCTAACATGACACAGAGCCTCAAAGGTCAAATTAAGCTTCCATCGAGCTTAAAATCTTTATGAAAATCATTTAATACAGAAGACACATATTGTAAGCTTCTTCGTTGAGCCCCCCAAAGGCCGAGAAGCCATTTAAGTCTGTATTAATTGGTTTTTGAGATCTTTTATCAGATCTCACCTCCTCATTCTTCTATATATACTTCTGAAGAAAATGAATGAGGGGTTGGTTGTTGTTTGATCACAAGCTGTAATATTGAAACTCTCTGAAATCAATACATAGTCCTTTGAGGTTGAAGAACAAATTGAAGTCTTGGAGGTCTTGATGATGTTGTTGCATGCTTGTTCTTGAGAAGGCTCTATCATTGGATCCATGAGCTTGGCTGTTGGTGAAGTATTTTGAACTGTTTTACGTTTTTCCCATGATTTCATTATGTTCCATAATTTATTACTACAGTAGGATAGAAAGTATTAGGCTAGGAAATGACTCCTGGAAGCACCTTAGACCTGTTCATCCTTCTATGTTTTATGTTTTCTTCTGCTGAAGTATTTTAGAGGCTTAAAACTTTCTCTTTAGTCTTCATGCTTGTTTATTTCCTTGATATTTTGAACAGTTGGTTTCAGCATGATTTATGGTTCTCCCTACTTGTATGTTGCCACTTAAAAACTGTTATTGAAGTTTCCCTTTGAAGTTATTTTCTTCTAGTGAATCAGAGAGGTCTGTTTTCATCTTGCCCTTTGTCCTTACTTAAACAGTTGACTTAAAGGTCATTATAATTATGATCATAGATTTTTTTAGGTGTTCCATCTTCTATGACTGTGATTATTAGTAAATCTTATATGTCTTCTAAAGTCCTTTAGAATAAAATATTTGAGGAAATAGGGTGTTCCCCGAATCTTAGATTTTACTTTGAAAGTTGTTTTGAAATCATTGTTTGCTTAAAGGTGTGATTTGTAGAATTTATGGTTAGCCCTGTCTATCAAAGAACTCTTTATTGTTTCAAATTATGTTTTCAAATTCCCTTTGTTGAGAATTAAAACTCTCTTTCAAAATCATTAATGTTCATCCCATACCAAAAACAAAAGGATCCTGTGGCCAAGTTAGATTTTCCCTCTGATATCCCATATCCTTTGATGAGTGTGTTATGACCTTTTCTTGACTCCATTTCCCAATGAAACAGATATTTTATTGTTCTATATATCTTTCCTAGACCTTTCATGTTATGTTGTATCAATTCCATCCAACCAAACAAACAAACAAACACCTGCACTCAATAACTAGTCTAAAACCAATACTAAAAGCACACAAGATAAACTTTTACAAACAAACATTTGAGAGATCCCTCTCTGAGAACAGGAGGACTAGATCCTGTAACTCTAAAGATTGGTTCTGATGTTGCCTTCTCTTTTGATTTGCCAAACTATCAAAACACGGGACACCAACATAATGGCGATCACGGTGGGACATTGAGTAAAGTCTTCAGAAAACAAAACACTCACTGTCTAGCATAACATAAGTAACCTTATTCAAGAAATAGCAAGCAATGGTAATCATGATAAGACCTTTGAATCAGTGACAAACTAAGTAACCCTTAGGATTCTCATAAATCCTTGTCAAACCTTGAAGGTTTCAGTTACCAAGCCATAAGAATAAACTCTGTACGTTTTGACACCTAGCTAAGTGTTAGATCAGAATTAGAACACTCTCTTAACCTATAAAACCAAAATAAATCAGAAAACCCAAAACATTTCAGTTTGGCTTCATAATAAACTTGGTGGTGGACCATAAAATCTTTACCTCCAAAAAGCTAAAAACTTCCACTTGGCGACTCCACAATCCTAAAAACAGACCTTAATACTCCACTGGGAAGACCCCAAGTCTTGATAGCATCATAAAAATCTCAGCTAGAAGGCTTTAAGATCAAAATTTTCCTTCTTCTGAAAATATCAGTTAGCCTCTTGAAGATTGTCATATTTGGTTAAACTCTCTTTTTAACCAGGTCTGAAAAACATAGCATAGTGGCTCCTAGAAATATTCATACTAGAGCATATCCTGACCTTGATCCACCTGAAGTAGTCGATAACTCAGAAGGTATCCTTAGGAAGTCTCCTAAGATCAAATTATCAACTGTTTTCAGATCACCCTTGAGAGCTAAATCAGTTCCCGTGAATCTTGCAGCTCTAAAAAAATCACAACCTGACTTAGTAAATCCATTTAGAACTAGGTCATTTGATGATATAACTCAACTAGACTCTGAATTTTCACTTTCATTGCCTGAAACAAGTGAGCATCCTGGTAATAGAGAAACAACACCTCCTGACTTACATTTCCTTCACAACTTAGGTGTCTCTCATCCAAGATCAGCTCAGCAATCTATTTCTAATCTATCCACTTCTGCTCACCCTTCATCCACTGCTCAAACCACTACACCTCGGCCCACTGATCCTGTTATAAATCCGCTCCTTGTAAATCCACCCCCACCACCTATCATGGCAGCATGGTATGCTTCCCTAGTCCTTCTTGTACCATTAGTTAATCTTCCACAGGACTATCAGTCCAAAATTCCATTATATGATGCTAACAATGCTATAACTGCATCACAACATGTGGATAAAATGAATGACTACTTTGACAGAAATGAAATTGATGATGATTCTGTAAAGCTTAGGTTATTTGCTCAGATCCTAGGGGGAGAAGTAAGAAATTGGTTCAAAATTTTAGCCCCCCATAGTATTAATGATCTCCAAGGCTTCCATCAAACGTTCTTAAATAAATGGGAAGTAAATAAAAACCCTCTCCAAGTCCTTTATGACTACAAAAACCTCCATAGAAACACTGGAGAAAGTGTGCAAGCTTACTGCACTAGGTTCAATAGTGTGTATAATGCACTTTCCCCAGAACTAAAACCTCCACAGGGCTCTGATTTAAATGAATTTCCTGAACGGTTTGACTCTGACATGACCTATCAGCTGAGAGAAAGAAATTTTGCAACTCTAGAAGATATGCAACAGGGTGCCCTTTCTGTGGAAGTCAACTTGATGGAGAAGAGAGCAAGAATGAAAACTGAGAAGAGAGTGTCTTTTAGAGAAGAGTCCACACCCTCTACTTCCAACTCAAAAATGCAGAAAATGATGGAATAAATGATGAAAGAGATGAGCATAATCAAGAGAGCACAAGCCAATCAAAATCAAACTGCTCCTAGAAATAGAAATCAGAATTATAGAAGAGAAAACAATCAAGACAAACAGAAAAAAAATGACCAACATATTAGACCTCCCTTCCAACAAAACTATGTAGATCAATATGAGGAAGATAGGGAGTCGGAAAGGTTGGAATAATCCCATGTAAACTTGATTGGATCAGATAGTGGGGATGATGTTTTCCTCACTGAGGAAGAACAAGATTTTTTCTCTTTTGATCAAAATACAAACACCTATGAAGATTCTGATGACTATAGATTAGGTTCTGAAAATGCAATCATGGAGATACACAAACAGTATGATCTTAGGAGCAAGGGAAACATAGATAATTCAAAAGATAAGAACACTAGCACTGCTGTCAAGAAAAATGTAGAAAACCAGCCCAAAAAGACAACAGAGAAAACCAACATTTTGACTAAAAAACAAGATTCAAACAAAGACAAAGGTGTCCAGCCAAATGTTGAACAGAGTACCCCTAGCACTTCAGCTAGTGGTCCTAATAAAATTATCCCAATTACCATTCCAAACAAGGTTCAACAAATCAAAGTTGCTGAAAAGAATTCAATTGAAAAAACAAATGTAAATACAAACAAGTCAATTATTCCTTTCAATATTGATGGAGAGATTGCCAAAATAAAAATCACCACCCCCCTAGCTGAACTAATAACCCAATAGGTTTACAAAAACCAATTTTTTAAAGCTTGGAACTTAGGAAGTGATACAAACACTTTAAACTTGACAGATGACAAACCTGAGTTATTGTTTGGTCCAGAAGTTGAAGGAAAATATCAAGAAGGGGTTGTCCCTCCCTTCTATGTTAGCTTGAACATACATGAGAAAATTCTACACGATGCCATGTTAGATTCAGGAGCTTCACACAATCTGATGCCCAAGGTGGTAATGGAGAGGTTAGGCTTAGAGATTACTAAACCATACAAAGATTTGTATTCTTTTGACTCAAGCCGAGTCAAATGTTTGGGTTTAATCAAATATTTGTGTGTTACTGTAGCTCAGATCCCTGCTAAGAGTTTGGTTATGGATATAGTTGTAGCTGATATTCCCCCTAAGTATGGCATGCTCTTATCAAGATCTTGGGGAGCCAAACTTCAGGGAAGCCTTCAAATGGACGTGTCTTATGCCACCATCCCTGTTTTTAACCAAAACAGAAGACTATACAGGAAATCTCACATGAAGTACATGGTGAGCAACATAGACAAACCAAAAAACTCTCCAATCTATTCTATTCAATCAATTTTAGATTCCTTTATCTTATATAACAAAGATGACATTACTCAACAAGATAAAGAAAACATAGACCCAATCAGTTCACCACAACAATCCAATCTTTCCTTTGATCAAATTCAAAACATTGACAATCAACAGCAACAAGAAAATGAAAATAAGGATGGCATACTTTGGAAAATAAATTTTGATGGATCTTGTAATAAAACAAGTGCAAGAGCAGGTGTGTGGATTCAAAATACAAAACATAGTTTTTCATACAAATTGAATTTCCCATGCACTAACAATATTGCTAAGTATGAAGCACTTCTCCTAGGCTTACGACTGCTTAAACAGTTAGAAGCCCAGAAGACATTAATCTTAGGAGATTCTAAACTTATCATAAAAAAAATCAAAGGAGAATACTCAGCTAAAAATCCAAGACTTAGGGAATATCGAAACGCTGCCCTTGATCTATTGAAAACCTTTGAAAAGTATGAACTTATTTTCATTCCAAGAGAATTGAATCATCTAGCAAATGAACTCGCTTTCAATGCTAGCAATTGTCAGACACTTGAAATAAATCAACAACTCAGTGTAAAAGTAAAACACAGACAAACTGGAAAGTGTTTGATTTTGACAAACACATAGACGATTTCTTGAAGTCAGAAAACGATTTCACCATACCAACATCAGTATCTAGCCATAATCAGAATTGTCTATATATTGAAGAAATCCCAGATGCTGAAATAACACACTCTGTTGATATAATTCATTATGAGAATACATTTGAAGCAGATTCAATTGACAACGTGGACCAAAAAGACCTGGAAATTTTAGAATGTAAAAACGGTTCAATTCCAAGAGGCCTCTCACCTTTGGAACACCTTTTCGACTTTAATGATGTAGCCAAAGAACCAAAAATGGAGCCTGTAGAAACCAATGTAGAAGAACACAACGTAGGCTCCCTATCAGAACCCAAGATGATTAAATTGTCCAACACTCTTCCAACTCACATAAAATATCGGTACATTGATTTTTTTAAATAGTTTAAAGATGTTTTTTCCTGGGCATACACAGATCTAAAGTCTTACGATACTAGCATTATTCAACACAAGATTCCCTTGAAGGAAAATCAAAAGCCCTTCAAACAAAAACTGAGGAGAATAAACCCACTTTTATTACCTTTAGTTAGAGCTGAAATTGAAAAGATGCATGATGCTGGCATTATAGTACCTGTTAGGTTTTCAGAATGGGTATCAAACTTAGTTTCTGTTAGGAAAAAGACAGGAGAGATCAGGCTCTGTATTGACTTCAGAAATTTAAATAGAGCCTCCTTAAAAGAAAACTACCCCTTACACAAAATGGACCATATACTTCAGAAGGTAGTTGGGTCAAAAAGGATTTCCCTCTTAGATGGGTTGTCAGGTTACAACCAGGTGTTAGTGCTGCCAAGTGATCAAATCAAAACTGCTTTTACCACACCTTGGGGCACCTTTATGTATGTCAAAATGCCTTTCGGATTAATGAATGCAGGGGACACCTTCCAAAGGGCCATGGAAATAGCCTTTTCTGAAGACATTGGCTATTTCATAATCATTTACCTTGATGACATAACTATTTTCTCAAAAACTGATGAAGAACATTTGATTCACCTAAGAAAAGTTTTTGAGAAGTGTAGGAAATTTGGCTTGTCATTGAATCCCAAGAAAACACTCTTTGGTCTCCAAGAAGGTAAACTTCTTGGCCACATAATTTCAGAAGAGGGAATCAAAATAGACCCTACAAGGATAGATGGCATATTGCAGATCAGCCATTCAAGGAGCCTCAAAGAATTGCAATCTTTCATCGAAAAGATTAATTTCCTGAGAAGGTTTATTCCCAATCTTGCTGAGCTATTAAAAAACATTACAAACATGCTTAAGAAAGATCTCGGTATAAAATGGAATTTACCAGCTAAACAATCATTCGAACTGGTCAAACAAGCTCTTACTCAAGCACTAGTCCTGATTAGTCCAGATTTTACCAAAGATTTCTATATCTTTTCCTTTGCATCTGAACATAAAATAGTTGCAGTTTTACTTCAAAAGAATGATTTGGGGCAAGAACAACCAATATCTTTCTCTAGTAGGGCCTTAAGAGATGCTCCTGTCAAATATAACATCATGGAGAAGCAAGCCTTAGCATTAGTGAAAGCATTAAAAGACTTTAGGGTTTATATTTTACACTCTCCCATAATTTCTTTTGTTCCACATATTGTTGTCAAGGAAATTTTAAGTCAGGACCCTGATGGTAAAAGGGGTAAATGGATTGCAACTATTCTTGAATATGACTTAGAAATCAGGCCCACCAAACTAGTTAAAGGTGATTGCAACCAGGGTTTGAATTAACTTCCAAGCACTAGACATGAATATGGTGGATGTGTTGGGAAGAAATAGAAGAATCTCGATGTCTTTTTATCAAGAAAAATTTCTAAATTATCCTTGGTATGATGATATTATTTATGTGCTTTTATATCTAAATGCCCCTGCTTTCTTGCTCAAAGCAATTAAATTCCTGAAACAAAAAGCTTTAAGTTATTGCATCTTAGATACGGTATTATATTGGAAAAATGCTTTTGGAATTTTTCTTAAATGTTTACTTAAAGATGATGCAGGGAAAATCATGCATGAGTTGCATGACGGAGAATGTGAAGGACACCTCTACTGGAAGGCCACAACAAACAAAATTCTTAGATCCGGTTACTATTGGCCTACCCTTTTCCCAGACACTCAGAAGTTGGTCATGTCTTGCCATAAGTGTCAAATTTTTTATGGCAAAAGAAAACTTCTTCCCTTACCCTTACATCCTATCAGAGTTGAGGCACCTTTTCAAAAATGGGGTTTAGACTTCATTGGGGAAATTCACCCATCCTCCTCAGCTCAACATAAATGGATCCTCATAGCCACTGAATTCTTTACCAAATGGATAGAAGCTATACCTTCCAGAAATGCTAATGACTCTATCATTATCAAGTTCCTTGAAACAAATATCCTGTCCAGATTCGGTTGTCCCAGAAAAATCATAACGGACAATGTTGTTGCTTTTAAAAAGATGGTTGATTTCTGCTACAAATACCACATAACCTTGGGCCATTCCACTGCTTACTATCCCCAAGGAAATGGATTAGTTGAATCTTCCAACAAAAGCCTCATCAATATCATTAAAAATCTGTTGGAACAAAATAAAAAATCATGGCACAGTAAACTGGTTCATGCCTTATGGGCTGATAGGTTAACTACAAAGAAATCAATAAATATGTCCCCCTATCAGTTACTTTACGGCATGGATGCAGTCTTTCCCACCTCGTTGGGAGTGCCAGTCATGAATTTCCTTCAAGAAGTGCAGATTGAAGAGACTGATATGCAGAGAAGAATCAACCAAACAATCCATTTACAGCAGACCAAAGAGGAAGTCTATGAAAGAACACAGTTAGTACAAGAAAATATGAAGAAGATATTTGATAAGAGGACTAAGGCAAACAATTTCCAAGTTGGAAATGTTGTTCTTAAGTTGGATTCAAGAAGATAAGAGAAGGGAAAACATGGAAAATTTGAGAACTTGTGGAAAGGACCCTATATTATTCATGTTGAGAGGGGTCACAATGCATTTTTCTTGAAAGAATTGAATGGAGAAGACCTATATGGAGGTCCTCACAATGGACGGATGCTCAAGCATTATCATTACCTTTTCCAAGAATATTAAGCCTGAAAGAATTTTATTTTTCATTGTAAATATCATAGTCTAACCATCGTATTCAAATCTAGAAAAATAAAAAATACAAAAAGAAGGAAAAGAGGGAAGAGTGTCAAAACAAGAAAGGTATAGCCCCATACCAAAAAAGAGAAACAAATCTAAAAGTGTGCAAGCTTAAATGCCACTCCTTCAAAACACACTTCTAGTTAGTCAAATTGTTTAATCTTGACTAATTAGCTTTAAATTTTCTGCTGATAGGGTAGTGAATTTGATTTTCCAAACTGTTTAATCTTGGCTTATCAGTAGATAGTTTAGGATAGAAATTAAAGGTTCAAACATGATCAAAATCTGAACCTAAGGTTTCAAATAAAGATGAATCAAATATGTTCTATTTTCTTGAGTCAAAAAAGATGTAAATCTGGTTCAAATCAACTCAAAATTTGAACCAGAGAACAAAGAAAGAACATCTCAAACAAAATTCAAAACAGAGCTATAAAAAGAGAAGGTAGTACTTTGAACTTTCAGATCTTAAGCCTTCCATTTTGATTTAAATTTTTGCAAAATAAATGTCTCTGTATACCTTTGTCTTTATGTCACTGGACCAAACATCAAGTTAGAATTGTCAACCGACTCTGAATGCTTTTCACCTCCGTTGTATAGAATTTAGAGAATGAAAATCTGTTGGACAGTTTAATCCCAACAGATGATAGATTAGGTAGAGAATCATCTGAACTCAATTGTTAAATCTGAGTTCAGGGAGAAATAAGGAGTAGAAATAGATTAGATTTCCTGCTTTCAAAAAAAAAAAAAAAAAATGTTGTGAAAAGAGTTTGCCAATCCAAGTGCACTCTAATGAAGAAAAAATGTTAGATCTATAGGGTTGGGTAGGTAGAAAGTTGTATTAATGAAGTCCATTATTTTCCATGGCTGCTAATATGTTTTCAGAGAAGATCATCCCACCAAAGGAATGGCAGCCTAATGGATCAGGCACAGGTCAGCCTCCCAGAGAATGCAGGTCTGAAGTTCTTGATGCCTTCAAGAAGGCACCATCCCCAAGTGGAGCCACTGTTAGCCACCTATAATATTTGTTGTACCAAAAGGTGGCTAAATCTATTTTGAGCCTTCAAGGAACAACTTTTCTTACTAAAAACTGTTGGCTCTTGAAGACTTTTGAAGGCCTCATGCCTATGTCCAAACCTTCACCGCTGTTCCCATCTTGAAAATTCTGAAATCCTGCTAATTCCCAAAAAGAGTACTGCTGCAAGCACCATTTTCCCCTTCCTCTTCAAAAACTACTCTCTTTTCCTATCCCTTCACTTCCCATGAAAAACCCTCATTTTTACGTTTATCCCCTTTCCACTTCATAAAAAACCCTTGATAAGGTTTTAAGACTCTCTCTTAACCTTATTGAAAGCCTCAAAATCCCTTTCAAAATCCTTGAAAAACCATTAAAATGCATATTTTCTATGTGTTGGACTTAAGCCCCCTTCGACTAAAGTCTCCAACCCTTTTTATCCATGCGCCCTGGCGCCAGGACCAGGCACTGAGTCAGTCAGGCGCTTATCCATTTTTGAACAATTATCCCACCCCGAAAATATTAAAAACCTTTGTTATTTGCAAATTTCGGGTTTTGTTTTATTTTTTAAAGTTTTCTGCCGGTACGATCTTCCACTAATTCTCCACCATCAATCTAAATCCACAGATCGACGGTGCGGAGTCTGTCTACTCGATGGTCCCCGCCAGCTATTCCCCACTCCAGAAACCATGTGGTATCCATCGCACCACCTTTGGGGCAAGGGTGGTTTTTTCCCGATCGCTAGCGATTCCACACACTGCTCGACACGTGTCTTGGGCACTGTTCCAAAAACCTCTGTCCATCGTGCATTAAAGTTCAGACGTAGACACGCAGCAATATTCATGTCCACCGTCTGATCTGGAGCCGATCATCGGACGACGATCACTCTTCGAAGATGCACGCGCGATAACCGGGCTACCGTGCAGCGGAAAAAACATCTCCGCCGTCGATCTGATCTTCAGATCGACGGTCCAAAATTCATCGCCCAGATTCCCTTCGTTTGAATTTCAATTTCCGCTCCCCACCGTCGATCTCTGCATGATCGACGGCTCAGATTCATTCTCCTTTTCTGCCTCCTCACTCAATCTCGACCGTCGATCTCTGCACGATCGACGGCTCGGATTTAATCTTTTTTCGCCTGTTCTACGATCTCTCCCGATAAATCCTAACCGTTGGATGATGCCATCCAACGGCCACGCTTCCTCCACATGCCTCCGCAGCAATAAACCTATAAATGCATGGATTTTATAATATTTTTTTGTTTTTGCAGGGTTTCGACATTCTCTCTGCCATAATTCAAAGAAGTTTCAAAGACAGAGGGTGACGATCCTCTTGCCTCTGGTTCACCAAAGAAAATCATCACAGGTTTTTGACTCCACGTTTATCAATGATCTACGAAGGAATTGATGCCTTTCAAACCCTACACGGCCCTGCACATCAGCAAAAACACAGCAATTCAATCACAAATCAAGAGTATCAATATAGAAGACCAGAATGCACCAGAACAAGAGGATTAAAAGACAAATTTGTGGGGATTATATATAACATGCCTATCAAAAGCCTAATCCCTGGATTAAAACACAGTTTTAAGGAAAAATCAGAGTATTTTATCCAACAGAAAGCTCCACCGCCTTAGTTAAAGAAAATCAATTCTTCTCAGCTACTACAAAAGACACCTGTGCGTTAAAGAAATCAAATACAGACCAAAGTTATTGCATGAAATCAAATATCTGCCTCACAACATAGCTAAAGGGTAATTCTGCAAACAAAATTAATGACAAAATATCTACAGAGTTACTCTAACATGACACAGAGCCTCAAAGGTAAAATTAAGCTTCCACCAAGCTTAAAATCTTTATGTAAATCATTTAATACAGAAGACACCTACTGTAAGCTTCTTCGTTGAGCCCCAAAGGCTGAGAAGACATTTAAGTATGTATTTATTGATTTTTTGAGATCTTTTATCAGATCTCACCTCCTCATTCTTCTATATATACTTTTGAAGAAGATGAGTGAAGGGTTGGTTGTTGTTTGATCACAAGCTGTAATATTGAAACTCTCTGAAATCAATACATAGTCCTTTGAAGTTGAAGAAAAAATTGAAGTCTTGGAGGTCTTGATGATGTTGTTGCATGCTTGTTCCTGAGAAGGCTCTATCATTGGATTCATAAGCTTGGCTGTTGGTGAAGTATTCTGAACTGTTTTGTGTTTTCCCCTGTTTTCATTATGTTCCATAATTTCTTACTACAATAGGTTGAAAGTTTTAGGCTAAGAAATAACTCTTGGAAGCACCTTAGACCTGTTCATCCTTCACTGTTTTATGTTTTCTTCTGCTGAAGTATTTTAGAGGCTTTAAATTTTCTCTTTAGTCTTCATGCTGGTTTATTTCCTTAATAGTTTGAAAATTTGGTTTCACCATGATTTATGGTTCTCCCTGCTTGCCTGCTGCCACTTAAAAACTGTTCTTGAAGTCTCCCTTTGAAGTTATTTTCTTACAGTGAATCAGAGAGGTCTGTTTTGATCTTTCCCTTTGTCCTCACTTAAAAAGTTGGCTTAAAGTTCATTATAATTATGATCATAGATGTTTTTAGGTGTTCCCTCTTCTATGACTGTAATTATCAGTAATTATTTTATGTTTTCTAAGTCCTTTAGAATAAAATAGTTGAGGAAATAGGGTGTTCCCCGAATCTTATATTTTACTTTGAAATTTGTTTTGAAATCATTGTTTGCTTAAAGGTGTGATTTGTAGAATTTATGGTTAGCCCTGTCTATCAAAGAACTCTTTATTGTTTCAAATTATGCTTTCAAATTCCCTTTGTTGAGAATTAAAACTCTCTTTCCAAATCATTAATGTTCATCCCATTCCAAAAACAAAAGGATCCTGTGGCCAAGTTAGATTTGCCCTTTGATATCCCATATCCTTTGATGAGTGTGTTATGACCTTTTCTTGACTCCATTGCCCGATGAAATAGATATTTTACTATTCTATATATCTTTCCTAGACCTTTCATGTTCTGCTATATCAATTGAACCGAACCAAAAAAACAAATGAATACATGCACTTAATAACTAGTCTAAAACCAATACTATAAGCACACAAGATAAACTTTTGCAAACAAACATTTGAGAGATCCATCTCTGAGAACAGGAGGACTAGATCCTGTAACTCTAAAGATTGGTTCTGATGTTGCCTTGTCTTTTGATTTGCCAAACTATCAAAACACGAGACACCAACATAGTGAACTACCCAGGTCTACTCTTTGTTGTGGTTTCTATCTTCACTCCTTACACTGCATCGCAATTTTCTCATCGCACCTCTTTCCTTTCCGTCTTAAGTCTTCTCGCCCCTTCTAGCTGATTGCGAACTTGTGATTGTGTTCCTTGTCACCTGTTGCTTTTCATACTTCTCTCCATTTACCATTGTCCTTTAAAAACTACCGCCATATTTTCCGACTGTGATATTGCGATATCGCATATCGTAGCTCGCACTATTTACCTCTTTCGCTTATTGCACTTTGTGGCCTTTCCTATTTCGAAGTTCACACCCTTTACCTTTTTCGCTTATTGATCTTCTTGGCTCTTTCCTTTTTTCACTTCGCAACTCTCTCCTCTTCACACTTCACACTTCGCACTTCATGGCTCTTTCCATTTCACACTTTGCACTTCACGTTTCTTTTCACTTTGCACTACGCTCCTCGTGGCTCTTTCCATTTCGCAATTCGTGGCTCTTCTCTTTCGCTTTCCTTTTCTTGCTGACCTTACCCTTTGTGTTCCACTCTTTCTCCCCATTTCCCCTCTTTATCTTAGCGGCATATTCCCCAATCCTCCTTCTCTACCCAGTTGCTTTCTCGCTCCCTCCTTCTTTGGTTCTTCAATCTCTGCAGTAGTCTCTCTGCCTCGTCCCCTTAATCACACAGTCTTGAGAAAAGAAATTTTCTTTGTTGTGTCGATTTTCAAGCCGAAAGGACTGCCAAGGTTCAATTATGTCTTTTAAATTTTCTTTTATGCTCTCAGAGTTTGTTATAATTGATCAACATTTATTCATGCAATATAGTAGTACTAGTAGTCCCAAAGGAGTCTTGGTATCCTACCACTTAACCCCTCCATGGCATTTTTCTCCAAAACTCGAATGTAATAGGGAATTATTTCCCCCCTTTTTTTGAATACTAAATAGTAACCAAATCAGTTAAAAAAAATGGTCATAATTCATGTGATAGGAGTCAATGTCAAAGAAAAATCCAAAAATATCTCCTACATGAGAAAATCTGGTCATTAGAGTGAATTTGACACTTTTACCCAAGTTCGTAGAGAAATTAGTGTAAAACAGTCAGAACTTGCTACGAACTTGCCTAATGTATTGTTTTTCTACATTTATGAGTTTGTGATATTTTTTAGGCATTCAAGACATGTAAGGAGGTAACTTAATCATCAAATGAGTTTAGGAAATGTCATTGGGCCATTTGTTTAACGGGGTAGCTCAACTGTCAAACTTCATGTGTATGACAACTCATCAAGGAAACAAAGCATGCCAGCTCATCAATTGGACAAATCACCATCTCAACCTGGATTATTTCAAGGTATTAACTCTAGTGTGTGGTCAACACCTCATCATGTTAGTTTGGTTTGATAGGTATGCTACAACCTGAATTGAAGAAAAAAGGGTCTTAAGGTGATTATGCAAGATGTTGATGTTAAAGATGGTAAGCCACACGTTTTTGGTCACTTTTTGTCTTAATCTCTCAGCACAAGATATAATTAGGCTGAAAAGGTGATTTTTGGGCAAAAAGGGAGAAATTACAAAAAAAAATATGCCAAACTAGGTGAGTTCGTAGCATGCTCGAGGCTTGAGGCTGAGTTTTTTCTACGAACTTGCTGTAGGTTTCCTTAAGCTAAAACTCCTTCAAAAAATACATGGAATAGGGTTCTAGAGGCATTTATTTAGCTTATTAGACCCAAGGAAGACCCTCCAATAGTCATAAATGTCAAAGGTTATGCAAAAGGTGGATTTTGGAGTTCGCTACGGAATGAGTGCTATGAAATTTCCTGTACATGGTTATTTTAGCAGTCAAATTCAAGTTTAATTTATGAACAAATAAGAAAGAATTTTTCAATATGAAAGGGGTTTTTATTCAATACATGCCTATATACAGAAACCTCTCTCATTTTTTACAAAGACATCAGGATTTGGAAATTATACATTCATCTTCAAGGCCTATGTTTTTATAATTTTCATTAACCAGATTTGTATAAAAATTGTAAAATTCGACTTGGAAGACATCCAGCTCAGCATCCACGTGGCATGATGACACATTAGCAGTCCAACACATTCAGAAAATTAGTTGGTTGTTGTTGATAAGGTTTATTAAATATATTTTTTGAGTTATTTAATGAAAGAAGAGTCATTTTCATATTCAAACTCTGCCAAACAGAAAATATCCCTAAGAAGTATCCAAGTGATGTAATCCTATTTGAAATTGGTCGCTTAGGTAGGAATTCAAAGCTATCTAAGGTTTAAAACCATTTTTATGAGTCCTAACTCTATAAATAGGAAGACGAGAGGATTAGAGTGGGTTGACTGGTGTCATGCTACAAGTCACTTTTGTAATATTTTCCAGTCAGTAAAATACAGTTGCAGAAAAATTCTCTCAGACCTGAGATTCATCATGTGTTCTCATATCTGTTTGCCTTATCTATCTAATTTATGTTTATTCAATTTTATTTATGTGTAATCACTTGGAATTCATGTTTAATGATGCTCCAATTTCATGTATGCATATGGTTTACTGTTCAAGTTGTATTTTAATTAGAATACACACATGCCAAAGCTTCCATGTTAGATTTTTTTCCATTTGATTGAGTTCCCTCTGACTCCATGCCCAATGGTAGCCAAAAATTTACATTCTTCACATGCATAAAAAAGGATTTAGAAGACACTCAAGAGTTATCCATCTTAGTTCCAAATATTATCTATTCAAAATCATACAATTATTGAGAGATCCCTCTCAGGTTGGAAAGCATAATTTCCAGCCAAAAGTGGTTTGAAAAAGTTACTCTGAATTGACTGTTGAAGCAGCCCATTTAGTCTTAGTTTGGTGATAAAATTTTGGTGCGTCTGCTGGGAGACTGAAGATACATTCTCGCTCAAAAAAATTTCAAATATAAATACTAAAATCGTGAAGGTAGCAGGAGCTCAGAAGCATTCGAAAGTTTTAATTCTACCTTGGTGACTCCATTCTTGAAGAATTCAGAAATTCATGGCTTCATGGTGACTCCATTGCTTGAAGATTAATAGCTTGAAGAAGTTCTAGGATGAGTTCTATTGTAATAAAGAATGCCAGGTATGCCCTATCAATTGGTATCACATCCCTGGTTTTCCAAATCTTATGCCAAGAGTTAATTGGTTAACTCATCTTCCCATATTTAAAGATGAAAAGAAAGATAATGTTGATCTTCAATTTTTTAGATTCCATATGAATGTGCATAAGTTTCGAGTTGATTTTCCTGATGATTGTCTCATGAAAATGTTTATGGGCACCCTAGAAGATGAATCTAGAACCTGGTATGAAGGGTTTCAGCTGGGAAGATTGTTCTCTCTTAAATACTTCCATAGAACGTTTTTCCAAAATTATGAGAAATCTCATTATTCCTTATCACTGTTACAACACTATTGTGATTTTTGTCAGATGTTTATTCTATATATTAAAATTATTTGTGATAATGGAGAATGCATAGACGAGGATGTGTTAGAGGCACTCTATGAATTCTCTTCTCAGGTTAGTTTTCATGATAATCAAGAAGGCTTCGAACAAGAAGAAGTGTCTTCTTTGCTTGAAGATAAAATAGATAAGAAATTTGAAAATAAAGTCATATTACATAAAATTTATGAGGATTTGCAGCCTTGGAAATCTATATGCAGTCAAAGGTATAAGCTAAATCATTCAAATTTTTTTTTCAGCCCATTCCTTTTCTGAAATTTTATGTCAAGAAGAAATTCCTCAAGATCAGATTGTTGAAAATACATCCATGAAAATTTTGAACAGTGAAGTAACATGTGATGAAAGTTCAATTTTGGGTAAACTCTAGCTACATGAATAGCTAGATATACGTGTTTTACCTATTCTATTTTGGGATCATAAAAATGGCATGGATGATGTGCATAAATCTGTTTATATAGGAGTTGTTAGTTTTCAGAATCAAGATGAAAATCCTCAAGAAAAACTACCAAATACTATATCTGATTTGTTTGATAAGAAAAATAGTAGTTTTGATACACACAATATGGATGTCATGTCTACAGATATTCAAGGATGCATGGATGGTTTTGTTGATTTACACGAAAGGGAAGACAAATTTATTGTTACCTTTTTTATTTAATGATGTTCTTGGAATTGAAGACATTGGACCAAAGAAGCCATCAATTATGAATGAATTCAGCTCTCATGGGTTTATTCATCAAGAAAAGGTGTTTTTTCATGGTTTCCAAGATCCAATGGTAAGTCTGTTGCAATCATTAAACAAGACAGATTTTGTATTTCTTGTGGAGCAGGGATTCAATGTTCATTCCAAGTTACCAATAGATGACTCACTTCACATGTTGTTCAAGTAAAATCAAGAAGCCCATGTGCTGGATCAATTCTTTGATTGGCTATATTGGAAATTTCATATTGCTTGAAATTGAAATTTTATCTTTTAGTTGTTAGAGTAGGATTGGTATGTACATAAATAAGCTTGTTGGGCAAGCATCTCTTTCAACATTTAGTTTTAATATTGCAGTTGCAATTTTTGGTTTGTACAAGTTTTTTTTCTTCAAGAGCATGTCAAGGGACGAATGAAGGCTAAATAATATGACAATAGGTTGGGACCATCCCAATGGATAAGGCACATGGTCTACTAGTTCTTTGCTGCACCACAGGGATGCAACATCCCCATTGGAGCCACTATTATCCATGATAAAATTTGGTTGGTATTAATTTAATTAGGTTGAGTCACTTAGAGTTGAATACGGTATTTTGAATTCATCATTTAAGAAAAATGCACATATGTGAGGGGTCTTAATGGTCATCATTCATGTGGTAGGAGTCAATGTCAAAGAAAAATCCAAAAATATCTCATGCATGAGCAAATCTGGTCATTAGAGTGAATTTTACACTTTTACCAAAGTTCGTAGAAAAATCAGTGTAAAACAATCAGAATTTGCTACGAGCTTGCCTAATGCTCTGTATTTCCAGTGTTATGAGTTTATGATATTTTTTAGGAATTTAACACATGTAAGGAGGTAACTAAATCATCAAATGTGTTCAATAAATGTCATTGGCCCATTTGTTTAAGGGGGCAACTCAACTGTCAAACTTCATGTGGATGAAAACTCATCAAGGAAAAAAAGCATGAACAGTCATCAATTGGTGAACTCACCATCTCAACCTAAAGTCTTTGAAGGTCTTAACTCCATTGTATCAATGGTCAACACCTCATCATGTCAGTTTGGTTCGATAGAGATGCTACAAGTTGAATTGAAGAAAAATGGTCTTAAAGTGATTATGTAAGATGTTGATGTTAAACATGGTAAGCCACACATTTTTTGTCACTTTTTATCTTAAGATATCATCACAAGACATATGCACGCTGAAAATATGATATTTGGGCTAAGAAGGAGAACTTACAAAAAAAAATCTGCCAAACTAAGTGAGTTCGTAGCGTGATCCAAGCTTGAGGCTGAGTTTTCACTACAAACTCACTGTAGGTTTCCTTAAGATAAAAATATTTTACAAAATAAATGGAAGATGGTGCTAGAGGCATGTATTTAGCTTATTGGACCCAAGGAAGACCCTCCAATAGTCAGAAATGTCAAAGGTTATGCAAAAGGTGCATTTTGGAGTTCGCTACGGAATGAGCGCTATGAAATTTCATGTACATGTCTGTTTTAGCAGTCAACTTGAAGTTTAATTTCTGCCCAAATGAAAAATAATTTTAGAAATCTGAAATAGTTTTTACTTTATCACAGGCCCATATACAAAAAAAATTATCTCATTTTTTTCAAATCCATCAGGTTTTGGAAATTATGCACTCATCTTCAAGGCCTATTTTTTTCAGAATTTTCACTAGCCAGATTTGTATAAAAATTTTAAAATTTGACCTGGAAGAGGTCCAGCTCAACATCCACGTGGCATGATGAAACATAAACAGTATAGTACACTCATTAAATTAGTTGGTTGTATTTTATAAGGGTTATTAAATAGATTTTTTGAGTTATTTAATGAAAGAAGAGTCTTTTTTGTATTCAAACTCTACCAAACAGAAAATATCGCTAGGAACTCTCCAAGTGATATAATCCAATTTGTAATTGGTCTCTTAGATAGGAATTCAAAGATAGCTAAGGTGGAAAACCATTTGTATGAGTCCTCACTCTATAAATAGGAAGATGATAGGAATATAGTGGATTGATTGATGCCATGCTACAAGCTACTTTTGTAATATTTTCCAGTCAGTAATATATAGTTGCAGAAAACTTCTCTAAGACATGAGATTCATCATGTGTTCTCATATGTCTTTTCCTTATCTATCTATTTGATGTTTATTCAGTTTTTTTATGTGTAATCACTTGGAATTCATGTTTAATCATGCTCCAATTTGTTGTATGCATATGGTTTATTGTTCAAGTTGTATTTTAATGAGAATACACACATGCCTCATCTTCCATGTTAGATGTTTTTCCATGTGATTGAGTTCCCTCTGACTCCATGCCCAATGGTAGCCATTAATTTACATCCTTTACCTGCATAAAAAATCATTTAGAACACACTCAATATTTATCCAGCTTTGTTCCAAACATTATCTATTGAAAATCATACAAACTATTGAGAAATACCTCTCAAGTTGGAAAGGCTAATTTCCAACCAAAAGTGGTTTGAAAAAGTTACTCTAAATAGATTGTTGAAGCATCCCATCAGCCTTAGTTTGGTGATAAATTAAATTCTCACTTTATGCTATGATAATTGTTTATTATGGTGTACCATTTGATTAAAACTAATGATATCAACTGCCTCCAACAATTACATAATGCAATAGTTATGCTACTATTTATATAACATAATTCCTTCTAAGTGTATTATCCTAAATTAAATTATTGTATCATTTATGACTAAGTATAGTAGGAAAGTGTGAATTTGGTAGGTGAATCATATCATCAAAGAACTTATAAATGAATCAAATGTTCCTTTGGAAGTATATGATGATAATAGTAATTATGAAACCATTTAGTTTGGTTATAATTCCTGTTTTGATTTTATTTTTATATGGAAGATCATGTTAATCTGTGACATGATTCATTGGTGAATGTTAACCATGGCTAGAAGAGGTACAGGAAGGAATGAGGTAGCTACAGGGTGCAATAATATGGCATTACCTCAACATCCATCTCTTGTCACCACACCTAATGACATAGAGCACATCATGACATAGGAAAAAATACCTGCTAGAGAAGTTTTAAACTTAATGAGATCATTTAAACATATTTATAAGGCATCGATAAACAATTTGGAGAGGAAGCATGGAGGAACTGTCATGAAAAATGAAGCACCCAAAAACCCTGCAAAAAATTATGTATGCCGAAATTTAGAAGAGGTAAAATTTCTATAATTTTTTGGGTCCTTAGATGGTCAAATTGAAGAGGCATGGCTAGAAAACATGGCTATGTGCTTCACCTTGAGAGACTACACCTCAAACCTGAAGGCCAAGATGGATATATATATATATATATATATATATATATATATATATATATATATATATATATATATATATATATATATATATATATATATATATATATATATACATACATATGCATGTATGTATGCATGTATGTATGTATGTATGTATGTATGTATGTTTATAGGAAAATGACATCAAGTAAGGTTTCTATCAGTCTTTCTAGAACCAAGTCAACATTTGCATCCTCTAAAGCTATATATGGGCCTTAAAAAAACATTGCTAGACGAACTGCACCTCAGTGAATTACTGAAAATGTGGGAGATGCATCCACAAAAGAAAAGAATTTGGTTTCATACTGGAAGAAATTAACAGAAGTGAATCATTCAAAATATGCATGGTTTCTGAAAGATGTAGAAGACAAATCTCTGCAATTATATCTATATTCCAGTAAGAATTTTGATGCTGAAAGTTATGACCTGGTGGGAAAAGTATTAGAACTATATATTCTTCCAAATACTGAAAGTGTTTATATACTATCAAAACCACTTAAGTCACATAATAAACATAGATATAATTTTACATTGCTGATGTATAACACGGGGGAAGATACTTCAAAGATATGCAAACAAATCGTACAAAATATTGCACAAAATATTGTAAGTATTTTTATTTACACTTATTTGTTTTGTGTTATTCAAATTGTATCATTGTATTTTTAATAACTTAGTTAATATTGACATATTATATTTTGTTTTTACAGGATTTTTCTGAGGGAATTACAATTATGTTTGGGGGAATCCATTATATAGAGTGAGATATTATGAATTTAGTCTCCATTTTCCATGAACATGAAGCAGAATATATTGGAAAGAAGAAAGAAAAAAAATACTTCATGATGCTACAATATTGTATCAAAGGGATCAATCTAGTAAAGGTAGACATGTTACTTTTCAAAATGAGGAAGTTGAAGTTGAAGCTCAAGTTGAAACTGAAGATGAAGAATGTGTTGCCATATCTGAGGATCAGATTAGAACTGGTGTTAGAAAGGAGAAGAGCCATAAAAAAACAAAAACAAGAATTCCTAAGAATGTCTCCCTTACAGTTGATGATGAGGAGATTGTTTCGGTTCAAGAAAATATCATAAGCAATAGGAGGAAGAAACAAAAAAATGTTCATTCTGAAAAAATCATGGACAAAAGTGAAGGGCCTAGAGAAAACTCCAAACCAAGCATGGAAATAATTACACCAAGAGCTCATTTATAGGATGGAGTTATCAAAACAAAACAAAATTACATTCGACATCAATTGGCGAAGAAAAATTTAATTGAAGGTGGTCGGTCATTCCAGCTTAATGTCATTCAAGTCTACAAGCCAGATGAAGGACAGTTCAAATATCAAATTAGAAACCCACAACACTTGCATGTTCACAATTTGAAAACATTGATGAGGTACAACCCTTTTGAACATGTGGTTGATTATGTTCTTCTTGTTGATCCAAATCAGGTTCCTAGCAAAGAATCATTTTACAAGTCAAAATGTTTTTAATACAAATATTATGTACTTGGGGGAAACCATTCTGTAGAATCTCAAAGGAAATTAATGGAGGAATATCCCAATAACCCGCGCTTTGAAAGAATGAAATGTATCATTTATGTTGGTTTAAAAGATGCAAATGCAAATTTATTGGCATGGGATCATAATTAAAATAATGAGTATAGGATGTCTATGACTTTCATCCAAAGGGTCAGATTTATTCATAGTTAATTTGAAGAAAAATGTGGTGGTGATAAGCTAAAGGTTGATCATGCATTTCGGAAGGAATGTTGTATGGAAATCAATTATCAAATCGAAGAAAAAATAAGTTCAAAAGGTGGCAGGGTAAATTATGAAATATTTAGAGTTATCGATAACATTTTATAGTTGGCATTTAGAACTGGAGAGATATGGGAGTTTATTGATCAAATTTTTGAGTTGTGGGAGAATGTTGGCATCAAAAGTCAGAAGGTCAAAAATTCTAAACCATTGATATGTACCAATAGTAAATCAGGTCCTGAAATGAAGCTCCTTCCAGAAGATATGACTATCACACCTTGGAGATCAATGCAAAGAGTGAAGGATGAAAATATTGTCAAAACAATATTATCTCATGTAAAGTCGGGAGAATTATCAATGGATGAAATGTCTGAGGAATTTCTAAAGTAAGTTTTTTATTTTTACTTTTTTTATTATCATAACTTTCTGTTAAATATAATATATTGTTGTTGGTATTATTTGTTATACATAACACTATATTAGCATTTTTTACTTCATTTATTCAGTCACAAGGTTTATATGAGAATACAGGAACAAATGGTGAA
The DNA here is from genome assembly GCA_034641835.2 of Pinus albicaulis. NCBI lineage: Eukaryota > Viridiplantae > Streptophyta > Pinopsida > Pinales > Pinaceae > Pinus > Pinus albicaulis. Next base: position 873,931,203 of record CM076580.1, on the reverse strand, counting down.
TTTGTTGAATGAAGATAGTTGGGATGATGTTGTATGCAACTACCCAGATTCAAGTTCTAAATCAGCGCTAAAATATTTTTATCTTGCATTTAAAAAGGTATGTTCATTCATATATCCATTTCTATTCATATGTATAATATTTTTAATTTATAACTTATACATTTCTTTTGTCTATTTTATTAAAGATGAAGAAGGATGCAAATGGAGCATAAGATAGTTTCAGAAGCTTTATTGAAAAAATAAAAATGGAAAGGATAAGAAAAAAACATCTTAGTGATGTTGAACTTGATCGTAGTCTTAATCATTTCATTTGGAATGGGCTCCACACTATCAAATATCAAATAATATCAGGTGATTGTGAAGACATTGCAAAACTCATACCTAAAATGGATTATCCCCTAGTTATTGCAGATATTCCACATGGTTTCAATATCTGAAACATTGAATATGATAGTGACCATTATACTTATCAAGAATTTAGTAAAGTGGTTCTGGGATTTCTAAAAGTCACAACATCACCATTTTGAAGATTTGTGACATTTCATTCAGACACATAATTGGGGTTTTTATTATCAAGCTTCAAAGGAAAAGAAAAGTCAAGGATGCAGCTTACATGGGAAGACGTTGAAATTATATATGATTAATGTTTAAAAAATCATTTATGTACAAGTTAATTGAAATATTACTATTTCATGTTACAGGCAAAAGCCAAATCTTATTTTTGGCAAAAATCAACCAATTATAAGGGACTGTGATTTCATTCACGTTGAATGTTGGACAAAGGATGATAGCTACAAGACTATTCTTTTCAATCAAGTAGATGGAAAGAATCATAGCCAAGTACTGGTCCATGATGCTGTTGTAAGAAAACTAACATATGAAGATAAAGAAGCAAAAGGAGAGATAGTTAACATATATAAAAAACCATAGTAATTGATTAACTATATTTTATATTTATGTTCAAATGAAGGAAATTGGGTTTCGGATTTATTTTTAGGCTCAGGTAAGTTTTATTATATAAGAATGAATTTCACTGTTATATTTTTTAAATTTTTTGTGTTTACACCAAATTACTAATTTTTTTCTTTTGTACTTGATGATTAGGTACAACACTATCATGTTGCTTACAAAAAGGAAGAAATTGCATTTCCATTGAAAAAGACCCAGTACAATGAAAATTTATTCATCAAAGAATCAATGCTCTTCAATTTCTTCATGATGAAATGCACGAAGTTTGTTTGAGAAAAGGGGATTTTAATTAATCTCGCGTGGAAAGAAAAGCAAAAGAACCTCAACCACCATTAGATGGAATGATTGGAAAGGCATACTTTGGGACGTTCACAGACATCAAAGATCCATCCAAAGAGGAAAATAATGAAACTGAAGCCAATGATGAAAATATTGTGGAAGCGGACAATAATGATACTCTTGAAGATGAAGATTTTTGGTTACATGATTTTATTGATTAAAGATTAAGTTAAGATTCCAAATGAATCTCATTTTTTGTAACTATTCATAAGTTATACTTATAATTTTTTGACTTTGACATTTTATGAGAAGAAATAAATATTCAATTGTTGTTATTTTATGTTTAATATTTGTATAATGTGATTTTCACTTCATTTTTATGTGAATCATTCAAGTTTTGAAAAAAAATGTAATTATTATTAACTTTTCATATAAAATTAACAAAAAATTCTAATTTTTATACTTTTTTTTGTTACTTTTTTCCTATAAAAATGGTTTATTTGACAAGTCAGTTTTAGCAAAAAAATGCAAAATGTGTATATTTTCAATTATTTCTATATTTAAAATGTGTTTTTATGTAAATTGTTAAAAATTTGTGCTTTTTTAGTCTAAATTATTTCATGTGCAATGAAATATTATTTAAAAATATATAATTAGATAGAAGGTTGACACTTTAAAATTTGTAACTTTTTTATTTTTTTGACAATGCAAAAAATCAAATATCTCACTACAAGAAAAAAAAACAAGGAAAAAAATACCTGAAAAACACTTAAACAAAATATGTAACTGAAAACAATTATTAGCATTTAATAGATTAGAAAACTCTAAGTCAAAAATAAGTCTTCTAAAAAAAGGGGATGATGTTGGCATCAACACTTTTCAAAATCAACATAAAAACACTAACATTTTAAAAATAATGTCTATACTTGGCACATAATAAAATTTAATGTGTAAAAAAATGCTAAAAAAAAATTAAGAGTATTCTGAATCAACACTTTTCAAACTCGGACCATTTTTTGCTACCTAATTTTTGCTACCTAAAAAATGTGGGTACTCGTTTCTGTTCCCTTTTCAAAGTTTACATTGTTCCTGCTTATCATTCAAAGACAAAGCACATTGATGTTGAATATCACGCTTTGAGGGATATGGTTGAGGAAAAAAAGGTGTTGTTGTTAAAGGTGGAAACTTTGAAGAATGTTGCAGATGCATTGACAAAGTCTGCGAGCACTGAGAATTTTTCTTTTTGTAGAGCAACAATGGGTGTTGCAGGCTTGGACCAATGAATCAACTCTCCTTTGACCCCTTGTGTGGAAATAAAAGAACAAGTGGATAATGTTGGGTGTGTGTTATATTATTTCCACAAATAGTACGATTTGTAGTATGATGCACTGGGCACAATTGAGGGGTTACAAGGGGCGGAAACCTCCCTGCATCAGGTCCAGGGCAGCGCCCCAGGTTTTTTTTTTATGTGAACCCAATAACAGTTGAGCATGAACAAAGATTGGGGGTGAACCCAAAGATAGTGGGCGGACCTACCCATGGTTTTATGCATGTTTTTCACATGGTTTTTCTTGGCTTAAGGGGCACTGACCCAGGTTCGGAGTTATCGCGCAACCAAAAAAACCCTCCAACTACTGGCCCTTTCGGCAGTGATCTGCTTGCACAGATCAAAGTCTCACCAGAAGTAGTACGGGGGGGGTGGTGTTGGAACCAGGTTTCTAAACCCCGGGGAAGATTTTTATCTGGTGGCCCTAATCAGACTTAGTGAAAATAATATAATAGCTCTACGCATGCACAATCAACAAGTCTAACCCTCGCAGATTAACATAGAATACTTCACTATATTTTGCACAAAGTAATTAAGTATACTTCATTCATTTCTACTCATTAACGTCAACCAATTTGTGCACATATGACATTAACCAATCACAAAAGTAAATATGCAACATAGAACAGATTTAGGTCTTAAAGAAAATAACAGATAATCAAGACAGTCAACCATATAAGAATCTAGGTTCACCAAAAATGTCTTCTTTACTAAGAGATATGAAATTAAGTACATTCAATCCTTCTGCGCACCCAAATCATAGAGACACACACAGATCAGGACTTAGGTATCCGCACAAACAACCGGCAGGAGTCTTTTTACCCAGAGAAACCTAGACTTAGATCAAAACATTAAACAACCATACATCATTGATTCATTGATTCTTTCTTGACTTGATCCTTACATATTTATACTATCATAGACGCACACATACGATGGTATCAAACCATGGTTTGAGACTTGTGGCTTTTCCCTTTAACCCATTACAATAATTAAGGGACTTTGACCCACCCCAAAGCCCCTTTGACTATTTGCGCGCAACACGTACAACAAAACTTATGCAAAATTATCCCAAAAATGCACCCTAGGATACACACTCCAACAAGCCCCCAACACAATATCATGACTCATCCTAAGTCACTACAGGGTGGTCACATTCATCTTTATCTTCAATGCTTCTACAAAGCTCCAAAGTGGCAAAATGACTTCAAAGCTCTGTGCGGCAGCACAATGTGTTTCATCGACCAATTTTGTGGTTTTTGGCCTCCCAGCTAGCAAATTGATGCTTAATTTTGTTTGCTGGAGGATTTTGAGGGTGCCATCAAGATTATGCGAGAGCTACAATGATTTCTTATCCCAATGTTGCATCTTGGTTTCCAATAGCTTCTCTCGGTGATGCAGGATTTCACTTTCTGGCTGAATTTCGTTGCCTTAATGAATTCGGGAAAGCCTCTATGCAGCGACTAATGTTGGCACCGCCATTCTGATCTCAGTAAAATGTTGTTCTTTGATGCAAAGCTTATTTTTCAACTGCTTGACCATTGGGTCATTCTGAACAGAAGTACAGACGCCCATGGCTTCATCTAGGAGTGTTCCACATTTGGCCACTCTTGCTGCTACAATTTTTGTGGCTAACTTTACCTCTGATATGCGCTGCGCTCGGACCTCTAGCATTGTCTCAGGCTGGGGCTTCATCTGCAGCTCAACTATCTATTGCTCAAACTCTCCTCCAATTTTCTGAATCTCTATGAGCGATTCCTTTACCGCACTGGCCAAGCTTTCCAGCTTTGTTGTTAGTGCAATTTATGTGGGGACAATGATGTTTGGCAGGTCACAACATACTTGATCGATCATTACTTCTAAGGTAGCGCGACGATCCTCAAATGCATGATGCGCCTCTTTTGTTGTTTGTTGCTTCTGATGTAGCATTTTTGTTTGTTGCTGAGACTCGTTGGCAGCATGGAAGGAACAAGCCTCCTTGTACTAAAATTCATCCTTGATCATGCTGTGGATAGCACGAAGCTTTCCGCCTAGTAGCACTGCTAGGTCGATCCTAATCTCTCTGCATGCTTGCAGGGTAGCACGCAAGGTCAACGACTCAATGATAATGGCTGCCTCGGGGATCTAAAGTAGGAGGTTATCTAAGGGGGATGGAACCAACGTGCTGATTAGATGTGCACTTGTCTAGACGAGGATGGAGGTTTTCAGGCTCTCTTGTTGTAGGCTCGCTTGTTTCACACTCTCTTGTATCATGCTAGCTTTAATTTTGAGCTCCTAGATGCCTGACTGTACTTCCTCGAGAACTGATTTGTACTGCACTTCCATGTCGATATAGATATCCTCCATGGCTGAATTTACTGTGTTATCGATCTCTGTGAAGTCATCCTCAGTGAGAGTGAGGTCCTCTGTTCCTACCAACTTCAACCCCTTCCTCTTCTTGCACGAACCCATAGTGTCCTGAGAACCACGCTTATTGCCTTTAGCGGTCTATGTCTCAGGACCCTCAGTTCCTTCAACATCTTTTTCTATTGCATCCTTCTCCAAATCTATTATTTCCTCCATCGTAGTAGGCTCTGGTTCTGCTTCAACGTCCTTTCCTTTATGTTGTGTATCCTTGGTGGTTCGTGGCTTAGTTGGAGTCTTCAACAATAATATAGGTGCCCCTAGTGGTGTGTGGCTCTAACCAAGCAGGTGGTCATTTCACTATGACATGCACTAGGTCATCCTCTGTTACCAGGTACATCAGTTCATACCAAATGCCCTCCATAATTCCCTTCGCGCGGACGTGCATGTTATGGAATGTGGCTTTGAAGTCTACAATTAGCTTATATTTCTCGTACAAGGTTAGCGATAATATTGACTTTACTGAATGGCTTGGAAGAGCGCAAAGTCAAACAACACCAAAAAAATCTTATTCTCTGTGACTCTGGCTAGGATCTTCGAGCTCCATAGGGTTGCATAGCGAGTATTTTTGCACATTTGTGGCTCTATATTAGGGAATTGTGTATCTTGAGGTGTCTTCCATCCAATGAGCGTGATAAGGAGAAACAACCACACATAGTAGAAGTTATTTCCTTCCTCCTGAACTTTGCGCACATTAGCCAGGAATTCAACGCACATGTATTGAGACAAATTTACCTACATACTCTTCTCGCATAGCCCTATTAGCGTAATAACGTGGGTTGGAACTTCCTTCAGCCTGCATTTTCTTATCATCTTGCACGAAAGGATCAGTGTGCCCATATGTATTGTGGGATCATTAATTTTATGCACCAAGAAGCCACAAGTATTGTGCGAGACCTTGTATTTTTCTTTGGCATCCTCAGCCACTTTGCGCTCTTGGATCTTTCCTCCAAAAGCTGTCGCAGGGTCCTCCCCTGGTGAGGAAAGACAATAATCCGATGGATCAACACAAAAATGATCAGAATTGGACCACCTAGCCATAAGAAATAATCACAAATGAGGGCGAGAAGTTGGTGCATACATATGTCATTAATTTGGTTGCACCAAAGTGCAGAATATGTAATAGGTTCAACAACCCTGATTTTTGCAGGCCCAACACCCATGACTTCAGCTCAAATCTGACTACGCCACAGTCATAGGGGATCTTCTCTAAGTAAATGGTGGGTGTGAGCTCTAGGAATTTCTAATGGTTAGCTAGGTCCCAATCCTCCATATCTAATAGCGAGATTTTGGTGAACATATCACCTTCAACAAGCACATTCTATGGGGTAGCAACATATTTATATATAACTGCACCTTATCTAAATCCTTGGGGATCTTGACTGACACCTTGCGCAACAAAAAATACATAAGAAACCATGAGATGGGGTTTACTACTTCTACGATATCCTCCTCCATCATATTTTCAAGAAATTCTGCCATGGGCTTCTTCTGGCACTCTGCAACATTGGAGCGCGACTTTATGGTCTTCTGACGGGGCGACTTCTGGGACCTCAAGGACTGGCCCTTCTTAGTTTGGACAGATGCAGGGGTCTCAACAGTCTGCGCAAGGGTCTCTTGAGCTAGCATTGCAAAAGGGGTGGCCTTAGTTGCAATCATTCTTGGTGAAATAAAGTGACCCAAACCTTGATGGCGTAGCTCCTCCTCAAAGATCGGATCAAGTTGTTGGATAGGGGTCCCCTGAGGCACAATTCCTAAAGTCATTTTGTATAATTTTGTATGTGTGTGCTGTGAAAAGGGAGTCAAGGGGCTTTTGGGTGGGTAAAATTCCCTAATTTGTATTTAAATGGGCTTATGGGTAAACTGTGGGCCTCAAACCATGGTTTGAGACCATAGTATCTGTGCGCTAGGCCAATATAAGTTGATAGATTGTGTCTAAGCTAAGTTGTAAGTCAAGTGTAAGTTCATTGATTTTTTTATAAGTATAAGCATATGTAAGGGGTGTGTGGGTTGAGTTAAGAGGCTCGTGGTGGTTGTGTTCGCGGAGACCTAGTCCTGGCTATGTGAAGACTTCACTGGCTATGTGCGCGGAAGGGTTTTAGAAGAGTTTTGTAAGGGAAATTTGATGTACTGATTGATAGATCTGAAGCTAATAAGAAAGGACAATTTTTGAAAGTTTACTGGGTTATGTATATGAGTTTTTTCTGCTTATGTTTTGTTAAGATCGTATTATCTATCTTACTTATTGATTATCATGCAAAGGATATTTGATATGATTGTGAATTATTATTGACGGCTAATAAATCTGTTTAATTATTTTCATTGGTTAAGATCTGGATCTGATTCTATTTTGTTTATCTGCGCTAAGGTGAACAATGATTCTGTGATATTCTGTTAATGACTACGCATTCTCTGTGATTATCTTATATATTTTTGCATGCATATGTACAAGTTTTCATTCAGTTTTAATGAGAACCACTTCATTATTTTCTCCTTCAGGGTGAGGAAACCTGGTTCTAGCACCCCCCCATACTACTTCGGGTGAGACTTTGTTCTACGCAAGCAGATCAGTGGCGAAAGGGCCAGTAGTTGGAGGGTTTGTTGCTTTAGCCATAAAATATGAACCTGGGTCAGGATGCCTCAAGCCAAAAAATGGTTCTATTGCTGGGACCGGGATAAATTTAAGGGAGATTTGATGTTGTGGCATCCGTCACGAAATGAATTAAAATATTGGTTGGATAGAAAGATCCTTGAATTTACACTCCAAGAGAATAGAAGTACTAAGTTGTCTGATGAGCAGTGGGTACAAAAATATATTTATATGGGAGTGCATGAAATATTATTTGTTCATTTATGCATGAACTACAGGAGTAGTTTTCACGCTTAGCCGAATTCCATCATTGCATAAAAGACGACGTAGTCACTGAGTGGACTCCTGAATTGATCCAAAAAGTAGAGAATTTTGATAATAAGATCACTCGTGCAGTAGAGCATTGTATCGATTGCCTCTTGGGAGGATTTGTGACTGAATTTTCCATTGATTAATTTGTGTCATATTTTGAAGCAGAAACAAGGTTTTTCAAAGGCCCTAGACGTAATTTCCTGCAGTATGAGAATAAATGTAAGGAAAATGGTAAGGGATTTTGAGGTGGATTTTGGGGTATGAAAAACCAAGTTATCCTTGTACTATACAATATTCGAAGTCTATGATGTAGTCAAAGGAATGGATTGGATGGAACAACATGAAGTAGTTCTAGATTCCAGAAACAAGATACTGCATTTCACAGATGATGAAATACAAAGAATTTAATTAAGGGGAAAGAACTAAGGGGTGTTCATAAGGTTCATCTCATAAATGAAACTAATTAAATGTAGAAGAAATGGATTTCAAATGTTCATTGTGGTATCTATAAATGATATCGATAATTATGAAAAAATCTATAGCCATCCAATTCTTGTTGAATTTACGGATGTATTTCCTGAAGAACTTCCTGGGATACCCCCAAAAAGGGAAATTGTTTTTACCATTGACCTTAAACCATGAACTGAGCCTATTGAAAAGAAACCCTATCATATGTCAATTCCAGAGATAAATAAGTTGCAAATCTATTTAAATAATTATTAGAATTGGGGTTCATATGACCATGCATATCTCCCTAGGTATCCCCTGTCATTTTTGTTAAGAAGAAGGATGGGGCTTGGTGATTATGCATTGATTATCACCAGTTGAACAAGGTAACAATAAAAAATAAATATCCTCTTTCAAGGATAGATGAATTGTTTAATCAAATAAGGGGAGAAACTATGTTTTCAAAGATAGATCTGAGATTAGGATATCATCAGTTTAGAGTAAAGGAAGAATATATCCCAAATAAAATCGTTAAGACAAGATTTGGGGATTATGAATTTATAGTTTTACCTGTTGGTCTGACAAATTCCCTAGGTGTTTACATGATTTTTATGAATGGAATATTATATCAATACTTAGATAATTTTGTACAAGTCTTTATCGATGATATTTAGATCTACTCAAAGAACCCAAAAGAGAGTGACAAACACTTGAGGCTATTTGTAAAATGTCTTAAAGAGAATCAACTATATGGGAAATTTTCAAAGTGTTCCTTTTACCAATCCAAGATTCATTGTATTGGGAACATTATATCTAGGGAAGGTATCATAGTAGACCCTACAAAGATCAAGGCCATCATGGAATGTCCTACACCAACCAATGTTCATGAAATATGAAGTTTCATTGTCATGGCGGGGTGTTACTGAATATTTGTCGAACATTTATCAAGGATAGCAAACCCCATTACCGCATATTAGTCAAATATTTATCAAGGATAGAAAGCCCCATTATCGAGCTCCAAATAAAGAACAAGAAGCTTGATTGGACTGAAAAATGTGAAGAGGCATTCCAAAGGTTAAAGGTATTACTAATAACGACACCAATTTTGAAAGTACCATATATGAAAAAAAAGAAATTTTGGTTTGTGCCGGTGCCTACTAAGAAGGATTGGACTGCATATTGATGCAAGAAGGAAGAGTAATAGTGTATGCATGAAGAAAGAGTAGAAACCATGAGTAGAACTACATAACCCATGACCTAAAAATGATAGCAATTGTGTACACCCTACAAATTTGGGGACACTATCTACTAGGAAGGAAGTTTGAACTAAGGACCGATCATTGTGGACTACAGCACATATTCACTCATGACCACTTAAATGCAAGATAAAGAAAGTGGTATGAGCCAATACATGAATATGATTTTGATATTACTTACATAAAGGGAACAATAAATATTGTGGAATATTCTTTAAGTAGGATACCTTGAATGTTTAAATGATTCCCTTAAAGAAACAATTGAGGGAAAGGTTGCTCAACTTACAAATTGAGGATACCTGGTACAAGGAAGTTAGCAAAATTTTTAGGGAAGATGAAATGATGATCCCTAAGAATGGAGGATAGTTGCTTGATATTTATGGACTACTACGATTTCATGGGAGGATATATGTGCCACCAAATAACGATATATGAAAATTAATCTTGAGTGAATCACATCGAGCAGTATACATGGCACACCCTAGTATTAAGAAGATGAGTGAATACATGGAACCACTCTTCATTTGGAAGGGGATGAAGAAGGAAATTGTAAACTTTGTAGAAATATGTTTAGAGTGTTCGCGAGTAAAATATAAAAAGATACATCTATTAGGGTTACTGCAACCAAAGTCTAAATGGGAATTTATATCAATGGATTTCATCACGGGAATACTAATGACCAAAATATGCCATGGTTCCATATTTTTAGTGGTAGAAACATTAACCAAGAGAACCCATTTTATACTAGTTAAGACTACATATGAGGCACCATAAATAACAAGAGTATTTATTGATGATATTATGATATTTCATGGAGTACCAAGGAAAATCATATCATATAGGGGAGTAGTATTTACATGAAATTTTTGGACCAGTTTCCAAGAAGCCTTGGGAACCCAACTGAACTTCAACCCTACCTATCACCCTGAGACAAACAGTCAAATAGAGAGGACTAACCAAATACTTGTAGACATGCTACAAATGTATGTAATGAACCAAATAAATAGATGGAAAGAGTTTTTACCACTAGTAGAATTGACTTACAATAACAATTATCAGATTTCCATTAGGATGACATAATTTGAGTTCTTGTATGGGAGACATTACATAACACCTCTCACTTGCGATTAATTAGAGGAATGAGTATTAATAGGACCAAAAGTGGTGCAAGATATGGATGAAAAAATGACTATGATGAGGGGGAGGTTAAAAGAATCACAACATCGACAAAAGAGCTATGTTGATACTCATCAAATATATCAAAGTTATGAAGTGGTAGATGGGGTGTTTTTGAGAGTAAGGCTCCGAAAGAGCTCCATAAATTTTGGAAAGGGAGAAAAAAGGTCCCCGTGATTTGTGGGACCTTTTGAAATCTTAGAAAGAAAACGTTTGGTGGCATATATGCTTGCTTTACCACCATTTCTAGTATGTATTCCTAATGTGTTCCTGCTTCTGTATTGTGTCATTATATTTCATATCCTTCACATCTTATTGAATTGGGTCATTTGTAGGTTTTGAATGAGGCAACAGTGATGGATGAACCGATGTTTATACTATACCAATGAAATTTTTACCTTAGAGGTTGATTGGTGGACCAAGTTAAGGTCTAATTGGTTAGTTATAGTCCCAGTTCTGCCACTTGGGAGGATATCGGGGATATGCGTCACCATTTTCATTTTCAATTTTTAGGACTTTAGGATGAAGTCCATTATTAAGTGGGGGTGTGTTTTGTGTCCGCTCTAGTTGTCTTACCGTGATATGACATTATCCTCGATAAATTATTCCTTGAGGACCACACGTTGAGGATCTAGATATTTGACTCTTACTATGAGTAGATGTGATAATAATTTTTTTTCTAATTTGATGTTATGATTATTATGTTATGGTGATGATTTACAATACAAATTTTGGGTGTATGTTATATTCTTTCCACGACTAGTCCCACAGATTGTATGTTGCGTCGGGAATAATCTGAGCACAAAGGATGAAGCCCCCCCCCCTATATGGAGATTTACAGGGGGTAGTAGTCCCCCTGCACGGTGTCCTGGACAGTGTTCCGAGAATTTTTTTTATGTGGACCAAATAATAGTTGGGAAAACCCAAGGATCATTGGCGGACCCAAAGACGGTGGGTGGGACTACCCATGGTTTTGTGCATGGGCTTTACACATGGCTTTGAGCATGATTATTTTCTGCCCATGGTATCTTGTAGATCTGGTCAAGGGAACTATAGTTATGTTCTAATATAGGGGTATTGGATTGGGGTTTATGAATTCTTCAACATGTATATATATGTATTGTAACATTGAAAGGAATATAATGAAAAATCAATTTGGTAGTCCTGATTTTGGGATCCAGGGGAAAATATTTGTGTATATTTGTTTTATGTTCAAACCATTGTTTATTTTTCTATTTTAAGAATTTGTTTGCAGGTAATTTATGTACAGGGTTAAAAACTACATTTTGTATCAAAGCTATTTTGGCTTCAAGCGAATGCCTTTGTTGTTGAGGAGTTTTTCTTGAGCCTGTGGTATACACTGTTCAGTGGGAGATCTATAGGATCGATTCTTGTGGTGAAAGAAGATGGTGAAAAATGGAAATATAGAGATCAAGAAATTTAATGGTTATATTTTTGAGTTGTGGAAGCTCAAGATGGAGGATATTTTCGCGGATTGAGATCAATGGATTGTTGTAGATCCAAGCATGGCACCAATAGGAATGTTGGAAAAAGACTGGCTGAAGTTAGATAGGAAGGAAAAGAGCATAATATGATTGTATATCTCATATTTAGTATTGTTGAATGTATCATGGGAAGCTACACTATTGTATTTGTGGGTCAAGTTAGGGAATTTGTACCAATCTATGTCTCTAGTGAAAACATTGTTCCTGCATAAAAATATGTATAACCTAAGGATGAAGGATGGAGACTTATTCATAGAGAATTTGAATGTGGTAAGCCAGTTGTTATCTATTGATAGAAAAATCTGAGACAAAGATTAGTGCATCAGTTTCTTTTGTTCTCTACCATATTTGCAGGATAGTTTGGTTGTTTCTATAGGTAGCAATACAACTACCTTGATGTTTGATGAAATAGTCTCATCCTTCTTGTCGGAGGAGATGAGACAAAAAAATATGGAGAGCCATAATGTAGATGAATTGTATATAATAGGGAAGTCTCAGAACATAAACAGAAATAAATCATCGAATGTAAAATACAAATCTAGAGGGAGATCTAAATCTCCAGGAAAACCTATAAAGGTGTGCTAGAAATGTAGAAAGGAAGGGCACTACAAAAAGGACTATAGATATAAATATCCTAAAAAAGGAAAGGGATCTAATGATTCTCCTTCTAAAAAGGCTAAAACTACCACATATTTAGGTGGGGATGTTTACTTGTATTCCTCTTCAAATACACATGTAGATCATGAGGCATGCTTGATTGACTCAAGTGCATCCTTTCACTTGACTCCCCATAAGGAGTGGTTTTGAGAGTATGAGAAATATGATGGTGGTGATGTATTCTTAGGGGATGATAGGAAGGCCATAATCATCGGAAGTGGAAATGTCAAGCTGAAGTTGCAAGTAGGAAGGATTAAAATTCTTCCTGGTGTTCTGCATATTCCTGCATTGGCCAGAAATCTTATTTCCGTAAGTGAGATGGATGATGCAGGTGTAAAAACAATGTTCGAGAAAGATACGTGCAAGATTATTCAAGTAGAACTAGTAGTGATGTGGGGAGTTTGGATTGGAACTCTTTACAAGCTTCTGGGTAAGCACTATTATTGATGAGTGCAACGGTTCTATGGTTCTTGAAAGTGGAGTAGAAAATCCAGTGATCTCTTGAGAAATTTCCATTCTATGGCATCAAAGGCTTGGAAATATTGGAGAGAAGGGTCTTCTAATACTGCATGGTAATCGTATGGTGTAATTTATATCTAATTTCTTTACAGATTTCCATTTCTATGAAAATTGTGGATATGGGAAGAAGAATCAGGTGAGTTTTCCCTCGGTTGCTAAGATGGTGAAAGGGATATTAGAGCTTGTGCATGGTGATGTGTTTGAACCTATGTCAGTTCCATCACTGGGTAAGTCTATGTACTATGTCTCATTTTTAAATGTCTTCTCAAGGAATACATGGATACATTTCCTCAAGAAGAAATCTGAAGTCTTTGAAAGGTTTAAATAATTTAAGGCTTTGGTGGACAATTAGATAGAGAATAAGATTAAGGTGTTTAGGATATACAATGGAGGAGAGTTTTGCAAGAATGAGTTTGAATAGTTTTGTAAGAAGTGTGGTATATCATGATAGAATAATTCTCCATACACACCATGTCAAAATGATGTTGTAGAGAGAATGAACAGGATGTTGATGGAAAAGGAAAAAAAATTTAGTGGGGTTGGGGAGATAATATAAAAAATAACATCTTTTTTAAAACAACTTGTTTTAAATTATAATTTTTTTCTTTTTTAGGCGCTCGAGTAGATGACATGTAAAAAAAATAATTGTTTTAGAGTTTTTGTCGGGGAAAAAATGTATAAAAATATCATTTTTTTTAAACAAGATTTTTATTTTGTTTACATAAGATATTTGTTTTTGTGATTTAGTAATTTATGTGTGCGTATATATATATGTTTGCAGAAAAATGGCATCAAGGAAGGTTTTTGTCAATATTTCTGGAACCAAGTCAACATTTGCATCATCTAAAGCTATAGGTGGGCCTTCATAAAACATTTCTAAACGAACTGCACCTCAGTTAATTACTGAAAATGTGGGAGATGCATCCACAAAAGAAAATAAGTTGGTTTCATACTGGAAGAAATTAACAGAAGAGAATCGTTCAAAATATGCATGGTTTCTGAAAGATGTAGAAGACAAATCTCTACAATTCTATCTATATTCCAACAGGAATTTTGATGCTGAAAGTTATGACTTGGTGGGAAAAGTATTAGACCTATATATTCTTCCAAATACTAAAAGTGTTTATATACTATCAAAACCGCTTAAGTCACATGATAAACATATATATAATTTTACATTGCTGATGTATAACACGAGGGAAGACACTTCAAAGATATGCAAACAAATCATACAAAATATTGCAGAGAAGATTATAAGTATTTTTATTTACACTTATTTGTTTCGTGTTATTCAAATTGTATCATTGTATTTTTAATATCTTAGTTAATATTGACATATTATATTTTGTTTTACAGGATTTTGCTGAGGGCATTACAATTATGTTTGGGGGAATCTATTATATAGAGCGAGATATTATGAATTTAGTCTCCATTTTCCATGTACATGAAGCAGAATATATTGGAAAGGAGCAAAAAAAAAAAAACTTCATGATGCTACAATATTGTATCAAAGGGATCAATCTAGTAAAGGTAGACATGTTACTTTTCAAAATAAGGAAGTTGAAGTTGAAGCTCAAGCTGAAACTGAAGATGAAGAATGTGTTTCCATATCTGAGGATCATATTAGAACTGGTGTTAGAAAGGAGAAGAGCCATAAAAAAACAAAAAAAATAATTCCTAAGAATGTCTCCCTTACAGTTGATGATGAGGAGATTTTTTCGGTTCAAGAAAATATCATAAGCAATAGGAGGAAGAAACAAATAAATGCTCATTCTGAAAAAATCATGGACAACAGTGAAGGGCCTAGAGAAAACTCCAAACCAAGCATGGAAATGATTACGCTGAGTGCTGATTTAGAGGATGGAATTATGAAAACAAAACAAAATGCCATTCAACATCAATTGGCAAAGAAAAATTTAATTGAAGGTGTTCCGTCATTCCAACTTAATGTCATTCAAGTATACAAGCCAGATGAAGGACAGTTCAAATATCAAATTAGAAACCCACACCACTTGCATGTTCACAATTTGAAAACATTGATGAGGTACAACCCTTTTGCACATGTGGTTGATTATGTTCTTCTTGTTGATCCAAATCAGGTTCCTAGAAAAGAATCATTTTACAAGTCAAAATGTTTTTAATACAAATATTATGTACTTGGGGGAAACCATTATGTAGAATATCAAAGGAAATTAATGGAGGAATATCCCAATAACCCGCATTTTGAAAGAATGAAATGTATCATTTATGCTGGTTTAAAAGATGCAAATGCAAAGTTATTGGCATGGGATCATAATTCAGATAATGAGTATAGGATGTCTATGAATTTCATCCAAAGGGTCAGATTTATTCATAGTGAATTTGAAGAAAAATGTGGTGGTGATAAGCTAAAGGTTGATCATGCATTTCGGAAGGAATTTTGTATGGAAATCGGTTATAAAATCAAAGAAAAAATAAGTTCAAAAGGTGGCAAAGTAAATTATGAAATATTCAGAGGTATGGATAACATTACCCAGTTGGCATTTAGAACTGGAGAGATATGGGAGTTGATTGATCAAATTTTTGAGTTGTGGGAGAATGTTGGCATCAAAAGTCAGAAGACAACAAATTCTAAACCATTGATATGTACCAACAGTAAATCAAGTCTTGAAATGAAGCTCCTTCCAGAAGATATGACTATCACACCTTGGAAATCAATGCAAGGAGTGAAGGATGAAAATATTTTCCAAAAAATATTATCTCGTTAAAGTCGGGAGAATTATCAATGGATGAAATGTCTGAGGAATTTCTAAAGTAAGTTTTCTATTTTTACTTTTTTTATTATTATAACTTTCTGTTAAATATAATATATTGTTGTTGGTATTATTTGTTATACATAACACTATATTAACATTTTTTACTTCATTTATTCAGTCACAAGGTTTATATGAGAATATAGGAACAAATGGTGAATTTGTTGAATGAAGATAGTTGGGATGATGTTTTACGCAACTACCCAGATTCAAGTTCTATATTAGCGCTAAAATATTTTTATCTTGCATTAAAAAAGGTATGTTCATTCATACATCCATTTTCTATTCATATGTATAATATTTTTAATTTATAACTTATACATTTCTTTTGTTTATTTTATTAAATATGAAGAAGGATGCAAATGGAGCACAAGATAGTTTCAGAAACTTTATTGAAAAAATAAAAATGGAAAGGATAAGAAAACAACATTTTAGTGATGTTGAACTTAATCGCAGTCTTAACCATTTCATTTGGAATGGGCTCCACACTATCAAATATCAAATAATATCAAGTGATTTTGAAGACATTGCAAAACTCATACCTAAAATGGATTATCCCCTGGTTATTGCAGATGTTCCACATGGTTTCAATATCTAAAACATTGAATATGATAGTGACCATTATACTTATCAAGCATTTAGTAAAGTGGTTCCAGGATTTCTAAAAGTCACAACATCACCATTTTGAAGATTTGTGACATTTCATTTAGACACACAGTTGGGGTTGTTATTATCAAGCTTCAAAGGAAAAGAAAAGTCAAGGATGCAGCTTACATGGTAAGACGTTGAAATTATATTTGATTAATGTTTAAAAAATCATTTATGTAAAATTTAATTGAAATTTTACTATTCCATGTTACAGTCAAAATCCAAATCTTATTTGTGCAGAAATCAACCAATTATAAGTGACCGTGAGTTCATTCATTTTGAAAGTTGGACAAAGGATGATAGCTACAAGACTATTCTTTTCAATCAAGTAGATGGAAAGAATCATAGCCAAGTAGTGGTCCATGATGATGTTGTACGAACTAACATATGAAGATAAAGAATCAAAAGGAGAGATAGTTAACATATATAAAAAACCACAGTCATTGATTAACTATCTTTTATATTTATGTTCAAATGAAGGAGATTGGGTTTTGGATTTATTTTCAGGCTCAGGTAAGTTTTATTATATAAGAATGAATTTCACTATTATATTTTTTTAATTTTTTGTGTTTATACCAAATTACTAATTTTTTTCTTTTGTACTTGATGATTAGGTACAACACTATCATGTTGCTTACAAAAAGGAATAAATTGCATTTCCATTGAAAAATACCCAGTACAATGAAAAATTATTCATCAAAGAATCAATGCTCTTCAATTTCTTCCAGATGAAATGCAGGAAGTTGGTTTGAGAAAAGGGGATTTTAATGAATCTCGTGTGGAAATAAAAGCAAAATAACCTCAACCACCATTATATGGAATGATTGGAAAGGCATACTTTGGGACGTTTGCAGACATCGAAGATCCATCCGAAGAGGAAAATGATGAAACTGAAGCCAATGATGAAAATATTGTGGAAGAGGACAATAATGATACTCTTGAAGATGAAGAGTTTTGGTTACATGATTTTATTGATTAAAGATTAAGTTAAGATTCCAAATGAATCTCATTTTTTGTAACTATTCATAAGTTATACTTGTAATTTCTGGACTTTGACATTTTATGAGAAGAAATAAATATTCAATTGTTGTTATTTTATGTTTAATATTTGTATAGTGTGATTTTCACTTCATTTTTATGTGAATCATTCAAGTTTTGAAAAAAACTGTAATTATTATTAACTTTTCATATAAAATTAACAAAAAATGCTAATTTTTATACTTTTTTTTGTTACTTTTTCCCTATAAAAATGGTTTATTTGACATGTCAGTTTTAGAAAAAAAGACGCAAAATGTGTATATTTTCAGTTATTTCTATATTCAAAATGTGTTTTTTATGTAAATTGTTAAAAATTCGTGCTTTTTCAGTGGAATTTATTTCATGTGCAATGAAATATCATTTAACAATATATAATTAGATAGAAGGTTGACACTTTAAAATATGTAACTTTTTTATTTTTTTGACAATGCAAAATATCAAATATCTCACTACCAAAAAAAAAACAAGGAAAAAAATACCTAAAAAACACTTAAACAAAATATGTAACTGAAAACAATTATTAGCATTTAATAGATTAGAAAAATATAAGTAAAAAATAAGTCTTCTAAAAAAAGGGATGATGTTGGCATCAACACTTTTCAAAATCAACATAAAAACACTAACATTTTAAAAATAATGTCTACACTTGGCACATAGGAAAATTTAGTGTGTAAAAAACATGATAAAAAAAATTAAGAGTATTCTGAATCAACACTTTTCAAACTCGAACCATTTTTTGGTACCTAAAAAATGTGGGTACTCATTTCCGTTCCCGTTTCAAAGTTTACATTTTTCCTGCTTATCATTCAAAGACAAAGCACATTGATGTTGAATATCATGTTTTGAGGGATTTGGTTGAGGACAAAAAGGTGTTGTTGGTAAAGGTGGAAGCTTTGAAGAATGTTGCAGATGCATTGAAAAGGTCTGCGAGCACTGAGAATTTTTCTTTGTGTAGAGAAACAATGGGTGTTGCAGGCCTGGACCAATGAATCAGCTCTCCTTTGACCTCTTGTGTGGAAAGAAAACAACAAGTGGATAGTGTTGGGTGTGTGTTATATTATTTCCACAAATAGTATGACTCTTTGTATGATGCAATGGGCACAATTGAGGGGTTACAAGGGGCAGAAACCTCCCCGCATCAGGTCCAAGGCAGCGCCTTGGGTTTTTTTTTTATGTGAACCCAATAATAGTTGGGCAGGAACAAGGATTGGGAGCAGACCCAAATATGGTGGGCGGACCTACCCATGACTTTATGCATGTTTTTCACATGGTTTTTCTTGGCTTAAGGGGAACTGACCCAGGTTCATATTTATCGCGCAACCAAAAAAACCCTCCAACTACTGGCCCTTTCGACAGTGATATGCTTGCAGAGATCAAAGTCTCACCAGAATTAGTATGGGGGTGGGGGGGGGTGCTAGAACCAGGTTTCCACACCCCGAGGAATATTTTGATGTGGTGGCACTAATCAGACTTAGTGCAAATGATATAATAGCTCTGCGCATGCACAATCAACAAGTCTAACCCTTCACAGATTAACACAAAATACTTCACTATATTTTGCACACAGTAATTAAGTATACTTCATTCATTTCTACTCATTAACATCAACCAATTTGCACACATATGACATTAACCAATCACAAAAGTAAATATGCAACACATAACAGATTTAGGTCTTAAAGAAAATAACAGATAATCAAGACAGTCAACCATATAAGAATCCAGGTTCGCCAAAAATGTCTTCTTTACTAAGAGATATGAAATTAAGTACATTCAATCCTTCTACGCACACAACTCGCAGAGATGCACATAGATCAGGACTTAGGTATCCGTGCAAACAACCAGCAGGAGCCTTTTTACCCAAAGAAACCTAGACTTAGATCAAAACATTAAACAACCATACATCATTGATTCATTGATTCTTTCTTGACTCGATCCTTACATATTTATACTATCATAGACGCGCACATATGATGGTATCAAACCATGGTTTGAGACTCGTATTTTTTCCCTTTAAACCCATTACAATAATTAAGGGACATTGACCCACCCCAAAGGCCCTTTGACTATTTGCGCGCAACACGTACAACAAAACTTATGCAAAATTATCCCAAAAATGCACCTCAGGATACACACTCCAACAAGCCCCGAACACAATCTCGTGACTCGTCCTAAGTCACTACGGGGTGGTCACATTCATCTTTATCTTCAATGCTTCAATAAAGCTACAGAGTGGCAAGATGACTTCAACACTCTGTGCGGCAGCACAATGTGTTTCATCGACCAATTTTGTGGTTTTTGGCCTCCCAGCTAGCAAATTGATGCTTCATTTTGTTTGTTGGAGGCTTTTTAGGGTGCCATCAAGATTATGCGAGAGCTACAGGGCTTTCTTATCCCAATGTTGCATCCTGGTTTCCAATAGTTTCTCTTGGCGATTTAGGCCTTCACTTTCTGGGTGAATTTCGTTGCCTTAATGACATTGGGCAAGCCTATGTGCAGCGACTAATGTTTGTGTCACCATCCTGATCTCAGTAAACTATTGTTCTTTGATGCAAAGCTTATTTTTCAACTACTTGACCATTGGGTCATTCTGAACAGAAGTCCAGACACCCATGGCTTCATCTAGGAGTGTTCCACATTCGGCCACTCTTGCTGCTACAATATTTATGGCTAACTTTACCTCTGATATGCGCTGCGCTCGAAATTCTAACGATGTCTTAGGCTGGAGCTTCATCTACAGCTCAACTTTCTATTTCTCGAACTCTCCTCGAATTGTCTAAATCTATGTAAGCGATGTTTTTAGCACATCGGCCAAGCTTTCCAGATTTGTTGTTAGCGCGGTTTATGCAGGGACAATGATGTTTGGCAGGTCACAACATACTTGATCGATCATTGCTTATAAGGTAGCGCGATGATCCTCAGCTGCATGACGCACCTCTTTTATTTTATTTTGCTTCTGATGTAGCATTTTTGTTTGTTTTTGAGACTCGTTGGAAGCATGGAAGGAACAAGCCTCCCAGTACTGCAATTTGTCCATGATCATCCTGTGGATAGCATGAAGCTTTCCACCTAGTAGCACTGCTAGGTAGATCCTAATCTCTCCACATGCTTGCAGGGTAGCACACAAGGTCAGCTGCTCAACGATAATGGCTGTCGTGGGGATATGAATTACGAGGTTATCCAAGGGGGATGGAACCAACATGCTGATTGGCTATGCACTTGTCTGGATGAGGATGGAGGTTTTTAGGCTCTCTTGTTGTAGGCTCACTTGTTTCACACTCTCTTGTATCACACTAGCTTTAATTTTGAGCTCCTAGATGCCTAAATGTACTCCCTTGAGAACTGATTTGTACTTCACTTCCATGTCGATATAGATATCCTCCATGGCTGAATTTACTATGTTATCGATCTCTGTGAAGTCATCCTCAGTGAGAGTGAGGTCCTCTATTCTTTCCAAATTCAACCCCTTCCTCTTCTTGCACAAACCCACAGTGTCCCGAGAACAACACTTATTGCCTTTAGTGGTCTGTGCCTCAGGACCCTCAGTGGCTTCACCATCTTTTTCTATTGCATCCTTCTCCAAATATATTGTTTCCTCCATCATAGTAGGCTCTGGTTCTGCTTCAGCATCCTTTCCTTTCTATTGTGTATCCTTGGTGGTTCATGGCTTAATTGGATTCTTCAACATTAATAGAGGCACCCCTAGTGGTGTGTGGCTCTAACCAAGCAGGTGGTCATTTCATTGTAACACGTACCAGGTCATCCTCTGTAACCAGGTACATCAGTTCATACCAAACACCCTCCACAATTCCCTTCGTGCGGATGTGCATGTTGTGGAATGTGGCTTTGAATTATACAATTAGCTTATATTTCTCGTATAGGGTCAACGATAATCTTGGCTTTACTGAATGGCTTGGAAGAGCGCAAATTCAAACAAAACCCAAAAAAAATTGGTATTTGTGACTCTGGCTGGGATCTTCGAGTTCCATAGGATTGCATAGCAGGAAGCTTCACACATTTGTGGCTCTATATCAGGGAATTGTGTATCTTGAGGTATATTCCATCCAATGAGTGCGATAATGAGAAACAACCACACATAGTAGAAGTTCTTTCCTTCCTCTTGAACTTTGCGCACATTAGCCAGCAATTCAGCACACATCTATTGAGACAAATTGGACTACATAACATTCTCGCATAGCCCTATTAGTGTAATAACATGAGCTGGAACTTCCTTCAGCCTGGATTTTCTCATCATCTTGCACGCGAGGATCAACGTGCCCATCTGTATTGTGGGATCATTAATTTCATGCACCAAGAAGTCGAGGGTATTACACGAGACCTTGTATTTTTCTTTCGCATCCTCAGCCACTTTGCGCTCTTGGATATTTCCTCCAAAATCTATCGCAGGGTCCTCCCCCTGGTTGGGAAATATAGTAATCTGATGGATCAACACAACAATGATCAGAATTGGACCACCTAACCATAAGAAATAATCACGAATGAGGGCGAGAAGTTGGTGCATACATCTTTCATTAATTGGGTTGCACTAAAGTGCAGAATACGTAATAGGTTCAACAACCCTGATTTTTGCAGTCCCAACACCCATGACTTCGGCTCAAATCTGACTACGCCACCTTCATAGGGGACCTTCTCTATGTAAATGGTGGGTGCAAACTCTAGGAATTTCTACTGGTCAGCCAGGTCCCAATCCCCCATCTTTAATAGCGAGATTTTGGTGAACATATCACCTTCAACAGGCACATTCTCTGGGGGTAGCGACATATTGATATATAACCACACCTTATCTAAATCCTTGGGGATCTTGACTATCACCTTGTGCATCAAAAAATACGTAAGAAACCATGAGATGGGGTCTACTACTTCTACGATGTCCTCCTCGATGATATTTTCAAGAATTTCTACCATGGGCTTCTTCTGGCACTCTGCAACAGTGGAGTGTGACTTTTTGGTCTTCTGACGGGGGAGGCTTCTGGGACCCCGAGGACTGGCCCTTCTTAGTTTGGACGGATGCAGGGGTCTCAATAGTCTGCGCAAGGGTCTCTTGAGCTAGCATTACAGAAGAGGTGGCCTTATTTGCAGTCATTCTTGACGAAATCAGGTGCCCCAAACCTTGATGGCATAGCTCCTCCTCAAAGATCGGATCAAGGTGTTGGAGCGAGGTCCCCTGAGCACAATTTTTGAAGTCATTTTGTATAATTTTTTATGTGTGCGTTGTGCAAAGGGAATCAAGGGGCTTTTGGGTGGGTCAAATTCCATAATTTTTATGTAAATGGTCTTATGGGTAAACTGTGGGCCTCAAACCATGGTTTGAGACCATAGTATATGTGCGCTAGGCCAATATAAATTGATAGATTGTGTCTAAGCAAAGTTGTAAGTCAAGTGTAAGTTCATTGATGTTTTTATAAGTTTAAGTGTATGTAAGGGGTGTGTGGGTTGGGTTAAGAGGCTCGTGCTAGCTGTGTTCGTGGAGACCTAGTCCTGGTTGTGTGCAGACTTCACTGGCTATGTGCGTGGAAGGGTTTGATAAGGGTTTTGTAAGGGAAAGTTGATGTACTGAGTGATAGATATGAAGCTAATAAGAAAGGAAAATTTTGGAAAGTTTACTGGGTTATGCATCTGAGTTTTTTCTGCTTATGTTATGTTAAGATTGTATTATCTATCTTACTTATTGATTATCACACAAAGTATATCTGATATGATTGTGAATGATTATTGATGGATAATAGATTTTTTTAAGTATTTGCATTGGTTAAGATCTGGATCTGGTTCTATTATATTTATCTGTGCTAAGGCAAAAAATGATTCTATGATATTCTGTTAATGACTACACATTCTATGTGATTCTCTCACTAGTACATCTGGGAGAAATTTCGACACTTGGTTCTGACGCTTTTGACCAAATGTCGGAAATTTCCCCAAATTTTTTCAATCCCGCCCGAAACCGTCACTATACCGACGTTTAGAGAAAAGTGTCGCAATACCAACACTTATAAAAAGTGTCGCAATTATGACATTTGGAGGAAGACGTCGCAATTGCGACACTATGCCCCAAAGCATCGCTATTGCGACGGCTGCCTCCAAACGTCGCAAGTGCGACATAATGTCTAAGTTTCGTAATTGCGATGTTTGGAGGCATCCGTCATAATAGCGATGCTTTGTCCGTTTTCAGTATAAAGACACTTATATGCGCGATACATAAAAATACAAAACTTATATGCGCGCTACATAAAAATGATTTTATTAAAAACTACATTAACGTCTGATATCACGCGCGCATTCGCCCTCCGCTCTTGCAGAATAGCATTTACCCTTAGCATTCACCCTCAGCTCTTGCAGAACAACATTTTCCCTCAGCATTCGCCCTTAGCTCTTGCAGAACAACATTCGCCCTCAACTCTTGTAGAATAGCATTCGCCCTCAGCATTCTCCCTCAACATTCGCCCTGAGCTCTTGCAGAACAGCATTCGCCCTCAGCATTCACCCTGAGCTCTTGCAGAACAGCATTCACCCTCAGCATTCGCCCTGAGCTCTTGCAGAACAACATTCACCCTGCATTCGCCCTCATTGTTCACCCTCAGCTCTTGCAGAACAACATTTTCCCTCAGCTCTTGCAGAACAGCATTCACCCTCAGCTCTTGCAAAATGGTAAGTTCTTACTGCAGGCCCTTCCTCCTATAGTAGGGTTGATTCTATTTGGGTTTTTTTGGTCAATTCCATTGGATTATGTAAGGCTGTAGGGTTCTCTCTAGATGTCTTCCAATGTTCTTTCGGATGAGTTTCAAAGAGGATGTGTAAGATGTGTTTGTGATTGCATGAATTTGGCTCCACCAGTTTCATGAAGTTTAAGCTATGGATTTTAGTTCGACAAACTCATCCATCTCAACACCCAGTAACGAATTTCCCTTAGTTTGATCTATATTGAAGGTGAAGTGCAAAGTGGTAGAGAATGGGATATCGAAAGTCATCAACTTTATCACAAGGGTAGTATTCCAGATCAAAAGTGATGAGCTTTAGTTCTCCAGATTTGGGGATTTTTTGATATTTGGGGATTTTCTGATGACATACCAAAGGTCACATCCATACAACCATATCAAGTTCAATGTTGAGATCATTCTCATATAGATATAGGTCATTGATATATAGGGTTAATATCATCATCACTATCCATGGAAACCGAATGGTTACAAAATCTGTGATTGTGGTTGGCTCATTTATAATTATTACCCATTTACAGTAGAGCACATAAACACTAAATATGGCCCGAGCAGAGCCTTTACAATAGGCAATGGAATTGCAGTTGCTTCATCAATAACCAATAGCTCCACTTGAGAAAAATTTTCATAATCTTGGGGTTGGATATACTGCAGAGCAAACAATTGTAGTTATCATTCGTGCTCCGATATATTAATATAATTTTTACATTGAACTAAAGAAAGGGAAACAAGCAAATGCTAGCCATCATACAATGCTTTGAAATAAGAGTTTTGAGTGACATACTTGAAAAAAATAACTCATCCACTAATATTTATAATCATTTGAGTTATTCAAGTTAAACAAAATGTCAAGAATCAAGATTCAATACCCTCTATTATCTTCATCACCCAATACAAGATTTAAATTTTTCCCAAAGAAACACTTATTAATTTGGCAGCCATTATTTCTCCCTGCTTTAAAAACCCTACATTTAAATGAAAACAAGCATTGCATTTCAAATACAAAAATCTATTAGTGTTCAAATGTACATGTGTGCATCACTTGTGTAGGGTATTCCTTTTCCACTTTCACATTATCCAAGAATGTGTGCAGTATATTTCATATTTTTTGTGATTTAGATTATCTTGAAAAGGAAAGGTAAATTATTTCCCATGGAAAAAGAAGGTTTTCCCTTTTTACTACTGGAAATGGTACAACAAAGTTCCATTTCTACCCAAAACTCCTATGAAACAGGGACCAAATAAAGGCCATGTCCTCAATGGACATCATTTGGCTTTGAAAATGGCCATTGCACCGTGTTGTTTCTTATATTACATCACAATAGTTTCTTAGGTCATTTCTTGTTTCTTGAGATGAAAAACAACCAAAGAAATTGTGAAGATCCTTTCAAGAAATAAATGACCATTTCTCAATCATATTTCAACTATTTTTTATTTGATTCAGTGGTTGCTTACTTTGAGAGAAATTTGACACTTCTATAAGGAATATAACATAAAAACACAAAATGGGAAGGAATTGACGAGGTAGATGACCTTTAGTTGTTGTCAATTAAGAATTGATAATACACGATGCATGTTCTGTACTACAAACTAGATTCCTTATTGGAGTTAGGACACAGAGTATTGAATCAAAGTTTTAGTTTCTAACTTCTTGTATTGGTTCATCAATCTTGAAATTCAGACATTGCATGTCTTCATTGCTTCATGTTTGAATAATTTGCATCATATCGTACAATAGGAAATTAGGAATTATGATTATTATTACTTTATGGATCTGTTAAGTTACTTTTAAGTTTACATGGTTTAGTGTGAAATTATTCTAGTGTGCCCCTAGGCCCAGGTGAAGGAATGCCAAGGATTGAGTGTTGGGAAAAATATTGAGAGGGGGGGGGGGGGGTGAATCATTATTTAGAGCTCACTGAAAACTTTTCACTTTTTGTTTCTCTTAAACCCATACATTACTTTACTGAACCCAACTCGCATATAAATGTGAATATCTTTAAGAAAACTTGCATATGTCCAGAGATATTATTATACGTTTAATTATTTACTTAGATCATTGCAACATTCATTCATCAGATGTTTAGTAAGCAGTAAGCATGTGCAGTAATAACAGAATAAACCATCACACATAAGCAACACACATGAACACCAGTATTTAAGGTGGAAACCCAATTTGGGAGAAAACCACCGCTGCTGTCGTCTCTGTCTTCAATATTTATTATAAAGAAAATTTCTTAAAATTTTGTACTCGCGCAGACTCATACCAGCACGCAGGCACCCACCTGCAAAAAGGCTACAACCTTCTCTCGTTCTCCAGCCACTACTAGAAGGGAGCTCTAACGCCCTGATTTCAACACCAGCTTCTACTGGCAGGATACTTCCACTTTCATACAGAAGGATTCAACCCTCAGATCCACCAGATTTCTTCAATTTCTTCATCAGACTTCCCTCAAGTCTTCATCATTTCTTTTGCCGATCATCGTAGAGATTCATCATTTCTAGATCATATCCATAGGTGCATCATATATACAGATATCTCTTAAAGAGATTTATTTATTAACAACTCTTCCACATGCACACCTTGTATTATGATCCTCTTCTCCTTATATAGTTTAGCCTTTATCAATACCATGAGTCAAAACCACTCAACCGCTAATGGAATTCCTGGACGGGATCAAAATAGGTAATCCAGCGGGGTCTACCCAAGCCCCAAACAACTTTTCATTGTTTTATTTTCTTGATTTGGAAATTAATTAATCTAAGGATTTTTAATATCTCAATCTAAGATTAAGATATTAATCCAATTCCCCCTTTAGTTGTTACAAAAATTAATGTGCCGCTGACTTATATAAAAACCCAGTAGTAATATATATCCATATAACCTTTCGGGCCCTTCAATAATATTTAATCTTCGACTTGGGGATCTGCGCTGATAATTAAAGTTCCTATCAAAAGACCCAACCCGTGGACACAACTAGTGCACCGGATATCGAGACAAGTGCCTCCGCAGTTGACCAAGTTGACTGCAGGGACAACAGAGATGAATGGCACAGATTGAGTGTGGGGGAACCAGCCAAAATTTTCATCCATACCTCGAGAGCCCCCGCAGTGACGCAAGACGTTGAGTTGGTCACAACTGTCTTCCATGTCGGGTGAAGATTTCAGAATAACACAACAATGTATATTGAACCAATAATGTGAAGGGAAATCGGGTCCCACACCCTTAATACATGACATAATACTTTGGGTTAAACCCGCAAACCTCAATACATGCGTATGGGCCCCAACGTTAATGGTCGTCTCCATTCGACGATTGTTATTGCGTCGTGCCGCCTCATTTGATCGGACAGATATCGCTCGGCGAAGATGCGCAAACAATAATGTGCGATGGCAACCATACTTTGATTAAAATTCGCGCATCTTCCTCATATGACCACTGTCCGATGGCTTCCCTCCAGATCGACGGTGCTCAACAATATCGCGTGGCATCCTTGGTCGAACATTAACGTGCGATGGCGCGCAGTGATGGCGGTTTTGTAAATACGCTTAGGGATGCGTGTCGCTCGTTCTATGGAATCGCTCCCAACCTCTTGAATACCGCTTGCCCGTCGAGAGTGGTGCGATGAAAACTGGAAACCCCCTTCACTATTTATTCCACTCGTGGTTCCTCTCCTTCACTCAAGGTTCCGTCCGTCTTTATTCCGTCATTGCTACGTTTCTCCACGAAAGCATAACTTTGTTTTAATTGTTCTTCCTGCACATTATCAATTCATATCACCATAAAAATGTTATACAGCTCCGATGAAATCCTTATGGACTATTTGACTTGGTTCTTTTGCATTCAACAGGGACACCTTTCTTTGTATTGTCTAACACATGCGGAATGCACTATTACTTTGACCGATAGAGCTTATGTGCCCTGCACACACAGAGCACGTCCGTGGCTCACTCTCCCAACAGGACTTCACACAGAGTTTCAGGGCATTCCATACTAGAATTGAACCAATCAGTACCCAAATACTCTCGGTATTCTCCACCCATTAGAGTATCACCAGAACTCAATCATACACATGATTTCCTTTATCCACCATCAGGATGCATACATACACCAAACTTATTCAAGAAAATATTCACACATGATTTAACTCGTTCTTATTTACATCGAATTTCCCATTAGATACAGAGCTTCGTTCAATTCACATTCAGTCATATATTCTGCTTGTATATAACTGCTGATGGTTTTCTGAGTTCTTTATATAGTCTGCATCCTTTGTCAGAGAGTTGCCATCAAGGAAAATCAATTCAATATACTAGGATACCATAAATGCCAACAATCTCCCCCTTTGGACTTGATGGAAACCATGACCAGAAATACATTCAGCAATATTCTCCCCCTTTGACATCAAGGACAAAGGATAGATCAAGATCCTTTGTATCGACAATACCATGCTCCCCCTGAGATCATGCTGCATCTTCAAACATAATTAGAATGCCAACAATGCATCCTTTCCACAAGACCAATGCTCCCCCTTAACCTGCGCATCTAGAGATACCCAACAGCACCACAGCTGTGCTGAAAAATGCTGACCCAGAAAAAAAATTTGTCAGCAACTACCCATACGCGGTTTTCTGTCCTTCAGGAAATCCACGTATCCAATTTAATCTTCTATATTTAAGTAGATCTGATCATTTGCATGGCAGAGACTACTCCCAGCTTCTGTCTGAGATATTTGAACGCTTCCCTGGGTAAAGGTTTGGTAAATATATCAGCAACTTGTTCTTTGGAGGGCACATATTCCAACTTCACCTTTTGTTCAAGCACTTGTTCACGTAAGAAGTGATACTTGATGGGAATGTGCTTGGTCTTGGAATGCATAACAGGATTCTTTGAGATATTGATGGCACTTGTGTTATCACACATAATGGATATAGGAGGTGAACATTTGATTTGAAAGTCTTGTAAGGTTTGCATCATCCAGAGAAGTTGAGTGCAACATGATGTGGCAGCCACATATTCTGCTTCTACAGTAGATAAGGCAATAGAGCTTTGCTTCTTGCTAAACCAAGATACTAACCGGGGCCCCATGTAGAATGCACCACCACTAGTGCTTTTCCGATCATCAACATTTCCAGCCCAATCTACATCAGTGCAAGCATGAAGAGTGAGATCAGCATTCTTTGGGTACCATAGTCCAAAGTCTTGAGTTCCTTGTAGATATTTGAATATTATTTTGACAGCCTGAAGGTGAGACTCTTTTGGATTATCTTGGAATCGTCCAACAATTCCAACTGCATGCATAATGTCTGGTCTAGTCCCAGTGAGATAAAGTATACTTCCTATCATAGATATGTATTCTGGTTGATTCACTGTGGGAGAATCATCACGAGAACTGAGATTACATCCGGTTACCATTGATGTACTTACAGGTTTGCACTCTTCCATACCATACTTCTTCAGAATTTGCTTAAGATATTTTGTTTGTGATAAGAATATGCCATCTGTTGCTTGTGGCACTTGCAAGCCAAGAAAGAATGTTAGTTCCCCAAGTAAAGACATTTCAAATTCTTGCTGCATATCAGAAGCAAATTTCTGACTCATAGACTCTTCATTACTTCCAAAAATGATATCATCAACATATACAACCACAATCAATAGTTTATCATTTTCATTTTTTGTGTATAAGTTGCTATCAGCAGACCCCTTTGAAAATCCTTGTTGATGAAGATATTTGTCAAGACGATAATACCATGCCCTTGGAGCTTGTTTGAGACCATCTAGAGCCTTTTTAAGTCTACAAACAAGATTTTCATCATTTCCCAAAATGAATCCTTCTGGTTGTTCTATATAAACTTCTTCTTCTATATCTCCATTGAGAAAAGCAGATTTAACATCCATTTGATAAACTTTGATTTGTTGGAAGCTTGAAAAAGCAAGAAACATTCTTATGGCTTCAAGTCTAGCTACATGAGCAAAAGTTTCTTCAAAGTCTATACCTTCTTGTTGAGCATACCCCTTGCAAAAAATTCTAGCTTTATTTCTTACAATATCCCCATTCTCATTTAACTTGTTTTTGAATATCCATTTAGTTCCAATGACATTTTTGTCATGAGGTCTTGGTACTAATTCCCAAGTGTGATTCTTTTCAATTTGATCAAGCTCTTCATTCATGGCTTGAATCCAACATTCATATTTTCTAGCTTGATTGACATTGTGTGGTTCAATAGTGGATAGAAATTCCAGATAGCTAGAAGATCCTACAAGAGTCCTTCTTGTTTGTACACCTGATCCCCTTTCTCCCAAAATTTGAGATTCTGGATGATTCTTTTGAACATATCTGGATGGAGCCTTTTCAGATAAATCATCTTTGGGTTCTTCATTGGGTTCACTGTCTACATCATTCCCATTTGATGTAGAAGGATATATGTCATCATCGTCTTCTGTTGTTTGTTTTTCTTATTTTGGAGCTGCAGGAGACTCGTCAATAACAACATCAATACATTCAACAATCTTCCGAAGTCTTTTATTGTAACATTTATATGCTCTACTTCTAGAGGAGTAACCAAGAAGTATTCCTTCATCTACTCTGAGTTCAAACTTGCCAAGTTTTTCATCATTGTTTTTGATAAAGCATTTGCTTCCAAAAACTCTAAAATGCTTCACAGTGGGAGGATTACCATACCATAGTTCATATGGAGTTTTATCACTATTTACACGAACATGTGCCTTGTTAAGAATATTTACCGATGTATGTGCTGCTTCTCCCCAAAATGTGTCAGGTGTTCCGGAATCATCAAGCATAGCTCTAGCCATTTGTTGAACTGTTCTATTCATTCTTTCTGCTACTCCATTTTGTTGTGGAGTACCTGCTACCGAAAACTGTCTTTTTATACCATGTTGTTCACAAAATTCAAGGAATTCATCTAATGTATATTCTCCTCCTCAATCAGATCTAAGACACTTGATTTTTAGATCTAATTCATTTTCAACTAGTGCTTTGAAGATCTGAAATTTCTCAAATGCTTCATCTTTGTGTTTAAGCAACCCAATCCAACACATTCTAGAGAAATCATCAATAAATAAGATATAGTATTGTTCACCACGTGGTGAATTTTTCTTCACATGTCCACATATGTCAGTATGAATGAGTTCAAGAGGCTTACTTGATGATCCTTCCTTGGCATTAAATTGCACTCTGGTCTGCTTACGGAATTGGCAAGATTTGCATATGATACTTTCAGGTAAAGTAATATTGGGAAGATCACGAACAGCTTTAAGTCTACTTGATTTGTTGATTTGAGAGAAGCTCAGATGCCCCAACCTTCTATGCCATAGCCAGTTTTCTGAAGATTTACTCAAGTAACATTTTTCTTTGTAGTTCTTCAATACATACAGATTGCTTGGAGTTTTGTTTCCTTTTATAATTGTTTTACCTGTATCAAGATCACGTACCACACATTCTTTTGAACTAAAGACAAATTCAGTTCCTTGATCACACATTTGACTTACACTTAACAGGTTATGCTTTAATCCATCTACATACATGGCATTATTAGCTTTCACCTTTTCTTTTAGAAAAACAGACCCTTTTCCCTTAATAACATCAGGGGTATCATTTCCAAATGTAACATTCTTCTCTTTTTCTAGAGCACTATATGCAAGAAGTTTGTTTTTGTCACCTGTCATGTGTTTAGAGCATCCACTGTCAATGTACCATTGATTTTCTTCACCTTCTGCAAATAAAGCTATGCCACAATTTTCAACCTGTAATTCCTTCTTTTTCCACACTTTGGAGCTTGAAGGAAATTGCTCTTTTGGCTGGATTTTGCTCCTGCATTCAAATTCTTCATGGCCAAAGTTATTGCAATAAGAACATTCAACTTCATTTTGAAGAGGAGAAAATTTGTTATAGGTATTCTTCTTTGTTCCAATATCCCTCCTTTTCTTTCTTGCTTCTCTTGTCATAATGGTTTTGTATGCAACACATTGAACAACTTTATGACCAAAATTGTGACATGAGAAACATTGTCCATTGAAGAAGAATTTTCTGCGATCATGAAATCTTCTACTTGAATTTACCTGTTGGTTGGTGTTTCTTTGAAAGGTATTCTTGTTAGTGTTCTTTGAATTGAGTTGATCTTGCTTTACCTGTGAAGATTCTTTATTCCCTTGCTGAGTGGCAGACTGTTGTATACTAGCTGTAGCTGCTTTTAGATAATTTGGTGTTGAATTCTGAGAAGATTCTCTGATATATCCAAGACCTGTCTTTATAAAAGGAGAACGTTGTACCTTGATAATCTCATCTAAGGTTTCAGATCCTTTAGCAAATCTAAGATTCAAAGTCTTCACTTTCTCAATTTCTTTTCTTAGACTTACTATTTCACATTCTAATTTGTCATTGTGTTTCTCTTTTTCTTCAAGCTGATTTTTTAGAGTTTCTATGGATATTTTACTTTCTTCTAAGCATATTTTGAGTTGATTGAATTCATCAAGAAAATCATTGTCCTCTAAAGCATCCATAAAAGTATCTTTTTCTTCTCTAGATTCCTTTTCAAATGCCATGAGAAGTCTAAGATATTGTTCACATTATTCCTCACTGTCAGATAACCCATCACTGTCTTCATGAGTATAGTAACTTTTTCTAGTGCTAAACCGGTTTTTATTCCTTCTTGCTACTTCCTTTCCTTTTTCATGTGTTTCTTTATGAGGACACTTAGCAGCATAATGACCAACTCTTCCACAAGCTAAACATTTCAAAGGAAGCTTACCTCTAAATTGTCCTGTACCAAGTTGGAGTTTCTTTACAAAATTTACCTCATCTTCTTCTGAGATATACCCTGATCCTTCTGTTTCTTGTACTTCTTTCCCTTTTGTAGAAGCTCTAAAGACGACTTCTTTGACTTCAGATGGTCCTCCTCTTCTCATTTCATATGCAGTTAGTATGCCATGAAGTTTCACCACAGTAAGATTTTGAAGATCCTATTTTTCTTCAAGAGCAGCAACTTTTGACTCAAATTTTGTCGTTAGTGATCTCAAAAATTTCTCAACCAAAGTAGATTCGGTTATTGTTTCTCCCAGATTTCTCATACGATTTACAATATCATCAAGACGTAAAAATAAATTGGCAATGCTCTCCTCATTATGCATTTTTAGATTCTCATATTGAATTCTGAGAGTTTGGAGTTTAGCACTTTTTACCTTTGCATTACCTTCATAACTTAGAATGATTTTGTCCCATATGGCCTTTGCTGTATTCAGCTGCATGACTTTGA
This sequence comes from Pinus albicaulis, assembly GCA_034641835.2. Lineage (NCBI taxonomy): Eukaryota > Viridiplantae > Streptophyta > Pinopsida > Pinales > Pinaceae > Pinus > Pinus albicaulis. The sequence goes on along the minus strand of CM076580.1, from coordinate 873,897,278 downwards.
CAAATTTTGATTCAGTTAGACTTCCCAATAGAGCATTGACCTCTTTTGCATTTGTTTCGTAATTCTTTCTTTCCGTTGGATCTGTTGGTACTGTGACTGGATATTGATATCCTCCTTCAACAATAGCCCATACATCTGCTCCCAGAGACTGAAGATAGGATCTCATCCTTGTTTTCCAGAAGATTAAATTGTTTCCGTTGAAGAGCGGAGGCCTGATAGATGTTGTTCCATCTTGATTGCTCATCTTGATTGATCTTCCTTCTAGCGGCTAAGCTTTTTCAGAAGGACCTGCTCTGAAACCAATTGTTGGGAAAAATACTGAGAGGGGGGGGGGGCTGAATCAGTATTTAGAGCTGACTGAAAATTTTTCACTTTTTGTTTCTCTTAAACCCATACGTTACTTTACTGAACCCAACTCGCATATAAATGTGGATATCCTTAAGAAAACTTGCATATGTCCAGAGATCTTATTATACATTTAATTCTTTACTTAGATCATTGCATCATTCATTCATCAGATGTTTAGTAAGTAGTAAGCATGTGCAGTAATAACAGAATAAACCATCACACATAAGCAACACACATGAACACCAGTATTTAAGGTGGAAACCCAATTCGGGAGAAAACCACCGCTGTTGTCGTCTCTGTCTTCAATATTTATTATAAAGAAAACTTCTTACAATTTTGTACTGGCGCAGACTCATACCAGCACACAGGAACCCACCTACAGAAAGGCTACAACCTTCTCTCGTTCTCCAGCCACTACTGGAAGGGAGCTCCAACTCCCTGATTTTAACACCAGCTTCTACTGGCAGGATACTTCCACTTTCATACAGAAAGCTTCAACCCTCAGATCCACCAGATTTCTTCAATTTCTTCATCAGACTTCCGTCAGGTCTTCATCATTTATTTTTCCAATCATCGTAGAGATTCATCATTTCTAGATCATATCCATAGGTGCATCATATATACAGATATCTCTTAAAGAGATTTATTTACTAACAACCCTTCCACATGCACACCCTGTATTATGATCCTCTTCTCCTTATATAGTTTAGCCTTTATCAATACCATGAGTCAAAACCACTCAACCGCTAATGGTATTCCTGGATGGGATCAAAATAGGTAATCTAGCAGGGTCTACCCAAGCCCTAAACAACTTTTCATTGTTTTATTTTCTTGATCTGACAATTAATTAATCTAGGGCTTTTTAATATCTCAATCTAAGATTGAGATATTAATCCAATTCCCCCTTTATTTGTAACAAAATTAACGTGCCACTGACTTATATAAAAACCCAGCAGTAATATATATCCATATAACCTTTCGGGCCCTTCAATAATATTTAATCTTCGACTTGGGGATCTGCGCTGATAATTAAAGTTACTATCAAAAGACCCAACCCGCGGACACAACTAGCGCACCGGATATCGAGACAAGTGCCTCCACAGTTGACCAAGATGACTGTGGGGACAACAGAGATGAATGGCAGAGATTGAGTGCGGGGGCACCAACCAAAATTTTCATCCGTACCTCGAGAGCCCCCGCAGTGACGCAAGACGCTAAGTTGGTCACAGCTGTCTTCCATGTCGGGTGAAGATTTCGGCATAACACAACAACTTATATTGAACCAATAATGTGAAGGGAAATTGGGTCCCACACCCTTAATACACGACATAATAATTTGGGTTAAACCCGCAAACCTCAATACATGCATATGGGCCCCAACATTAACGGTCATCTCCATTCGACGGTTGTTATTGCATCGCGCCGCCTCATTTGATCGGATGGATATTTCTCGGCAAAGACACACGAAAAATAACGCACGATGGCTGCCATACTTTGATTAACCTTTGCGCATATTCCTCATACGACCACCATTCGATGGCTTCCCTCCAGATCAATGGTGCTCAACAATATCGCGTGGCATCCTTGGTCGAACGTTAACGTGTGATGGCGCGCAGTGATGGTAGTTTTGTAAATACGCTCAGGGATGCGTGTCGCTCGTTCTATGGAATCGCTCCCAACCTCTTGAATACCGCTTGCTCGTCGAGAGCGGTGCGATGAAAACCAGAAACCCCCTTCACTGTTTATTCCGCTCGTGGTTCCTCTCCTTCGCTCAAGGTTCCGTCCGTCTTTATTCCGTCATTGCTATGTTTCTCCACGAAAGCATAATTTTGTTTTATTTTTTCTTCCTCCGTGTTATCAGTTCATATAACCATAAAACTGTTATATAGCTCCAATGAAATCCTTATGGACTATTCGACTCGGTTCTTTTGCATTCAACAAGGACACCTTTCTTTGTATTGTCTAACACATGCAGAACACACTATTACTTTGACTGATAGATCTTATGTGCCCTGCACACACAGAGCATGTCCGTGGCTCACTCTCCCAACAAGACTTCACACAGAGTTTCAGGGCATTCCGTACTAGAATTGAACCAATCAATACCCAAATACTCTCGGTATTCTCCACCCATTAGAGTATCACCAGAACTCAATCATACACAGGAATTCCTTTATCCACCATTAGGATGCATACATATACCAAACTTACTCAAGAAAAGCTTCACACATGACTTAACTCGTCCTTATTTACATCGAATTTACCATTAAATACAGAGCTTCGTTCAATTCACATTCAGTCGTATATTCTGCTTGTATAGAACTGCTGATGGTTTTCTGAGTTCTTTATACAGTCTGCATCCTTTTTCAGAGAGTTTGCATCAAGGACAATCAATTCAATATACTAGGATACTAGAAATGCCAACACTGAGAACCCTATTTTTAAAATGGTATTGTTTCTTATACCCAAAAACCCCTCATCATCACTTCTTATTAGTTCTTAACAATAGTGTTGTAAAAAATTTGAGAATTGATATAGCAAAATCTCACACTTCTCAAGATAAATTCCTAAAGCTAAAGTGTGATACCATGTGTAATTCAATAGCCCCATTGTCACCTCACCAACCTCTTTTCACTTTGGGCTAGCTCTCCTCCAACTCAAGGGGGGTTCTCCATAGTAGATGTTAGGGATCTAATGGCCCAACCAAACCAAGTCAAGAGCCCCCTAAATCTCTATGTTTACTACTATCAATCAAAATATTGAACAATTGGGTCAGACATGCATCCTGAAGATAAAATTGCTAGGGTATTTTTCGGTAATTTCAAAGGGAAATTCCCCAAACACATATAGTCAAGGAATTATAACGTGATTTCAAACATTAAATATAAACAAAATAGTTTAAAGGATATTGAAAGGAAAAAGGTGATGGAAGATAGAAAGTGCCTTACTTAAATTCTCTAAGGATTTTTCAAAAGTTGCTCCAAAAGTTTCACTTCAAGGCCCTTCAAGATCGTCTCCAACAATGCTATACCATCAGCTTCAACAATGTTGCACCAAAAATGTCCTCAAGGTCTTCACAACAAGTTTACTAGAAGTTTCTCCAAAAATATATTCAATAAGGTCTTCATTGCCAACTCGTCTCTTGTTTGGGTGCCTTAATGTGCAATGACATGTTTCCAGGACTGAATTCAATGCAAGGCATATTTGAAACTCTAACTCTGTCTTCCGGTGTCTTATTAGAAATTATTTCAGTTTTCATTTTTGTGTTTCCAAGTTAGATATTGTTTTCAAGTTTTTACATTTATAATTTTATTGCAATGTGGTAGACTGATCAGGGCAGTACAGGAACAACCCCGAGACGGGATGATCGCGGAAAGAGGCCAGCGGAAGAACATGTAAAGTGCCAGAATTTCTCTATCTTCAGGTATTTTAGTTATTTACATAACTGAAACAATATTAATTTTGTTCAAATATGCAGACACCTAGCCATGGTACACCTGATGATTCCCTCTTTGAGGAAGAGCTTTCTTCATCCCTATCTCCAGCACTCTTGTTGCGAAAAAAGGCACGAGATGCAAGGTCAGAATTTAATACTTTTATAGACGCGCCTCAAACACCTGAAACAGAAGAGAGGATAAAACAACTTATGAGCTAGCTGGAAACATATCAGGTAATAATAAAAATTCAAAAGGATATTTTTTTTGTTGTGCATGAGATGAATTGTGATAGTTTGATTTTTAATTTTTACATTGACTAAACTAACAAAAATTTCTTTTGTATGTAGCGTTTTCTGGCACTTGCTGAACCCGGTGTTGGTGGTAGTGGGACACAAGGGAAAGATATTACCCAGCAACCCTCTCATACACCTTCTACTCCTTTAGGTGCCAACCAAGAAACACACCCTGCCCAAGCAGACACCCAGCCAACTGCTGAACGTGTTGGCAGTGATGAGGCTGATATGGCCAACTACATTATTTCGTTTCCTAGAGCTACACATGTCAGCTCCACAGGGACCATTAATGGAACGTTGTTGGTGAAAGATGAAGGTGTCCCTATAAAGCACGTACAACTCCCAGGTAAATTTTAATATTTTAACTATTTCATGTACTCTATCTAAAACATATTTATCATGATTTTTATTTTTAAATTAATGATAATATCTTTTTTTTTTGTGTAGGAAACAATGAGTTCTACAGGTTTTTGGAGAGCCATGTGTTGGTAATTTTTGGCCCAACCATACACACAGGGTGGAATTCCCATAATTCCAACCTGAAAAAAGAACTTCTAGATTATCTAGAAGCCCTTTTTGGGGTCGGCACATTTGACAGAACAACGGTGGCTCGGGTAGCCGACAAATATTTGAAATATACCAGGGACACCTATAGGACGCAATTGCAATTTAACCCTAGATACGAGCATCCTCTCACAGTTCTAGAGAGTGAGTGGAGAGCACTCATCCATGACGGAAAAAAGAAAAGGGCAAAGAAAGAAGGAAAAATGCCAACTGGACCCGCAAGGTAAATTACAACTTTAATTCAATAGCTTTAATTTTCTCTATGTCTAAAATAAAAGTGTGCTACTTCATATCTGACTTCAATATTTTGATGCTAGGTTGCCTGACACCTCAAAGGAAACCAAAGCTAGGATTGAAAAAAAGGGCCATCACAAGCTAGGCCAAGGCGGCTACTTGAAATTAGCCGCAAGAATTGTAATTAAGCAGCTAAACATCTTATAATTAATTGTATCGCCTTCCAACGTTTTTGTAATCCTATCAAATATGATTAAAAATACACAATCATATGTAATGTAGGGTGATGACTTCGGAACAGAAACTACGGAGGAAGATAAAAATATCGCTTTCCATTTCGGCTATCAAGCCGTAGTTGAACGTCGCATAAGCTTGGGGCAGGTCCCAAGATCCAGAATGCCTGATAAGGTAAAACATTAACCTTTCAATATGTTTTTTTTCATCCATAAATTTAATGTCTAACAACTTTGTTTAAATCAGGGGAGCAGCACTACCGACGAGGCAAATAACCCAGTTTTAGAGCCAGATGTAGATGATCCTCACGTGCAACTTGATCATTGTAGTGGGGACCAGGCCGACAATGCTACTATCAGTGAGGGCCGTGACGGTAATTAATTTCCACTTATAATTTTTTCTAATTATACCTTGATGGTTGTCATTATAACATTTTTTGTTTAAATGACAGAGAATGTTTCCCTTGAGGATCTTACCACCAGAGAGGAAGACAGGGCAACAGTCCCAACGGCGACAACTGGTGCACCGGGTAAATAATCTCATTGCAATTTTTTTTATTAATATTACCGAACTAGTTCAATGATATTTAAAAACTGACAATTAAAATTTAATATTATCTGTTTTTGTAGGCGATGCCCCGCCACTGGATGAGACCAGAAATCGTGACTACGCAACTAGGTCAGCAGTGCGGGTCGAAAGGCACGAAACAGGAGCAGAGCATGATGATATTGATGATGTAATTAGGAGCTTTAAAAATAGGAAGAAGAAAAAGAAAATTTGATAATGTAAAATATTGTATTATTATAAGACAAACGTTACCATACTTGGAACGTTTTTTGCGTTATATAAAAAACTCATTTATCACACTATTTTTATGTCAAGCATTAATTGCAATGTTTCCTTGCGTACTTTTTGTTGAATTGTTTTTTTATTAGTTATTGAATATTTTTTTTTATGCTCATGAAAGTAAAAAATGAAATATAGATTGGGTATTGGGGAATTGAGAGTGATGTGAGGGGGAGGGGCCATAAGAGCTTCCACCTTCACATGGTTGGCCCTGTTTAGTAGAGAATAATTTATTGGAGCGATTTAATCTTGGAGCAAACCTCCCTTGATCCAGCGTAGCAACAAAAAAGTCACTGTTGACTTAGTTGCTACTCTTTCAGATCGTGGGAGGCTTGTTCCAAGTTCATGCGACTCCAATAAATTGTTCTTGAAATGAAGAGGAGCTTATTCGGGTATGTTTTGACATTTTCAACATATGTTCTAACATTATCATAAGAATTCATCTTAGAGTAAAAAATACTACATCAATTACTTGTATTTATTGTATAGATAATGATGGATTTTGATTGACTTGGCAGTGCAGGTACAAATCCTCTTGAATCATGAGCAATACAACTTGTCAACCAGGGTCATGTCCAAGATATTTTTGCTTGTGCGCTTGACCAAGTTCGTAATGTCACATTTTGTAAGTTCCTTTATAGTTCATAATTCAATATTAAGCTTGTTCATGATTATTATCTAGGTTTTTTGTATGTGTTTTTTCATCTATTTGATTGTAAGCAACTCTGCATGTTTCCTATTGTTCACTATGATTTCTCCCATTACCACTCCCGGGATGAATCCGACTTTATTTTTACATAGGTTACTTTATTGTTACTATGATTTCTCCATTTACGATTTCATAGGTTACATCATGTAAAGTTGTCAATCTCAGGTTGGTGATGAGCTTTAGTTCTCCAGATTTGGGGCTTTTCTGATATTTTATCCCTCGTGTCATTCCTGCATCACCTCGTTGTTTGAGCATGCCAATTTTCTACCACTTGTACCAATTGGCACATGTCAATCTCTGAGTGGTGCCACATTTCACCTATTTCCAGTGAGAGTTTAGGGTTTTTCTAACATAGCTTCAGAAATCCAATTCAGTGCCTGCTTGAATATCGTCACATAATACTCATGGTTTGGATTGATGAGCATGTTCTGAATGGTTGGTTGATTCATAAGAACCACCCATATAGTCATCTTGAGATATTTCAGAAGTTTTCTCGGGTTTCCTTTTTCACCGTTTTTAGTGGGTGGGATGGTGTGGGGTGATCCATCAATACTGGTGCTCTTGTAGTAGGGAATTTGTTTTTGGGGATATAAAGGAGCATTTGATGTAGATATCCCATTGGATGCATTCATAGATGGGCATGAGAGGTCAAGACTTTAAATTAAAAATATGCAACCTCTAGCATGGCAACCTAAAGGCCGCGAGAGACACTGGTTAAAGATTGTTTTGTGCTGGCCTTAATATAGTCGTGATTTATTTCTATTATCTTAATGCAAATATATATTACAGTCTCATTAAAATGAGGATTTTGGTTGTATTTCTCTTTGGTTTTTTCTCTCTTAATGCTCCAGAAGTTGCCAAAAGTTGCGATAGTTGTTTAGTTTGCCTGTCACAACTTCAAAGTGGTTTTTAGCAATGGGAGTCATGTTTTTTAAGGTTCATACTAATATGAAGATATTGTAATTCTATATTCAAGATAAGAGAATATGGCCTCTACTTTGGGCAGTATGACAACAATTGCCACATCTACCTCATTGGGTAACAATGGAAAGGGGAAGAAGTTGGGTGCAATGTTTGATAATTATGGTAGACGATTGTCTTCTCTTTCAGTTTTTTCACCCATTTCCTTTAATCTCTCAAGAAGAAGAGGGACTCTGAGATTACGCGACAGAGAGAAGGTATTTAATACAAGAGCTATGGAAAAGGAGTTGTACTTCAACAAGGATGGCTCAGTGACAAAAAAATTGCAGGTCAGAGAAAAAATTATGTTTAAAGGAAGGTCACCTGGACGTGAAACTTCACTGCAGTGGATCTTTCCTTGTCCACTTATATTCGATTTTAATGTGTTATTTTAATTTTTCATGGAGGGTTGTTTTGGCATATGGTCTAGCATTCAATTACACACTTACTAAAAGCATTGTCAATTTGTCTTGCAAGCAGTGTGAACAAACTTGCTGATCTTGTTGGAGTCACCCTTAGGGCGAAGGGAAAAATGTTGTCTTGGAGAGCAAGCATGGTTCTCCGAAAATAGTTAATGATGGTGTGACAGTAGCTAAGGAGGTAATTTGTAGATGTGTGCTCTGGTTTTCTTTTTAACGTTGTATTACTTCCCCCTCTTAAATGTCTTAGATTTGGTAGGCATAATTTGAAACTCAAAGGTGAAAGGAAACATATTTGTTACCCAGTGGTCTACTTGGCCTATGGACTAGCCACATTAGAGTAATTCATAAATATTTTCACAACAATAAAAGGAAAGGGTTATGGCTGAGTCAAATTTTATTGTTATTGACAGTGTAATGAAATGTATCTCAATGCTATGGTTTTGGCCTTTTTATTGGTTGAATTAGAGGACCTAGTTGAAAATATTGGGGCCAAGTTAGTAAAACAGAGCATGGCAAAGATGGATTCACTAGGTAAGGATGGAACCAAATATAAATCTCCCTTCCTCTGCTACAGAGAAAATAAAAAATTCTTTGACAGGAGACAGAGTTTCAATACTTTGAAAACAAACTTCTATTCCCTTCAATAACTCAAAAAAAAACTATTACACTTCTTCCTCACTGAGAGGGATTACAAAATTATGACTGCTACAAAACGCAGTGCATAAAACCAACTCACTTTCTGTTCAAAACAAACATACTCTGTCTCTAAAACACTCTGTTGTGTTTTTCATTTTCGCACTGTTGTGCATACACACTTAAAAAGTTACACTCAGTCTTTCACTTTTTACACATTGCTGTGTAATAAAAAATTTACGTACTGTCTATAAAAAAAAACTACCAAGATTTTTTGTCCTTTTATTTTTATATGCCGTAACATATAAAACATATTATAATAAACCCTCTTTTTATAAAAATAAAATTCAAACTAAATTCTATGGCCCACCTTTCATTTCGCATATGATATATATATAACATATGTTTAAAACATATGTATATATTAAAGCATACATAAAATTAAACTATCAAAACATTAAATAACCCTTTCCGTCGGACTTCAAAAGTCTGAATAGATTGAATTTCAAACCAAATTCGTGTTCCAAAATGGGATGCTGACGTCTGCCTAATTTGTAACACGAATTCTCAATCCAATGTGCCTTATAAAAAATTCGGGTCCGGTTTCCAGGTTTTCAGATTCCCTTCAATTTCATATGATCCAATATTAATGCTCCACGTGTCCTCCTTTTGAATTTACAAAACTGGGGGGTAAATTTCTGTTTGTTTAATTTCTGGTTAGTGAATTGCGTTAATGCTGGTTGTTGTGTTTAAATACAATCCTGTACAGAAATATGGCTGCGACCGTCTACAAAAAAAACTTGCAGGAATTTTAAATGCTGAATTAAATTTTTGGATGGCGTGCAAGCAACCTCCAAAAAAAAATGTTGCTGCTGCATCCGTCCTTCTGCTGCAGCAGTTGAAGTTAAAATTCAATAGCACAGGGTTTAATAAGTGAGGGTGTAAAGGTAACTTTTTGTCGATAGTACTGGATTAAGATCATCTATTCATTTTTTGTAGGGTCTTATGGTGTTTGGTTTTTTAGTTTTGGGTTGGGCTTATTGAGTCTAAGATAGTTTTTGAGTGAAAAAATTGCTATCAGGTATTAAAAAATTTTGGTTCTTTTGTCAAATTTTATGAGCTTGTTAGGAAATACAAAACTGACAATGGTTGTATCTTAAATTTGTGGAAAATAATTTGAAATGAAACCTTTTTTTTTAGGTTGTTGCAGCAGGTGCAAACCCCGTTCAAATTACTAGGGGCATTGACAAGACAATAAAGGCCCTTGTTTTGGAACTCAAAATTTTGTCAAAGGAGGTAAATGCTTGCCTTTTGAGTAGGTTGGTTTTCCTTTTTGTTGATGGTTTGGTGTATCTAATTGAATTAGTTGCCTAAGGTATTTTTGGTTGCAAACTCCTTTTCATTTTTCATATAGTATTGGCCTTGTGGAATACATTTGATTGTGTGGTCTTGTTAGATCTACAACATTTGTAGTTGTTTAGTCTTATGGATGAGGTGCACTTTTATTATGGAAATAGTTGATGCAATATTGTCATTTAATTCTTACTGCAGGGTAGCATGTTGAGAAGTTTCTTGTGAAACATTTGGTATTCAAAATGACACTTGATCCTATACATCATCATGAACTTGACTTCAAAATTCATATTCAAAGTGTGCCAGAAAATTCTTGCAAAATTTCAAATATTTATGTTGTTTTAAACCATTATATTTTTCATGTATTGGATGCTGAAAATGAGAAAAAGACTTTGGTATGAAACCAACTGGTGAATAATTTCCAGCAAAAAAACGACTTCCAAGACATGATTTAGAAGTAGAAGATATGTACTTATGAAGCATAGAAAGATATCCTTGATGCATTGTCAATGTTTGGCTAGGGTTATTTTTGGAGAAAATAACTCCTTATTCCTAGAATAGTGATCTTCAATACAAGTAAATGCCAGAGAAGAGAGATCATCATGTGACATAAACCTATTAACAAAAGTGAACAAGGAATGATTATTAATTATGGCATACTAAGTTGTCATTGATTTTGACTATTTGTCTTTAACATGTAAAAATTTTAAATTCCAAACTTACATCATCATGGTTTGGCATCATGAGCTTGACTAAATGTCCACCATGCTCATAATTTCATTGTTGTATTCATACCTATAAACAATGTTTGAAATAATAATAATAAAGTTCTATAAGAAAAATCTAGACCTCCATGCTGCTGCTCCTTGTGAGACAAAGTCAAAATTGCATTACAAAATCTGACACATAAGAATCTCCTATATCCCGGTGGTATGTATCCAAATTCTTATAATAGTGTCTTCAAGACTTATGTTGGCATTGCCAATGAGATATTTAAGCAATGAAAGATGGAGCCTTCTTCATTGTTGTATATGTAACAGTCTTTTATTAATATAAAGATTGACGGTTTTGTCTTTTTGAAAATGAAATGTAAAAATAATTTATTCTGGTCAATTGAATTTTTTTTTTTAAACTTTTCATTATGGAAGGGCGACATAGATATATGCCCTTCTAATTGAAATTCGGACCTTCCCTTCAAATTTGATCACTGTGTGGGACCTTAACAAACAATAAAACTATTCCGCCTTGCGTTATATAGAACATATAACAAAACCTTTGTCAAAACTTCAAACGAACCCTTTAGCCGTGGGTATTTCATCACGAATTGATCATTTTACCATGTACCTTCTTCTAGAGGAATATTCTTCCACTTGATTAGGTACTTCATAATGGTTATATATCAAAGAGATACATAATGTTTATCTATAACTTTTTGTGGTTCAAGAATCAATTTTCATTCTTCATCTAATTTTGGAAGTTCTATTTACATTGGCATATTTTTTCCCAAAACCTTTTTTAGGCAAGATACATGAAAAACCTTATGAGTGCAAGAAGAAGGAAAATATAACTTCTATACCACTTTTGCAATCCTATGAATAATTATTTAGGGCCATAAAATTTTTGAGCTAATTCTTTATTCTTCTTTTTCTTGAATGAAGATTGCTTATAATGCTATAATCTAAAAAATACCCAATTACCCTCCTCAAATTATCTTTCACTTCAATGTTGTTCCCTTGTTGTTTTATCATGTTTCATGTCATTTGACGGTTTTCCATAATAATTTTCAAATTTTCTTTAGTATTTTCCATATGTGACTCTGTTTCCTATACTTTGGACTTATCTTGAAAAAAGTATGAGATACTAGGAGTTGGATATCCATAAAGGGCCTTAAATGGGGAAATTTTAGTAGATGTGTGATAGGTAGTATCCTATTACCATTCTTCCTTGACGAACCCACTTCATCCATAAATATTTCTTTTCTAAAGAGTAACATTGTAGATAACATTAAAAACATTTGTTAACTATTTTTGTTTGACCATTTGATTGTGTTTGATATGTAGAACTCATGGCAGCTAGTGTTTCTCCACTAATAGTAAATAATTATTTCCAAAATTTTCTTGTTACTATTACTTTAGGAAAACCATGAAGACTATGAATTTCTTTCACGGACACTTCTGCCACTTGGCTTGTTGTTTATGTACTTTGAGCTCTACAAAAAAAATCTACAAAATTTGTCTAGATAAATGACCACAAAAATGTAATACTTACCTTTATATTTCAGTAACCCTGTAATAAAGTCTATTGATACATCTTCTAGTCTTTGAATATGTATGTGGAATGGTTGAAGTAACCCTAGAGATTTTACTATCTCTCTTTTATTTATTATGCAAACCTGACCTTCTCTTACAAAATTTTGAATATCTTTCTTCAATCCTTCCAAAAATATATTTTTTGATCCTTTGAGATGTTTTAAGGAACCCTGCGTCCTACCATCAGAGAGACATGGGACTCCCTTAATATTTTTTTATTAAAATATTCTTGCGTGCATAAAAATATTCTACATTTGCACCAAAGTATATCTCTCTTTCACTCCCAATGATCCATAGAGTTCATCCCATCCTTTATAAATTTTAGTTTTTGTTTAGTACTATTGTCATTTTTCCATTATGGAAAGCTTCTTCTAGCCACCTAGGAATAGAAAATGTAATTGGATGTAAATTTGAGGCCTTTTCTATTTTAGAAAGAGCATCATGTACTAAATTTTCCTTACCCTTTTTGCAGATTATCTCAAAATTAAAACTTTGCATTTTTTCTCCTCATTTTTGTTAATCTTCCAATGAAATCCATAGCTTCAAAAAATATTTTATGCTATCATGGTATATCTTGACTTTAAAGTACCTCCCAATGATATGCTATCCCCATTTTTTATTGCATGTAATATTTCTTCCATTTATTTTTCATACGTAGATTTCACCAAATATTTTATTTGAATTCCTTGCTTTTAAAAGCCAATGATATCCCTTATTGTGTTAATGTTACGTAAATTCCTTGTCCTAGTGCCTCACACTCTACTATGAATGTTTTACCAAAAGTAGGTGCAACCGATGTTGGTGTAGAAGACATGGCATCCATTAAAAGAGAGAATGCCAAAAGTAGCCTCATCATTCCATATAAATGATATTTTCTTCAAGAGATATGTGAGTGGACTTGAAATGCATGCATAATTCTTAACAAATGATCAATAATATCATGTAAGTCTAAAAAATCTTCTAAGAACCTTGATTTTCTTAGGAATAGGTCATTTTGTAATAGCTTGCATCTTTTGAGGCTCCAACTTCGCTCCTTCCTTTAAAACAATATGAACCAAATACTCGAATTCTTATTTCCCAAAAGCACATTTGGATATTTTTACATAAAAATGATTGTTCTCAATAATTTATATAAATTTTCCACATGTTTAGTGTGTTATTCCCATGATTTATTATAAATATGTGTATTATCAAAGAAAACCAACACAAATTTTATAAGATGGGATCAAACAAAATTGTTCTTAAGTCGAGCCCACCGGACTTCAAATAGCGATAAACCATAATTCAAATCAAATTTGTGTTCCAAAATACCCTGCTGACGTCGGCCAATTTTGTGACACGAAAACCAAATGAATTCCGCCCTAATCTTTTTCGGGTCCGAATTTGGGCTGGCGTACGGAGGGAGAGTTGTGATGCGAATTTCTTATCAAATTTGCCCTAATCTTTTTTGGGTCTGGATTTCCACTGCGCGAGCGGCCCAAACAAAGATCTGCTCCAATCAATTTCTGCCATGTGTCCTCAATCAAAAGTTTCCCTATTCCTGGATGCGGGTGCTTTCGATGGCGTTTAAGGCGATGGGACATGTATATGGCGATTTCATATCAATCACATTAAGTTTTAAACGATGTTCAATTAGCTGATATTTAATTTCAAAGGTTTTCACATCAAATCGCATTAAGTTTTAACATTGTTCAATATCGGACCTCCACTCCTATTAGCGATTCTGCATGCTCCAATATGATCTAGCCTTCGGCTCTCATTAATGAGAAATTAATTATGACTGGCATTCTTCGATTGCATTGCAGTCAGGTCGATAAAATGGAGTTTCGCTATGGTTTTTCAGACAAGCCGGTTGCTGGGTTACACTATCTGCTCACTGTGATGAGAAGGAGAAGTGGTCAACTGAACTACTGCTTAGACCTTGGTGCATATCTGCATTTCTCTCGGTCTAGTCTGTGTCTATCTTCCTCTGTTTCTTGGAATTCTTCTTCTCTATCTTGTCTTGCGCCCATTGCTGAGACTGCACCCATGCCTCACCTGTGTTAAAGGATGCGTTTCCGCAGGGGGAGCACTAGAGGTCAACCCCTGCGTGCTCCCTCCAGCCCCTCAACCAAGTCATCTTCCTAGTCCAGTGATTATCACGCAGGTTTCTATCCAGATACTAGAAGTGGGCGGGGTCGGGTTCCAGGATCTGGCCACCATATGGGCTCTCCTGCTCCTCATTTCCCCACCGCTTCACCTTCTCCCACGACGCGCACTGCACTTTTTTCTTTTAATTTCTCTCTGAACTGCCCATAAATCACATCTTCAATTACTGTGGTTTTCTGTGAGGATGCCAAAATGGAAGAACAATGCACCCGTTCGGCGGGTCTGAGCTCATAAAAAGCCGGCCAACATTCAGGCCTTCAGGAGGGGAGCGGTGGCATGAATGTGGAGATAGCACCTGGCGATCCTGGACCTTCCAAAGGATGGTACTGAATCATCGAGGAACCACCGGAGGAGTAGTTTGGTTAATTTTTTTTTCTTGCTTCGCAGCCCACTTAAGTGGGCCGCTTTTAGATTATATTACTATGATGGACCTCTGTAATATTTTTGAATTCTGTAAAAATTCAAGACTGGTTTCCCCGTATGAGGGCAGTCTTCTTTTTTGATTTTTTGATGACAAATTTGCCATGAGTCTGGGCAATGTTTTTGACTTCGGTGTAATTTTATTCCCACTGTTAATAGATTAACTTTACTTAGAAAAAAAAATGTTTCCCTATTTCTATTTTAAACCTGTTTTTTGAAATACAGAGCCATGTTTATATGATTGTTTATAGTCGAAGCACTGCGGGGTGGTTTATTATATTAATATTTCACGGTCGAATTATATTCATAACAATTGGAAAAAAAAATGTTGCCCTGTTTCTATTTTAAACCTATTTTTTGAAATACAGAGCCATGTTTATATGGTCTACGTATTATACTCTTTCTCTATATATCTACAGGAACCTTTTTGCTATGAACAGGGTGGATGTTGTAGCGGGCTACTAATGGAAACAAGCGAGCCTATAACTTACATCTCGGATGCAACAGATGGTTACCAATTTTGGAATCAAGCAAGCCTGATCTTACAAGCGAGCCTGGGTTTCTGCAGATGGTTTTTATTTCCGGGAACAAGCGAGCCAGAACATAAAATCGACCCTGGGTTTATACATATTTTTTCTCTATCATGGATGCTTTTTGTGTGAGGCGTATATCAACAATATATGTCTCTGCACATTTCCTGTATCCGCTTTATGATACTATTTTATGTGTTGTCAGATTATCACTCTGCCTTCAAAACTAGCGATGCTAGTTTATTGATATGGTTTGATGGTATTTTTATATTTTGGACATATCACACTCCTCACATGATTAGCGTTTTTCTCTGTTCAAGGATTTTGGGTACTTTAATTTGTATTTGGAACAATGGACATCGGTACTCTATCTGTTTCTTTACTATTATACATACTGCTATTTCACTTTCTTATAGATGCCTCGGGCATATTTGGATGCTTTCTCAGATTGTCGATAATCTCCATGTGGACCGTTACTGGGTTTTATATCATGTCCCTGTATGTGACATAGGGTATTTTTCTATCATTGTCTGGGGTGGGACTTCCACTTTTCTGGATGGATATTTGGGTTCCAATCTTTAGATGTGAAAATGTAATGACTTCATGGACTGTTTTACTTCATATAATATATTCAAAATAACATTTTTTCTCTTGTGAAAAAAAATGAGTGTTTATCACTCTGCCTTCAAAACTAGCGATGCTAGTCTATGTTGTTGGTTTATTGATATGGTCTGATGGTCTTTTTATATTTTGGACATATCACACTCCTCACGTGATTAGCGTTTTTATATGTTCAAGGATTTTGGGTACTTTAATTTGTATTTGGAACAATGGACGTCGATACTCTATCTATTACTTTATTATTCTACATACTGCTATTTCACTTTCTTATAGATGCCTCGGGCATATTTGGATGCTTTCTCAGATTGTCGATAATCTCCATGTGGACCGTTACTGGGTTTTATATCATGTCCCTGTATGTGACATGGGGTATTTTTCTATCATTTCCTGCGGTGGGACTTCCACTTTTCTTGATGTATATTTGGGTTCCAATCTTCAGATGTGAAAATGTAATGACTTCATGGACTGTTTTACTTCATATAATATATTCAAAACAACGTTTTTTCTCTTGTGAAAAAAAAATTATTTTTTATAGTCGAAGCGCTGCGGGGTGGTTTATTATATTAATATTTCATGGTCGAATTATGTTCATAACAATTGGAAAAAAAAAATGTTGCCCTGTTTCTATTTTAAACCCGTTTTTTGAAATACAGAGCCATGTTTATATGATTGTTTATAGTCGAAGCGCTGTGAGATGGTTTATTATATTAATATTTCACGGTCATTGGAACGCCCACAATTCATAAAAAATATTGGAGATTTACTGTCCTGTTTTAAAGTTTCATTTTTTTTTTTTTAAATTGAACCCGCCGTCAGAATACCGACACCTTGTAATCGGAATTGCGACAGCTTAAAAATGTCGGAAGAGCAACAGTATAAAAACGTCGGACGAATGACTTTCAAAACGTCGGACCACATTTCGTTGGAATTGCGACAGTTTACAAACGTCAGAAGAGCGATGTTCAAAACGTCGGACCACATTTCATCGGAATTGTGACAGTTTACAAACGTCGGAAGAGCGACGTCCAAAACGTCGGACCACATTTCGTCGGAATTGCGACAATTTACAAACGTCGAAAGAGCGACGTTCAAAATGTCGAACCACATTTCGTCGGAATTGCGACAGTTTACAAACGTCAGAAGAGCGACGTTCAAAACATCGGACCACATTTCATCGAAAGTGCGACAATTTACAAATGTCAGAAGCGCGACGGTTTGGGAAACATCGAAAGAGCGACGCTTGTTTGGAAGCAACGGAAAAAGTGTCGGTAGTGTGACACTTTGTAAGTGCGTCTGAATTGTGACAGAATGGAAAACCACGTTTTTCTCGTCCTCGAACTGTCGCTCTTGCGACGACTATGTGTCAGAATAGCGACGAATTGGCCGTCGGAAATTGGGCCAAATTTTCTAGTGTCTTATATATTGTTGCATGCATCTGTACAAGTTCACATTTGGTTTTAATGAGAACCACTTCATTATTTTCTCTTTCATGGTGTGGAAACCTGGTTCTAGCACCTCCCCATACTACTTCGGGTGAGACTTTGGTCTATGCAAGTAGATCAGTGCCAAAATGGCCAGTAGTTGGAGGGTTTGTTGGTTTATCCATAAAATATGAACCTGGGTCAAGACCCCTCAAGCCAAAAATTAGTTCTGTTGCTGGGAGCAGGATAATTTTAAGGGAGATTTGATGTTGTGGCATCCGTCACAAAATGAATTACAATATTGGTTGGATAGAAATATCCTTGAATTTACATTCCAAGAGAATAGAAGTAATAAGTTGTCTGATGAGCAGTGGGTACAAAAATATATTTATACAGAAGTGCATGAAATATTCTTTTGTTCATTTGTGCACGAACTACAGGAGTAGTTGTCGCACTTAGCTGGATTCCATCACTACATAAAAGACAATGTAGTCACTAAGTGGACTCTTGAATTTATCCAGAAAGTAGAGAATTTTGATAATAAGATCACTCGCGCAGTAGATCACTAGATCGATTGCCTCTTGGGAGGATTTGTGACTGAATTTTCCATTGATCAATTTGTGTCATATTCTAAATCAGAAACAAGGTTTTTCAAAGGCCCTAGATGTAAGTTCTTGCACTCTTTGAAATTATTGTTGAAAATGCTATTGTGTGAACGAGGTTGTCTATGCAAACATTATGTTTGAATGCATCAAATAGTTCCAGCTACAGGCAGTGGAAGAATTTACCGCCAATATTCTGAAGAAATCATTTATAGCCCTCTGAAGCCTAGATCTGATAGCGAACCTGAACCAAAAACTATTATCTCAAGTGGATCTGAAGAAGAAAGCTCATCACATCAGAAAACCTTGATTCTATTTCCCAATCCATCCACTCCACTTCTAATCTCACATCACAAATCACCTACTCCACCGTGCAGTCCATCTCCACCACTACCTCTACCTCCCCCTAAAGTAGATATGGTTGCATCAATGAAGTTACCTAATTTTAGACGCATTGGAAATGAAGACACTGATCACTTATGGTTTGTGACTCAGGTCGTATGGCAGGCTCAACAAGTTAACAATATTTATATTAGAAAAGTGTATCTGGCTACCCCATTCCAATATCATGCATTAGATTGGTAAATTACGTATGCACAAGAAAACCCTAATGCTACGTTGGAAGAAATTAAAGCGACGCAAAAGGATTAGTTTAAGAAACCTAAGTCATACATGTAGCTGGTGATAGAAATGAAGGATATTCGTGACAAACCTAATGAATATGTATGGGAAGTTGATCAAGGGTTGAAGCGCACCATCCGAGATGGTGGATTTTCTATTGATGAAACTTAGCATAAGGAATGGTTCATTTCTATGTTGGTTCCACATCTACACCATCCATTAGGTCAGAAAAATATTTCCACACAAGCTGAGGCTGTGGAAGTCGCAATGAAATTGGAGGCTACCCAAACACCTATTGCACTGGGAACTCCAAAGATTTAGAATTAGTTGGAAGACATGCATCTAGAAATTCAAATCCTATGTAAAGATGAAGGCAAGAAGGTCTACACAGAAGTATGGTTTATAAAATGTAAATCTTTTGGGCACCATAAAGACCACTGTCCTGTCTTAAACAATTATTTGAATGCTAGAGGTCCTATTCCATTGAAGAATCCTATATGGTGCACTATCTTTCAAATTGTTGGATTACATGACACAGATTCTTGCCCAAGGATCAGGGAGTATAAGCCTAACTTGAATCAGTTATTTTGAAAATTATGTTCATCATTAGGGCATGATGAGCACCATTGTCGCACTTTTGATATGATGTTGGATAAAGTAGAGATATACAGAATACAGGTTGAGCCTACATCACCAGCATCCCCTTCTGGGCGTGGAGGTGTTACACTAAATTTGTCACCATGACATTTGACTGTTCATATGGGTCTATCACCATCCATATCATGTTTCCTTAGAAGTCAAAAACCTTAATGTTCTTAAATCAAGTCTTGGAATTAGAGAAAAGCTCTGTAAAACCCTTAAAATTCTACCTGCGTGGTTTTTCTAGCCTTTCCCTATGCATGCACTGATGTTATGTCCATAAACTGCGACAACTCCTGCACTTTTGGCCACTATTACCTGCTCATCCCCATGAAAAGAAAAATAAAATAAAAATTAAACTCTAGAAGCCTAGTTGTTCGAATATTCTCCCAACTGGAAGCTTCTAGTGTCATGATTAGTTTGAGCTTTATCCCTCCACTCATGGAGCTTATCCCTTGGTCCATGGACCTCAAATCCCTTCATGAGAGGAATCCATCCCCCTCTTCATGGAACTAAAAATACCTCCATTTCCTTATAAATTGAGCTCAATCTTCAGGTTGAAGGGTAGATACTAAAGTAGACATGGTAGATACCAATGCAATTAGAGACTAATCTATATAGTTTCTAAGTTGAAGAGAGTTGATAAGAGTGCATACTTTCTGCACTAGTGAGTTGTTGTTGGCATGAGAATGATCACACCCTCGTGTCTATAAATTTATGCTGGTATTCAGAGAGGAAGGCTTATCAGACTAAAAAAAAAACGATTGTTCAGGACCCTGGGAGAAATATGGACGACATCAAGGCATCAGGTTGTAAGATTAGTCTTTTTATTCAAGATAATACATATGGATCTCTTTTTCTCATTGATTTTTTTCTATCATTATTGGAATAACATCAATACTTATACTACTTTATCACTAAGTTGGATTAGCATTTTCCAATTATTATATGTTGTAGATGCTTTGATTCTTTGTCTTGTCTTTGATTACAGGTTCTACTCTTTGGAGAAACCACTTTGGAGCGATGGGACAAAAGGCTACATCAAACGTTTGGATTTCAAGGTAGGGACATGTCCTCTCTACTTTATTATAATAAATTTGAAATGAAATTAATCTAGAGGAAGAGGTTTCCAAATGGATCTCTTTTTCTAGTTACTCGTTGGAGTACTAGGGAGATTGATCTTGTTAGCAAGAGGGATTAATCCACGTAAAAAAATGGTGACCATACTGGGGAACTAGAATTTATTTGTTTGTTTTCAGTTTGAAATTTTAAGTTTTCTGATTTTGACTTCTTTGATTTTGGTTGGGTTGATAACTTTTAAGAATCCCTGAAAAAGGAATCTTGTTATTTATTTTTTCCATGTTTTTCCTTCCCTGCGTAGTTTTCGGCAGAAAACAATGCGACAGCCAGCACAAATTTTAGTTCAATTCAGTGCTCATGCGCATTGTATTCCACTATAAGCGGCACACCCCCATAAATTTTTGAAAAAATTAAATTTCTCTTTTTTAGAGCCAGATAACCTGATTCTTCAATTTTTCCCTGATACATTTATGGTCTCGTCAGTCTCTGTTAGGTTAATTGGGTATTTTGGGTTTTCTTTTTTAAGAAATTATTAATTTGATTTCCTTTAGTCATTACTTTGAGGTTTGCCTCAGTTTCTTAACAATTTTTGCATCATTTTTATTTTTGTGTCTAAATTGTGTCTGAGTGTTAATCGCCTCTGAGTGTTTTTATTTTTGACCTTTGGAATTCTCACCCAATTTTCTTTACTTACACTTTATTGGTTCCTTAGATTAAATTAGTGAAGGAGAATACTCTTGTTGTTTTTTTTATGATTTGGAATCATATTTTGTTTGAGAATTCTCTTGCATAGATTACATTTGCATAATTAGAATTCTCATTTTCAGAATATGAATGAAAAATGTGCATAGATTACATTTGCATAGTTTTCAAGTGAATTGTGCATAGATTACAACTGCATAGTTTACATTCTGGACAAATCAATCATAGATTTAGATCAATTTCTTTGATTTGAATTTACATATTTTTATGATTGTTTTAAAACATAAAAATAAAAAATTGTTTTGAATTTATTAGCATTAGTTTTTATTGATGAAATTAGTGCATTAGAGAATTTGTTATATTTTCTCTTATTTATCAATTTCTGCATTGTTGGAAGTGAATGGAAACTCTCTCCTTACTTTAGTTATAATTCATCGAAGTGAAAGATTACATTATCATGTTTGATTGCATTCAGTTTTGGGTCAGGTCATAACACCACTACTTTCATATCCATTTACCCTTTGAGTAAAAAGACAACCAAAATATCACAGCGCTTATAAAAAATCATCTAGAAATTTTTACATTTTCTAGGGCTCTTTCCACCAATATAGCTTAGGCTAGTGCTTTGGAATAGGTTGTAGTTAACGTTACAAAGCGGTTAAAAATATATATATATATATCTTGTGGTAAGGAAAATTTCCAATTGTTGCAATTGTGCTCTGGGTAGCTCTTCTTAAAAGAGTCAAGCATGAGGTCATGTTGGACCCAGTGAGATAATCGTACCTATCTCATTGGAAAAAATAGAAGATGTGAACGTAATACAAATGGTAAACCTCGTATTAACCATTTTCGCGGAGCCTAGGGTCAGTTGTTGGAAAACCTAGGATTGAATATGTCGAGGAGCCTTCAAGGGGATTGAGCTTGATACTCTACCCTTGAGTGTATATTGGATTGTAGACTATTCCCCCAAGTGCATTTGTCTCCGTTGGTGACCTTAGTGGCCATAATATTTAGGATTTTTCCCAAGGTGACAGTGAAGGGAAGGTCCTACTGTACCTGGAGAAGATGTTGACTAGACTCACTTGGAATTTCTGGACGTTACTCTTCACTTCGAGATGGCATAGTGAAGTTACTTGCACTGGATTGTTTCATTAAGCACGTTGTCAGGGTAACTATTCCAACCACTAGTTTTCCACATTAAGTTCTGTGACGTTGGATTTCATCACCAACTAGTGGTTTTATTGTGGAAACACATTGTTTGTGTGTGGTTTGACTCCTAGATTTGATAATGCATGTTCATTTGTTTGTTTTAAATTTTTTTATACCTTAGGTTTGGATTGTGAATTTGAATTGTTAATATTTTTAAATTGTTAATTAAATTCACTGAAGTTGAATCTAATGGCAACTGTTCCAGAATTTACCAACCAAGGAACCAATCTTAATGAGAATCCTAGTACTTTTCCTTGCTTTGGAAATGTTGGTCCTTCTTATATGGCTACATTTTCATTACCTAGATTTACAATAGGTTTACCGGTATGGTTATTTTCAACTTCGTTGGCCTCCACTACTCAATGTGTTCCACCTCAACCAGATGCTTCACCTCAACAGAGTTCACCATCTCAACATCACCAACCTCATGTTGACCCTTTACCTTCTTTGCCCAACATGTCTTCCTCCCTTTCTTCTCCTTCACTTGGTAAAAGCATTGATGCTAGTAACCAGGTGGCTAAGAACAGGAAGAAAGGGAAGAAGAAGAAGAATCAAGATAAGAAAGAAGTCAACCAACCAACCATGGTTGTAAGTGTTGGTAGTGTTGAGGAAACCTCCAACATGCATCGTAAACCCAAATACCCTTGCAATATTTGTAAGGGTAACCACTTCCTTATCAATTGTCATGGTATTCCTAAGGTCTTCGAAGTATGGTTAGAAAAATCCTATCAACTTACTATTGATCCATCAACCAGTGATTTTCAGGTTCCTGGGAAAAAGGGTAAAGTTAGGTTTCCTTGTATATTATGAAAAGGGAGTCATCAAACTCACATTTTCCCTCACATGGATGAAGCCTCAAAATTGTTGGAAAACCTTACTGTTCCACAACAACCACTTCCAATTGGTTACCGTAAACTTTCTCCCAACCTACCGTCAATTGATGAAGTGATTGATCTAATTCCAAGTACAGTCAATCCCACTCTTCCATTGGAGAGTGAAACTCATATCACTCAGGTTGATGATCAATTATGTTATCACCAAAATTGTACTTAATTGGCTTTTGATCAGACAACTTGGAGTAACTCTTTCAAACTAGCTTTTGACTAAATCTTAGCCTCTTCAGTCTGAGAGGGCTATCTGAAGGGGTTTTTATGATATTAAATAATGATAGTACTAGATGGCTAACTCTATGAATTGTGTCTTGGTTTTGTATGTTTTCAAGTTGAAAATATAAAGGCTTGCTACCATTGGGCTATAGAGTCAGTGATAGAGATCTTAATGACAAAGGCTCTCCTTTTGGAAGCCGAGGCATGTAGATGTTTAAATGAAAGTAGAATACTCACACACAAAATTTACTCAATATATAAATGTTCAAAGGAATTCAGAGCATGAGAAACATGAATTATGTGTAATGAACATTAAGATACTGAAAGCAGGACATTGAGAAAGATATCCAATAGTTTAATGCTTGAAAGGAAGTTAGAGCATGCAAAGCATGAATTCTAAGTAATCAAACATTAATATATTGAAAGAAAGTAATAAGATACATAGGTCAGTGTTCATGAAAACATCAAATGAATCTCAGGTGAAGGAGGAAACCAATAGCCACTCTCTATTACTGATCATAACCTGTTTACAATAGTAGAAGTCAGTAGTAACATATTGCAACCCCTCACTACTTCGATGCTTTGTCTTTAAATAGACTTTATTTAAAAAAAAAGATGATCTTCTTGGTGGTTATACCATAAAATTTTCCTATGACACATCACATAACTGAAATACATGACTTCTAACTGAAAATTGATAGCTACACCTTAAAGAAGACATTTCCTAATAGGACTCTAACTCATATTTATTACATCACTTTACCTTATCTTGTGAAACAATTAAATGATGGTTACAACATAAGTGTCACATGCTCAAAAAAGCCATAACATAGTTCATCACCACTTTACATATTAAAAAATCTCCTAGACATGTGGAACAACACCCTATTTTTCAGGAATGCATAACCCTTATCTTCAACGAGAGCTTTGGCTGATGACCTGTCTCAACAACAATTCCTTTGATTCATAAATATTTTATGTTAAGTTCCCTTGGCATGATGGAGGAGTCCAGATGTCCAAAACTGCCATCAAGATGCTCCAAAACTTTCAAAAATAGCTCGCTACAAAAATAGGACAGTTTGTAGCGAACTTTGGTAGTGTTGAAAAATGACTTATGCACCCAATAACTTTGCTCCTTTTCTATTATGTGGTGTCAATCAAGTCACGACACATCCACACCATCAATCTACCTTATTGAAAGTTGCAAAAAAATGAATTTAGAGGCAAAAAGCCTGCTACAAGTTTTTTCGTAATGTTTTCATGTCTTTAAGCCTAGGAAATGCTATGAAAAGAGGAAAGACTGTGTAAAAACAAAAAAATTATCTATTTCAAAATTATCTTCACAAAATGGCCTTCTTCTGCTAAAACCTTATCTTCTGCATGTTATGGACCTCATCAAACTAATGAAGAACACAATCACCATCACCTTACATATTTAAAACATCTTTTCAGATTTTTCCTATTTTTTTCTGAAAATTAGGTCTTGGGACATAGATTATATCTCTGAATCCATGATGTATTTTGAAAAAATAGAGGAGGTTTTTGTCAATAAGAATGTTATAAAGAAAAAAAATACTTTTTTTTTTTTCTAAAATCCATCTCCAGCTGTCCAGAATTTGCATTTGAAAAACATGTATAAAACAGGAAAACTCTGTTTTCTGAAAATAGGCCCAAAAGTGTAATGTTCCAAATCTAGAACTCAGCAATGAATAAGCTATATAACGGTCCTGTTATGATGAATAAGCTTAAGCTATACATAAGAAACACATAGACATCATTTTTAGCTACAAAAGGAACTTGCACTTCGTTTCATGATCCGGAAAGTGGGGAAAAAGGGTATTTTATGCCATAAAAAAGGTTGTTTTCAGAAATGAGCATGAAAATAAGCAGGGGAAATGGATGGATATGATATCTTAGGTCATGAGGGAACTACGCTCCAAAATACAGCTCAAAATAATGCTTCTAGCTATGTTAAAAAACTCCTCCTTCCCCAACTAGGCTAGAAAACCTTGAATTCCCATGACTTTGCTAAACAGAAATTTCTGAATATTGTGAGAGCATAATTTTCATGGGGGTTTCTATAGAAAATTATAATATAATACTGATATTTAACTTATATTTATCAAACAATAGATAAATGGAGGTTTACACTCTTATACAGCAAAAACAAGACACCCGGCAAAGGTTTCCGGCAAAATACATGTACAAAGAAGCACTGCAAACAATAATGTTGTTTACTACAACAATGTATTAAAAATGAATGAATATGACATATAAATTCTGACTAATATAGATAATGGCCTTAGACCTTCTTATTGGAGCTCCCGAAGGGAAATGAGCACCTCCTCCTAAAAGATTAGCATACAATCAAAGGATGCAGCTCTACTGCTGCTACTCTTGCATAAAAGACGTAGTTCAATGAAGGAGATTACGCTGTGGCTGAATGTAGATGAATGGACTCAAGCCAAATGCTAAAATGAAGCTAAAATCCCTCCCCTTTGATCCCTTAGGCAAGATGATCTAAAGAGAGGATGGAATTCCCGCACAGGAATTCCTTGCACTAAGCAGTGCAGCAACTCCTGCTAAATAGCTGAAGCATGAAATTGGTCTCAAGACAAAAATATCTGAATACATGAATGGATATCCTTTGATTCTATGCCTTCCTTTTATCTTTTTTGAGCCTCCTCACCCCGGATCCCACACAATGTTGAGGTGACTTCTTCATGAAGCTTCCTCTTTCAAAACTACGCTGCCCTAGCTAGCTTCCCTTCTCTTTGTGACAGTGTTGTTGACTTGGTCAACTTGAACCAATCCACCTACAATGCCTCTGGTCACACCAAGGTATCTTCAATCCGGTTCTCATATATGTGTCTAGGCTGCTCCTTATTCAAATTCAGCTAGTTTACTTGAGTGTTTCCTTCCTCCTCAAGAATTCATGTTGACTTAGTCAAACTTGACTATGTCCCCATCTAATTTGTCCTTGTTCACACTTGGAAGTGTAAAAACAGCTCCTAAGGTGATCTCCTTCCTTACTAAGGTGGAATTTATTCATAATTTTATTGTTCATGGGCCTCCTTACCCATTTATTCCTCTCCTTGGTGAAATTATAAAAATCTAATCTTCCAAATTGCTATGTGCAAATTTTGGAACGTTACAGTCCTCCCCTCCCAAATGTTGCTTGTCCTCAAGCAAATGCAAGGATAGGACTAAATAACACCCTCTTCTCCCCTACAGAAACCTCATAAGATGAACTCCTCCAAAGATCAAGGTGTTGTATCATCAATATATCTCCAAGTTGCCTTTCCCAAGTGTGTAAGCTATCTAAATAGCTGATAGTAGACCATCCATGGAAGCAACAACGGGATGCTTGAAGATATTATTGAAGCATGAGGGCTGATATAGGCTGGGACTCATCATCCCCATTTGAATCTCTCCTCCCCAAGCTATCGACCAAGCAAAATGAGCCATCCTCCAAAATGGTAACTCATGCAAATCATCCTCCACCTGAAGCTCCGGCAAAGTAGGTGGGCTGAAATTATAGTCATGGTAGACATAGTAGTCTACCCCGCGCTGCTTTCCTCTCCACTTAAGACAAGTGTAAAGGATTTTCTGATCTTGGGCTTCCATCACGTCTCCCTCAAATGGTAAGAAGGAAGCTAGACCTCCAAAGGTCCCTCTCCCAGCGTTGTGCATCAAGCTGGCCCAAACCATCTCATTCATGATGGACAAGAAATTACCACCAGATGGCATCCCATCCATCTCATGGCCCTCCTCATTAAGAAACAAATATGTCTTTGTGGAGGCCATGTCCCCTCCCATGCTCCCCTTAGGGCATGCAATGTAGAAAGTGTAGGGATGCTCCTCCCCCAAGAACACATCCACTCTGTGTGTCCCTCCTCCAGTCATGCTCCTCATATAGGTAAGAATAATATCAGCAAGTAGGATCATGATCAACATCATAATGAGAGAAAGGCTGAAGGTTTTATGTGATGCTGGAAGGTACCAATGGTCTCCCAAGTGGTCACAACGCAGTCTTCCCCACTACAGCTTCAGAAAATAGCATGGAAAGTTGTCTCTTGATAAATGGCTTACTGTATAAGTCATCACACCCACTAGTAAATAGTAGATGGCTGAGTATGTCAACTTAGCACACAAGAAGCAACCATATACTTTCCCTGGATCATACATTGGATGGTTGTCTCCATCATGATAGTTGGCCAAAAATAGTCCATGGAGCCTAAAGAGAAATTTGCCCCTTTGAAGAGCAATGTACTGCAAATAAATGGTAAGAGAAAAATATTGTGTGGTATAATCAATAAATGCAATAATATAATTCTTACCATGTAATGAAGACAAGATGGTGACAAGATCTATAGATGAATCCTCCATAGTGGCATGATATACCCATATGAGGAGGAATGAGCCACATGCTGCATGAAAAACCTCCTTCTCATGCTTGGAAATCCAAGTCAAGGAGATCATACCACAATAATCAATGAGTCCATCCATCATTCTGCTAATCTCACCTCCTCTATGCCCACCAAGTGCATCAAATATGAAGTGATCCTGGGAACACTCCATCAATAAGCTCATGCTCCAAAGTGACAACACTATTGGCCTATGTAAATAGGCTCCTGCCAACTCATAACTCCATTCTCTGACATGCCCAATGTCAAAGGCTCCTCCCATAATGTTTCCATCTCCTCCTATTGCAACATCATGCAAAATGTGAGAGCAGTTCGAGTCCCAAATCTGCATCTTTTCCATACACTTTTCTACACCTTTTTCACTCACCTGAACCTCCCAAGTTGTCAATATCATGTGCGAAAGAGCATCTAACATGGTTTTTAATTATATTTTTGTGTTTGCTATTTGATTTAGATTTTGTTCATTCAGCTGCGGAATCTTGCCACTTTCCGCAGCTGCTGCAACTTTCCGCAACTATTTTGTGAAACTCTATGCTACAGGTGTCTACAAGGGAAACGAGCCACATGGGCAGGTCAGGAATGACGTGGACATGGTTCGTGTCCTATTGGTTCAAGCAAACTCATCCAAAGAAGCCGCGGTCAAAGGTGTCCACATGGAAGTCAACCATGGAGTTTCATGTCGGCCGGACTCTGTTTCGTGTCACATAAAGATCCATACGGCCATTTCTAAGCCTGCGGAGGATAAATCGACATCTGTACAGGGCTCTAGAGTCGAATTCAAGCATCCACCTCTCGTAGATTCACTTTCCAACACGGCCATGCTCCTATATCCGTGGACGTAGTGGTCTACGTGCTCTCTACTAGCATGAACTTTAGGAGACAATTATAGTTTGTTGTTATATATAATGCGTTTGCATACTCATATAGAGTTAGTTGATATTAGTGAATGTAGCCTCTGTTATCTTTTGATTAGTCTGCTCTGTAGTGATTACGCTGCACTTGTGCCGTAACATTACCATTCTGTAATGACTGCTTTTTAATATGAGAAGACTCTGTTTTTTAACTTAATTCGTATTTGAGGACCGTTGCCAAGGCTGGTGTAGAGGGCCCCTGCTCAGCTAAGGTTTTGTGCATTAGTGTATAATTTTAATTTCATTCCATTGTGTCATAATCCATTCATATGTTCATATATTGCATTTGTTTCATTTCTGTTTATACACTTCCATAATTTCCATTTCATTTCTGTCTTTCATGCTTTATGATTGTTAATCACTGATCAATGTTCTTGTTTCAGGTTATAGATAGGCAGCCCGGGCATTTTCATAGCTTTTTGACTAATGACATGGAACTAACATTGTTCTGCTGCTAGTTTTCTTTTCATAGTTTTTGTTTAATTTTAGTATTGCTTATCTGCTTCAATAGTTAAATTTAGATATACTAATCTGCTCATAGCATCTTCAGTTACCTCCGAAAGCCACAGCTGGACTGATGGTGAGGGATTGTATTATGAGATGTGTAGTTTAGTATTAGTTTGTTTTCTGCAAATTTAGATATATTAAGCTGCTCATAGCATCTTCAGTTGCCTCCGAAAGCCACAGCTGGACTGATGGTGAGGGATTGCATTATGTAATGTGTAGTTTAATATTAGTTCCTTTTCTGCAAATTTAGATATATTAAATCATGCATGACATCTTCGGTTGCCTCCGAAAGCCACAGTTGGACTGATGGTGAGGGATTGAATCATGAATGTATGGTTTAGTATTAGTTTACTTTCTGCAAATTAAATATCAGTTACTCAAGTTGTTTATGATTACTTCCGAAAATCATAGCTGGACTAATGATGAAGGGTCAGAAGATAAATTGATGTAATATGATTTAGATTTATTTTGTTGCAATTTTGAATTTCCTTAAGCATAGTTCTTTTGTGTTTAGTTGGCAGCAAGAATAGTTTGGTTTTCATGCTCACTAGTTTACTGTTTTGATTTATTAGATTAACAGCACCTTTTCATTTCAGCAGTACATTTTCATTTTCTTTCAAGTCTTGTCATTGTAAATTTCAATTTTCTTTTTAAAGTTTCAAGTTGGTAAATCATTATAGGGGATATCACTTCCTTGAACAAACATAACCAAACTTGTTTTCATCTTAGAATTTCCATTTCACCTTAGAAAACCAAAAACGACAAAAAGTTAAGAAATAGGTTATCTTGCACATATAGTGCGCCGCACTTCATCAGCTTACGATTCCCGGATTGACAAATTAAATGCAGCAATTTAGGACACACTAAATTGACCAAACATTTTGGCGCCGTTGCCGGGGAAGTGTAACTAGGTAGCCAATTTCTTATAAAAAAAAAAACATAAAATCATAAAAGAAGGGAAAACTTGATAACTTCTTGAAGTATGCTCTCCTCTTGCACCTAGTGTGATCTGGAGGATCAGAAAAAAGAGTTATTGGTTTAGTAATTTCTTAAGTATGCTCTCTTCTTGCACCTAGTGTGACCTGGAAGATCAGAAAAAGAATTATTAGCCCAACTTTTTAAAAAATAAAAAATGACATGCATAGAGCAAGAGATTCTAGGGGAAGGTTTATAGCTAAAGCCAAGAGTTCGATTTTCACAACTACATCTTCTTCAAGGCATAGACCCGATTCACCACCATCTACCCCTAGCCTTAAGATTTTTGGAAGTCAAGGAACAGCTGAATTAGAGGATTCTCCTATACCACCTACTAAAACCCACTTAGAAAGCAAAGAGACTTTCTCTCATCCTTCCTTGGTAGAAGAACTAGAGGACTATAAGGACTCTAAAGAAACTATCATGGCAGAGGAAGTAATAAATAGAGGTGGAGGTAGAAGAGGAGGAAACAATGGAGATAACAATGGTGAAGAAAATAATGGTAGAAATAGGGAAGGAAACAATTTGCTTGGATTCCCTATAGTTGATGAGGAAACTCATGCAACAATGAAAAATATCTCACCATCTGTTCTCCCTAACTTTTATGGATTGCGAAGTGAGGATCCTGAAACATTTCTGTTTGAGTTTGAAGTAGTGTGCCGAACTTATGACTATGTGGAAGATTCTCAAAAACTCAAACTGTTTCCTTCAACATTGAAGGGATCTGCTTTGAAATGGTTCATGGGATTAGCCACTCAATCTATTAGGACTTGGAATGATATGAAACAAACATTTTTGGATAGATACTTGGACTATTATATGCCCACCAATCACAAGGATGAGGTATTCAAAATGATGCAAAAAGAAGATGAAAATTTGGAAGACTTACTTGAAAGATTTCAATACAACTTGAAAAGAGCAAAGATGAGCAACTTAGATGATGAAACCTTGAAAGCCCTCATATTAAAAGCCATTAGAGATGAATGGATAGATATTTTAAACATGATGGGAAAGGAGACATTTCTCAACTTCCACTTCGTGACATAACAGAACTATGTGTCCATCTCTCAAGAGGAAAATCTAAAACAGGAAAAGGGCCTAGGGATCCTTCTCTTATTAGGGCTAACAAATCTGCAACTGGATCAGTAAGTAGGGCGGAGATTGGTAATATGCTTGATGAGTTCAAAACTGATATCTTAGGGAGCCTTAGTGAACAACTAGACACCCTTAAAATCCAAAACAAGCAGAAAGCAGAAACAGATGCTTTAGCCATCTTTTGTTCGAAATGTAGGAAGAAACATGCTTTAAGGGAATGTCCCTTGGATGCAAAAGTTGTAGAAACATGTATGATTTGCTCAGAAAATCATGAGATCAAGGATTGTCCTTCAATTCCTGGACTCAAAGTTGTTTTTCAAGAAGATCCAAATTCGGTAGAATCTCTCTGTTTTGTCGCAAGGAGACCTTGGCAGGGACAACAATCTCAAGGGTTTAACAACCCTATGAATATTCAAACCCAACCAAATTGGAATCCTTGGCAACAACCTTGGCCCCAACATCAAAATTCATATCAGCCATGGGTACAAGGGATGCAAAATCCTTATGGGAGATTTGCTCAATTTTATCAATATCCTCCATCTTTTCAAAATCAACAAGTTCCACAACTTCCAAGCCCAAATCCACAACTTTCATTCCCATTTCCACAACAACAACCTTCTCAACAAAATACAAATCCTCAACTCATTCTCCCATACCAACAGAAGACAAATCAACTTCCAGCTCATCCATTGCCAAATCCTAACAATAAGAATCCTCAGAATACTTATATGGTAGAAGGACAACAATTTCCTACCTATATGATTGTTCCTCTCAACGATGTACAACTCAGATCTGGTAGAGTTTTAGAAAAACCTTCTATAGAGATTCAAGAGAAAGATACCTCTGAGGAGGACTCTCTTCAAGTTAATAAGGGTTCTGAGGAAGAGTCTCTTCAAAATTCAAGCATGCAAAAAGAAAAAGAAAAGTTAACACCCACAACTCCTATAGTTGAGCAACATGCATCTTCATCTACACCTCCTTTTCCGGAAAGACTACAAATTGATAAGGGGGTGGAAAAACAAATCTTGTTGCCTAACTATGACTTTCTAGATGAATTGAAGAATATTTGTATCAAGATTCCATTGCTACAAGCCATTCGAGAAATTCCTATTCTAGAAAAAACCATAAAGGAGTTGAGTTTCAAAAGACCAGGAAGGAAGCTAAAGGACACAAGAAGAATCCACCTGGTAGGAAAGATTGCAGACATTATGATGGGAAAAATTACCGTGCAGAAGTATGTAGATCCAGGAAGTCCAATTGTCAAGACACATATAAATGGGATAGAAATTCCAAACACATTGATTGACTTAGGGGCTGCTATCAACATTATGAGTAGACAGACTATGGAGCAGTTAAAACTTCCTAACCTTCTTTTTACACCTACTTTATTGCAACTTGCAGATCGATCGGTTATTAAACCAGATGGTGTATTAGAAGATATTTCAGTCTCCTTAGATTCTTGGGAATATCCAGTAGATTTTATGATTTTGACTCCCAAAAGTAATCTAGGAGGACATCCACTTATCTTAGGAAGACCTTGGCTAGCCATAGCTGATGCTTTTATTAGTTGTAGATCTGGAGACATGTACATTTCAAATGGTAATTCGACAAAGAAATTCAATTTGTATCCTCCAGCAAGAGAAATCACAGAAATAGGAGACAATGAATGGGTCGATGATGAAAACACTATACAACCTGTCTTTACCATTTCTGAAATCAGTGAGGATAGTCAAATTCTGAATACATTAGAAAATTTTGAGACATCTTCAGAATATGACCCCACACAATTTTAGTTGGAATCTGACATAGAATATTTATCATCAAGACAAATGTCTCTTTACTCTATGGAAGAGTTTGGTAATTCTGCTATTGAGATTTTTCCAGAAAAAACATTGAATATCAACAAACATTTGGAGAAGTCACAACAAGAAGAACTAACCAGAGTCTTGCAAAAACATTCTACTGCATTTGCATGGGAGTATACTGACATGAAGGGTATTGATCCTAAGACTTGCATCCATCATATCTATATTGAGGAAAACAGTAGACCAATCAGACAACCTCAAAGAAGGATGAATCCAAATCTTAGGGAGATAGTGAAACAAGAGCTCCAAAAACTTCTCAATGTAAACTTCATTTATCCAATTTCAGATAGCCGATGGGTTTCTCCTTTGGTTATAGTACCTAAAAATAATGGTAAATGGAGGGTATGCATTGATTACAGGGAATTGAACAAAGCAACTTTGAAGGATCACTTTCCTTTGCCTTTTATTGATCGGGTATTAGATACATTAGCAGGTAAAAAGTACTTTTCATTTTTGGATGGTTTTAGTGGCTATAATCAAATACAGGTAGCACCTGAAGATCAAGATAAGACCACATTTACTTGTCCATGGGGAAATTTTGCCTACCGAGTGCTTCCTTTTGGGTTATGTAATGCACCTGCAACATTCCAAAGAGCAGTACTAGGAATTTTTCTGATCTAATCCATGATTGTGTAGAGGTTTATATGGATGATTTTACATTTTATGGTAATTCATTTGAAGAGGCATTAGAAAATTTGGAAAAAGTTCTTATAAGATGTAAAGAAACAAACCTTTCATTAAGCCATGAAAAATGCTTTATGATGTTTATTGAAGGGATTGTTTTAGGACATCATATTTCGGGAGATGGGATTAAGGTTGATAGATCAAAAGTTGAAGTCATCTCCAAGTTGCCTATTCCAAATTGTCAAAGAGATGTTAGAAGTTTTCTAGGATTTACTGGTTACTATAGAAGATTTATAGAAAACTTCACTAAAATAGCATCTCCACTCTTCAAATTGCCTACAAAAGACTGTGAATTTAAATGGGATCCTGATTGTCAATCAGCTTTTGAAACTTTGAAAACAAAAATATCTGAAGCACCTATCTTGAGAGGACCAAATTGGAAACTTCCTTTCCATATTTCTACGGATGCTTCAGATACAGCTCTTGGAGCTGTGTTGGGTCAAAAATATTTAATTCCTTATGCCATTTATTACACCGGTAAAAAATTGACTCCCACAGAGTTGAACTATACTGTGACTGAAAAAGAGTTTTTAGCTGTTGTTCATGCAATTAATAAGTTTAGACATTACATAACAGGCTATGAAACTTTTATTCATACTGACCATTCTGCGATTAGATATTTAATGAACAAACCTGTTACTAATGGCAGAGTGACAAGATGGCTTTTACTTTTGCAAGAATTCAATATTACTGTGTTGGATAGACCAGGAAAACAAAATACAGTAGTTGATTTCTTGTCTAGGATTCAGAATACTAAAGAAGATTCTCCTGTAGAGGATAAGTTTCCTGATGAATACTTGTTTGCAGTAACTATTAAGACCCCTTGGTATGCATATATTGCTAACTATTTGGTTACAGGGAAACTACCTTCACATTTATTTCGAAGAGAAAAATGAAAAATTATTCAGGAGAGTTCAAAATATTCATGGATTTCTAACGAATTGTTTAAAACAGGGCCAGATCTTGTGATCAGAAGATGTGTCAGGGAAGATGAAATGCCTGATATTCTTAAGGCATGTCATGATGAACCATGCGGCGGACACTTTGCGGACAAAAGGACGGCCTATAAAATCCTTTCCTTTGGATATTATTGGCCTTCTCTCTTCAAAGATGCAAAACAATATGTCAAAAGGTGTGATAGCTGCCAAAGAGTAGGGAAACCTACCCTTTCAAATGAAATGCCATTGCAAACACAGGTACTCATTGAACCCTTTGAAAAATGGGCTTTAGATTTCATTGGACCTATTAATCCACCATCTAAGCAAAGAAGTATATATTGGTTTGCACTGATTATGTTACTAAATGGGTAGAAGCTAAAGCATTAGTATCTGCTACTGAAAATTCAGTTGTTCATTTTCTTTATGAGGATATTTTTACTCGCTTTGGTGTTCCAAGAGAAATTGTGACAGATCGGGGGAGCCAATTCACATCCAATTTGGTGGAGAAGTTGATGGAAGAATACAAAATCAAGCACAGAAGATCTACTCCTTACCATCCGCAAGCAAATGGTCAAGTGGAGTCCACAAATAAAGTTCTTGAAAGTATCATCACCAAAACTATTCATCTACATAGAAGAGATTGGGCAGAAAGGCTTCCTGAAGCCTTGTGGGCCTACAGAACTACATGGAGAAATACAACAGGACATTCTCCCTATGAACTTGTTTATGGGAAAGAAGTCTTACTCCCCATTGAGTTCCAAGTCAAGACCTTCAAGATAGCAGTTTAGTTGGGGATGGACTTATCAGAAGCCCAAAAGCATAGAATGGAGCAGTTAAATGAGCTAGATGAGATCAGACAAGAAGCAATTTTAAGAACTGATCTAGTTCAATATCAAAGAGCTAAATGGCATGACAAGTACATCAAAGAGAAGAAGTTTCAAGAAGGATATTGGGCATTGTTATTTGATTCCAAGTTTAAATATTTTCAAGGAAAATTTTAGACTCATTGGCTTGGGCCATATGAGATTGACAAGATCTTTAGCAATGGAGCGGTAAGAATCAAGACCATTGATGAGTTTCAAACTCCTCTTATTGTGAATGGCCATAGATTGAAAGTTTATCATAAGCCACTCTCAAAAGAGGATTTTGTCAAGATGTTTCAAGAAAGTTCTGCAATCAGGCTGGTACAGAAGAATTCTTCTTCTCCACCAGCCTAGCTTTTGTTTTTCAGTTAAAAAAAAATAAAAATAAAAATAAAATGGTATAAGCCTGAAAACCAATCATTGATTGGCAGTCTTATGCAGATAATATAGGGTGAAAATCAGGAACACCTGACACTCTATATTTTCCAAAAAAATCTCTCTTTCATTTCACAAGCTTTGTCACCATCCACTCCATTTCATTGCACTTCATTCCATTTCATTTCATTTCATTTCACTTCATTCCACTTCATTTCATTCCATTCCATCAATAAAAATCTTTTTCATGACCATTTCCATCTGGTCATTTGTCATTTGTTCATTTCTATTCAACCAAGTAATAGCTGTGTCAGTTTCCGCAGCTGACTCCAGTTTCCGCAGCCAGAAGAAAATTCCGCAGCTACTACTCTGTTTTCAAAGAGAATGTACAGTCAGATGTTATTGCCATAATTAGAAAATAAAATGCAGGTGAGAGGATCAATGGAGCATTCAAGACACCAATGGAGATCAATTAGTTGAAGACCAAAGGAAAAGGTAAAGATTCCAAAGATATGAATAAAATTTATTTCAAATAGCATTGAAAAACACGTTTTTATATAGTTTTGAACCATGAGCTCTATCCATTACGCGCAATGATTATATTGACAGTTCCGTAACCTTTCACGATCTCCATATTATCCTCTTGCATTCATTCACAAACGGTTTCATCATTAAAATTCTGATTTTCACTCATGTTCCAATATCCCACCGGAGATAATGAGACGTATTTGATTTGACCAAGGACTCTTACAGCCGCATGAATTCATAACCGTTGATTGAAACGTGTTCATATTTATTGCGCAGCCACCAAAATTCAAAACGCTGCCGAATGTGTTATACTTTGTTAATCTCTTTGTCGTGTCTCTGCTGTGTTTACGAAACCCCACTCTGTTCATTCTCACTCCCAGATATCGACCCACTGTTTCACTCCATTTCGTTCCTTTTGCTCATTCTCACTCCCGGTTATCTACCCACAGTCTCACTCCATTCCGTTTATGGTGCTCATTCCCATTTTATGATACATCCCCACAGCCATTGTGCTCGTTCCTGAACATTCAACCATTCTACTTCCATTTGAAACCCTCACGAAGTCAAATTTGTGAAGAACAGAAAAGAGAAATGGGTAAATTGCTAAGAGCAGAGCCGGAAGGACCAAAGTTTATAGAGGGATATCCGCAAGCAAAAGAGATATTGAAGAAAGCAAATTGGCTGCGTTTTATTCAGAAATTCAGAGGTTATCACAAAGAAGTTACGAAAGCATTTGCAAGGTCGTTTGATGGCTCGGAAGCAGAGATTGGAGACCTCAAGTTTGCAGTCAATGAAGCATCTATAGCAACAGCCACGGAACTTCTTCAGGAGGGAGAGCGTTGGTTCAAAAATAAAAGTATCAGTGATGAGGCATGGAGAACAATCTTACGAAACCAAGATATGGACATAACTGTTTTTAAAAGAGGAATCCCTGTGCATGCATTGAAAGAAGAATGGGCCACTTTACTGCTAATTGTTCAGAAATTCATTACATGTGAAGGCCGTTTTGGGTCCATGTACATGTACCATACCAGGCTATTGATGAATTTTCTAGAAAATCAAACTCTCAATCTCCCATATTTTCTATTCAATAGCTTGAAAAAAATGGCTGTGACTGTTCAAAAACACTTAGGAGATGTAGAGCCTCATCTATATCACCACGGCCTTATAAAAATTCTGATTGAAAAGGAGTTAAAGGAAAGAAAAGACACATGGGAACAATTTCTAGTTAGAAATTTCTTTGAGGAACCTCAAGAAATTCCTGAAAGTAGTTCAACAAGAAGGAGTAGAAGAAAAAGAATAAATGTTGAAACCCAAATTACTCCTACTCAGGAAATTCCCGCAGCTAGCACAGCAAGAAGAAGTAGGAGGAAAAGAAAAATTGATGAAATCCAAATACTCCTACTAATACTATGGAAAGAACTGATAGGGAAGAGAGACTGGTAAAAAGGAAGAAGAAGGAAATCAAGGGTAAGAAGCCAATAATACCAAAAGAGAAAGAAACTATTGAGGTTGTACATAAAACTCCTTCTTCTGAAGAAGAAGATCATCAAGTGCTATCAGAAAGATTAGTTTATCTTCAAAAACAGTCATCCATGCCCAAGAAGACAGAAAAAGGAAAACAAAAACAAAAGGATAGTGTACCACAGCGTGTGAGGAGAAGCATCAGACTTAAGGGAAAATTGAGAAAAACGCAAATTAAGAGTCCTCATTTCATTGATTTGGGTGAGGAGACATCTGAACAGTCCCCAACTGACCATAGTCCATCTCAGTCAGTTAGTGAACCTGGTTCATTCCATTCCCAATCAGACAATGAGCATACTCCATCTTATTCTCAGCAAAATATTGATGTAAGCCCTCCTCGGCTAGATTTTGAACATAACTCTCCTTTACAGCATTTTGGGGACAGCCCAATAAAAATGACACCTGAAATAGACCCCAAGCAGCAGGAGGTATATGACTATATAGAATCTTTGGAAAAGGCAGCCACAGGTCCAAGTACTTCTTCCATTCAGCCACATACATTGCAGGATGATTTAGTTCAATCATTAAAACAGGAAATTTTTGAGCTGGAGCTTTTAAATAGGCACATCAAAAATGAAAATGAGACATTGAAAGAACAAGGCAATTTGGACAAGATCATCCATGATAATACTATGTTACATTTGGGAATATGGCAGAAGAAGAATAAGAAATTGAAAAGGAAATGCCAGAAATTGAGCAGAGCACTTGTAAATATCAAATTTAGATGCTTAATGAAGAAACCCAGAATGATGGCAGTACCAAGGAAGAAGAGAAGAGGATTGGATGTGTTGGCTGAAGTATCAAGGCACATGAACTGAACAAAAAGTATCAAAATTTTGGTTGCATGAGGACATGCAACACCTTCACAGTGGGGGTATGTTGAGTCCCAAATTTGCATCTTTTCCATACACTTTTCCATACCTTTTTCACTCACCTAAACCTCCCAAATTGTCGATATCATGTGCAAAAGAGCATCTAACATGGTTTTTAATTATATTTTTGTGTTTGCTATTTGATCTAGATTTTGTTCATTCAGCTGCGGAATCTTGCCACTTTCCGCAGCTGCTGCAACTTTCCGCAGCTATTTTGTGAAACTCTATACTACAGGTGTCTACAAGGAAAACGAGCCACATGGGCAGGTCAGGAATGACGTGGACATGGTTCGTGTCCTATTGGTTCAAGCAAACTCATCCAAAGAAGCAGCGGTCAAAGGCGTCC
Organism: Pinus albicaulis; assembly: GCA_034641835.2. NCBI lineage: Eukaryota > Viridiplantae > Streptophyta > Pinopsida > Pinales > Pinaceae > Pinus > Pinus albicaulis. Next base: position 873,857,927 of record CM076580.1, on the reverse strand, counting down.
ACATGGAAGTCAACCATGGAGTTTCATGTCGGCCGGACTCTGTTTCGTGTCACATGAAGATTCATACGGCCGTTTCTAAGCCTGCGGAGGATAAATCGACATTTGTACAGGACTCTAGAGTCGAATTCAATCATCCACCTCTCGTAGATTTATTTTCCAACACGGCCATGCTCCTATATCCGTGGACGTAGTGGTCTACGTGCTCTCCACCAGCATGAACTTTAGGAGACAGTTATAGTTCGTTGTTATATATAATGCGTTTGCATACGCATATAGAGTTAGTCGATATTAGTGAATGTAGCCTCTGTTATCTTTTGATTAGTCTGCTCTGTAGTGATTACGCTGCACTTGTGCCGTAACATTACCATTCTGTAATGACTGCTTTTTAATATGAGAAGACTCTGTTTTTCAACTTAATTCGTATTTGAGGACCGCTGCCAAGGCTGGTGTAGAGGGCCCCTGCTCAGCTAAGGTTTTGTGCATTAGTGTATAATTTTAATTTCATTTCATTGTGTCATAATCCATTCATATGTTCATATATTGCATTTTTTTCATTTCTGTTTATACACTTCCATAATTTCCATTTCATCTCTGTCTTTCATGTTTTATGATTGTTAATCACTGATCAGTGTTCTTGTTTCAGGTTATAGATAGGCAGCCCGGGCATTTTCATAGCTTTTTGACTAATGACATGGAACTAACATTGTTCTGCTGCTAGTTTTCTTTTCATAGCTTTTGTTTAATTTTAGTATTTCTTATCTGCTTCAATAGTTAAATTTAGATATACTAATCTGCTCATAGCATCTTCAGTTACCTCCGAAAGCCACAGCTGGACTGATGGTGAGGGATTGTATTATGAAATGTGTAGTTTAGTATTAGTTTCTTTTATGCAAATCTAGATATATTAAGCTGCTCATAGCATCTTCAGTTGCCTCCGAAAGCCACAGCTGGACTGATGGTGAGGGATTGTATTATGAAATGTGTAGTTTAATATTAGTTTCTTTTCCGCAAATTTAGATATATTAAATCATGCATGACATCTTCAGTTGCCTCCGAAAGCCACAGCTGGACTGATGGTGAGGGATTGAATCATGAGTGTATGGTTTAGTATTAGTTTACTTTCTGCAAATTAAATATCAGTTACTCAAATTGTTTATGATTACTTCCGAAAATCATAGCTGGACTAATGATGAAGAATCAGAAGATAAATTGATGTAATCTGATTTAGATTTATTTTGTTGCAATTTTGAATTTCCTTAAGCATAGTTTCTTTTATGTTTAGTTGGCAGCAAGAATAGTTTAGTTTTCATGCTCAATAGTTCATTGTTTTGATTTATTAGATTAGCAGCACCTTTTCATTTCAGCAGCACATTTTCATTTTCTTTCAAGTCTTGTCATTGTAAATTTCAATTTGCTTTTTAAAGTTTCAAGTTGGTAAATCATTATAGGGGATATCACTTCCTTGAAAAAACATAACCAAACTTGTTTTCATCTTAGAATTTCCATTTCATCTTAGAAAAACCAAATGCCTTTGCTCTCTCTCAATCCTCCAAAGTAACAAATATCTTTGCTGCCTCAACATACCTCCATCATATGACTCATATGGTGAAGACATAATGATTTCATCATCACAATGCATCCACACTCCTTGCTGCTCCATGATGCAAGTACTCTGCCAAGTACTCTTCTCCCACATACCCTTGGAAAAAGGATATGTCTCATGAAGGCGAAATTCTCTCAAGAGCAGCCAACACAGTTTTCCCTCTTGCTACCTTGTATCATAAATTTGCAAGTGGCTCACCAGCCTCTTGCTCTTCCCCCACATCCACTCAACACCATGTGGATGCCTTCTGTCATTCTTTACCTTGGCATTCTCCCCATGTGGACTATCACCCTCCATAATCAGTTCCTCTCTTCTGCATGCTGTCTGCTCAACTTAGTGTTCCTAAATTGATGTCATAAATTGTCAACCAGGGCTATTAAACTGTTGAAGTGAAGTGCACTATATGTGCCTAGGTATCTGCTTCCTACTTTTTTGTGTTTAGTGTTTTTCTAGTGTTTTTGGTTTTGTGTTTTTATGCTAAGAGGAAAAGAACTAAGTTTTTAATAAAGAGAAGTTATTGGTCACACTAAAACAGAGAAAAAAATATTCTAAACTATGTATGGCACCTAAGTATAGAAAATGAAAAACTTGACAAGAAAAATAACTCACAACATAGACTCAATCCAATTCATTTCATTATAAGTATGTTGGCACAACTAGAGAAAAGGATAAGTTTAATGCAATGAGGTTCTTCTAAGAAAACAAAAACTTACAAAATCACAGAGAAAATCTCATCTTTGATTAGAAATTTGTTGGAACACATTTAGAAGAGAGTATCTGCAATATAGTAAGAAACCCTACTCTAAATTAACTTATGAAACTAAAATTAATCTATTCTGCAACTCAAAATATCACTGTTAAGCCTTATTCAAGTGTTAGAAATCTTTTGGAACAGTTTTGGAAAAAAAGGCAGTTTGTAAAATTATGAGAAATTGCAGAACAATCAAGACTTCAAAATGACATTACCAATTCTTGTCCATATGATGATGTGTTGGAAGAGATTAATAACAAGAGTAGTTTGTAAATAATGAAGGCCTTGAAGTCTAATGGAATAGAACTAGAATACAACTAACTAATAAAACTTAAAATACATTAAACATAACTGAACTAGAATGCAATCAATCAAACTTGAAATACAGTGAACAGAACTGAACTAGAGTACAATTAACCTTCGGAGTACTACAGCTGAACTAAAATGCAACTAATCTCTAAAATACTACAGCTATATCTCATTCAGTGTTAGTGATATTTTGGAATAATTCATAAGAATAAGACTGGCTGTAACATTCGATGTAAGTTAGCATAAAACATAGAGTTCAAAGAGCTTCTTGAATTAGGAATGAAACAGAGCTAAAGTTACTTATCTAAACAATATGCACAAAGCTTCTCAGGCAGCAGGGGCCCTCTACCACCGGATTAGCATACAAATATCCTTAATATTTCCTCAGACCATGCAATGAAGTTGGACTTCTTTCATTAAAGGAAAAATACTTCAGAAACAGAGTATTACGGACTTTTGAGATATAACAACAAAACATCAATATAGCTAGTTGTCTCTCGGTCTCCCGAGTCATTATTATAATAGAAATACATAACTACCCTTGAGAAGAAATAGGGATAAGTGTCTTTCCCAATTAAAATCAATTAGAAATCTTGTGGAAGCCTCGTACTCTTGCTGAAGACATCTGTAGAGTTCTTGTCCCGGTAGAAGTCTACCTCTTAGTTTTGATTTCTTCCACGTGCATAACCACTTGGATATTTTTACTCAGACTTTGTAGAGGACAAGGAATGATGTAGATGAAGTCTAGAATTCAACCATATGTGTTTTTCCTCTAAGTGACACCTGTAACTTGTGTGAACATGAAGATAGCTGCGGAATAGGTGACTGGCTACAGAATGGCTACATTCTGTAGCTGAGTCTAGTAAAAAATTACTACAACAACAAAACCACGAAAATATAGCAAGTCAGTCATTATATGCATTCCTAAAGTGACTTTAATTAATCCCATTGATCTTTTAAGCCTGCAACTGATAAAGGACAAAGGAAATGAGGTGAAATTTTGTGAAAGAGAAGGACATCTTTGGGGCTCAACATACCCCCACTGCAAAGCTTTTACATGTCCTCATGCAATTAATCCATGTATTCTGAAACTTCCACTAGGAAATCCAACTTCCTTTTTCTGCTTTTCCTGATGTTCAATGACCTCGTAGGCTTCGTTATGAACAATTTGAATCTCAGGTTTATAAGTTCTCTACTCAACTTTTTGTTTTTCTTTTTCAGCTTCTCATTAGCCTTGTACAATTTTTCCATTTGTAGAGAGAGAGTTGTGTTCATGTTACTCTTCAGCTTGACTTGTTCCCTGAGAATTTCATTTTCATTTTTTATGTGCCTATTAAGTACTTCCAGTTCATATTTATCTCTTCTTAGTACTTCAATTGTAGATCCTGGTGGGCTAGGAGTTCTTCATCTTCTTTCTGAGGCTCTCCTTTCTAATGTCTCAACATAATTATAGATTTGTTGTTGTGTTGGGTCTATCTCTGGAGTTTCTTCATCAAGATCCTCTTCGTACTGGTATTTAGGAGATTTATCAGCTGGTGTCTCTTCATCTTCAATGTTTATGATGCCTGTTTGCTTAACTCTTTTCTTCTTCAATATGCCTCTAAGCCTATCGCTTCGTCTTAGTTTAGATGGTCCCTCACCTTTCTCCTTGGCATACTTTCTTATTATCTTCTCCTTTTTAAGATGTTTCTTAATTTCAGCCAATTTCTCAGAAATAATCTCCTCACCGTCCTCTTGTATAGACTTACCAGTTTTAATTTCAACAGATTTGGAAATTTTCCGTCTCTTGCTTCTTCTTACAAGTTTGCCTTCAGATGGAGATTCCTTGGGTTCTTCAAAGTGATTCCTCACTAGGAACTCATCCCAATTGTCTCCCACCTTTCTCAAATGATGTTCAATTAGGATTTTAACTAGGCTATGGTGATACAAAGTGGTTTCCAAGAATTGAACCCTCTTTTGGACATTAGAGGCCATTCTCTTTAAGCTATGAAGTAAGAAAAAGGGTAAATTGATTTCTTCATCTAAGAAATGCATCATAAGCCAAATATGATAAACATATAGGGTACCAAACCTTCCCTCACAAGTTATAAACTTTTGCAAAATGAGAAACATGTTTCGCCATTTATTCTTCAGTACTGAGCTAGGAATGCCCTTCTTAAAAATTGAAATATTCATACCTGGTGTTTTGAGCATCTGCCTCCATGCCTCATTGTGAAATTCCTTGTTTTTGAACCATCGTTCACCTTGCCTTGGTAATTTTGCTGCTTCTGCAATGAAGGATTCTGTAATAGTGAACTTGACATCTCCTATTTCAACCTCTACTCCATTGAAGGACCGTGCAAATGTCTTAGTTACCTCCTTATGAAAACCATTGAACTTTTCCAAAAATTGTAACCACCCAACCTGCTGTAGCATTTCTCTAATATGTGGGTAACCCTCTAAGTATTTGGTTCCGACTGGTTCGGACCTTACAATGAGACCCATGGCTTCTTTTCTCAACCTTTAATTTGCTACTCTTCTATTCACGGTAAAAATAGCTGTAGAGATTTGTTTTTACCCCAAAGATGCTTTCTTTGTTTATGCAGCAGGAATTAGCTACGGAAAGATTATATGAAGTGGTTATGGGATAAGTGAAATACGGTGAAGGTGATTCACACGAATTAATGAGTTTGAGAGCTATCATGAAAGAAAATACCGCGGAAAAATCTCGTGATAAATTCAAAATCATCACTGAATACTTCGGTTTAGTGACGTGACCGAATAGGTCACTTTAGTACTAACCGTTAATTTTTTTAATAAATGATGGTTTGGTATGGCGGAATGGAAGGGATTTTGTCCAAGGTTTTTATGATAGGTCTAATAGGCTTGATCAACACGAATAATCAAAATAACTTTATGAATCATACATGACTTAACTATACTATAACTTTCATAATCTGTCATCATAATAATTTCACAACTTTACCTTAGCCTTTCCTTTAATTTTTGTGGTTTTAATATGCTTTTTCCTCCTTTGAAAATCATTAATTCTTCAGTCTTCATAATTCCTTTGATTTTTCTTGTTGACATAGGTGTGCAGGGTCAATTTGCTGCTGAACAAGTGGTTGCTGGATAATTGCCTGCAGGGTATCTGACTGCAGAATGTCTGGCTGGCTGCAGAATGTCTGACTGCAGAACATCTGGCTATAGAATATACCTGTAGGAGCTTTGAAACATGAAATGAAATGATTTGAAACATGGATGGAGTGTAGTATGAAATGAATTAATCATGGATCATGAAATATGGTGGAATGGAGCATGAATGAAGTGGAATATAATGGAATGGAATGAATCACAAATGTGAAGTGGCATAAAAAGTGGTCTGCAACTTATGATTTGTAATACTCAATTTGCAGAAAGAGATCAAATTTAGAAATCTGAGATGGAAATGAGATGGACCATGAAATGGAGTGAATGAGATATGAATGAATGGAGTGAATGAGTTATGAATGAATGGAGTGAAATGGATCATAAGTGGAATGTGATCACTTATGATTTTATGATAGCTGCTTGTAGGAAAAAGAACAATTTTGAAAAGGTAAAGTGTCAGAAGGATTCTGATTTTCACCTTATCTTTTCTGTATAAACATGATAATCAAAGATTAGTTTTCATGTTTATACTTTATTTTTATTATATATATATATATATATATATATATATTTTTTTCATCATCTGATTTCAGAAAATACAATTAAGTTGATGAAGAAGAAGGATTCTTCTTCATTAACTTCACATCACTGTTCTCTTGGAATCTCTTGACAAATTCTTCTCTTGAAAGTGGCTTGTGATACAGCTTCAATCTATGACCATTTACAAGAAAAGTAACCTCTTCTTCATCTATTGTCCTGATTTTTATTGCTCCATTATCAAAAAATTTCACAATTTCATATGGCCCAAGCCAATGTGTTTGGAATTTACCTTGAAAATCTTTGAACTTTGAATCAAATAAGAGGGCCCAGTCACCTTCTTTGAATTTCTTTTCCTTTATGTACTTATCATGCCATCTAGTCCTTTGTTGCTGGACTATATTTTTTCTCTGGACTGCATCCTGTCTGATCTCATCCAATTCATTAATCTGCTCCAATCTGTGCTTTTGTGCCTCTGTTAGATCAATTCCTAGCTGAACTGACATTTTAAAAGTTTGAATCTGAAACTCTATGGGAAACAAAAATTGTTTTCCATAAACAAGTTCATAAGGAATATGACCTTAAGTGCTTCTCCATGTAGTTCTATAGGCCCACAAGGCTTCAAGAAGCCTATCTACCCAATCTCTTCTATGTAGATGGACAGTCTTTGTTAGGATCCCTTCAATAACCTTATTAGTAGATTCCACTTGACCATTTGCTTGTGGATGATAGGGAGTAGATTTTTTTTGTCTGATTTTGTACCTCTCCATCATTTGTTCCACTAGCCTTGATGTGAATTGAGCTCCTTGATCTGTAACAATTTCCCTTGGGACACCAAAACGAGTAAAAATATCCTCAAAAAGAAAATTAACTACAGATAATTCAGTAGCAGAAAGTAATGGCTTGGCCTCTACCCATTTGGTAACATAATCAATGCAAACTACTATATATTTCTTTTGTCTTGATGGAGGACTAATAGGTCCTACAAAATCTAAAGCCCATTTTTCAAAAGGTTCAATATATACCTGAGGCTGCAATGGCATCTCACCTGGAGAAGAAGGTTTTCCTACCCTTTGGCAACTGTCACACCTTTTGACATACTCTTTAGCATCTTTAAAAAGGGATGGCCAATAGTATCCTAAATGAAGGACCTTATAAGCTGTACTTTTATCAGAAAAGTGTCTGCCACAAGGTTCATCATGACATGCCTTGAGGATCTCAGGCATCTCATCTTCCCGAACACATCTCCTAATGATAAAATCTGGACCTGTATTGTATAACTCATTAGCAACCCATGAATATTTTCACTGTCATAAATGATCTTTCTTTTGTCTCTTGCATTCATTATTGAAGGAAATTTCCCTGAAACTAAATAATTAGCAATGTCAGCAAACCAAGGAGTTCGAGTAGAAATTGCAAAAAGATATTCATCAGGGAATTGATCTTCAACTGGGGTATTGTCTTTGATGTTTTGGAGTCTAGATAGGAAATCAGCTACTGTGTTTTGTTTTCCAAGCCTATCTAGAATGGTAATGTTGAATTCTTGTAAAATCAATAACAATCTTATGACTTTGCCATTAGTAATTGATTTGTTCATTAGATATCTAATTGCAAAGTGATCTATGTGAAAAAAAGTTTCATAGCATGTTATATAGTGTCTGAATTTTTTTATGGCATGAACAACAACTAAAAACTCTTTTTCAGTTACAGTATAATTTAACTCTGAAGGAGTCAAATTTTTACTTGTATAATAAATGGCATAAGGAATCAAGTCTTTTTGTCCCAATACTTCTCCTAAAGATGTATCTAAGGCATCTATTGAAATATGAAAAGGTAACTTCCAGTTAGGTCCCCTTAGAATAGGTGTTTCAAATATTTTTGTTTTCAGGGTCTCAAAGGCTAACTGGAAATCAGGATTCCATTTGACCCGTAGTCCTAAGTAATTTGAAGAGTGGAGATGCTATCTTGGTGAAGTTTTCTATAAATCTTCGATAATACCCTGTAAATCCTAGAAAACTCCTAACATCTTTTTGACAACTTGGAATAGATAAGTTAGAGATGACTTCAACCTTTGACTCATCAACTCTAATCCCATCTCCTGAAATGTGATGTCCTAAAACAATTCCTTCAGTAAACATCATAAAACATTTTTCATGACTAAGTGAAAGTTTTGCTTCTTTACATCTTTTTAAAACTTTTTCCAAGTTTGCTAAGGCTTCTTCAAATGTGTTTCCGTAAACCGTGAAATCATCCATATAATTTCATACAATCATGTATTAGATCTGAAAAATTTAAAATGCTTCTTTGAAATGTTGTGCATTAAGCAGCTCCAAATGGCAATACCTGTAAGCATAGGTAACACCATGATAGGTAAATGGTTTTGTCTTGATCTCTAAGTGCTACTTGAATTTGCTATAACCACTAAACCCATCTAAAAATGAGAAGTACTTTTTGCCAAATAATGTATCTAATAATTCGATCTATGAAAGGTAGGGGAAAGGATCTTGAAGAGTAGCTTTGTTTAATTCTCGGTAGTCAATACATACCCTCCATTTACCATTTTTCTTTGGCACAATTACCAAAGGAGAAACCCACTGACTTCTGAAATGGGATAGATAAAGTTGACATTTAACAATTTCTGCAATTCTTCTTTAACAATCTCCCTAAGATTTGGATTCATCTGTCTCTGAGGTTGTCTGATTGGTTTACAATTTTCCTCTATGTAGATGTGATGAGCGCAAGTCTTAGGGCTTATCCCTTTCATAATAGTGTACTCCCATGCATATGCAGAAATTTATTAAATTTAAAGAAATATATTAAATTTTAATAAATTTAAAACTTAAAAAAAAAAAAAACCATTATTTAAATTAAAAGTAAAAAAATGAAAAACTAATTAAAAAAAAAAATTGAAAAAAAATTACAATAAAAATATTAAATTTAAAAAATATATATATGAAAAAAACAAATAAATTTTAAAAAATAAATTAAATTTAAATTATAAAAAATAAAATATATATATATATATGAACTTGAATTAAAAATATATATATTTGAATTTATTAAATTTAAAAAAAAAATGTTAATATTAAAATAACAAATTTAATTTAAAAAAAAATATTAAATTTTAACAAATAAATGAACAAACCAATAAATTTTGAAATTAAAAAAAAAAAAAATTAAATTAAATATAAAGAAAAAAAAAACATTGTTAAAATAAAAAGTTAAAAAACTTTAAAAATCTATTAAAAATGAAAAATTGAAAAAAAAAAATTAAAAAACAAATTAATCTGAAAATATTAAGTTTAATTAAAAAAAAATCTATTTTTAAATACACAATTTTAATTGAAATAAAAATATATATATAAATTTTATGTAGTTAAAAAAGTAATAAAAAAAAATATTAAATTCAAATAAATTAAAAAAAATACAAAATTTATTAAATTTTTAAAAATTAAATGAAAAAACTAAACATAAAATTTAATAATTAAAAAAGTATATATGAAAAAATTTATAAAAAAAAATCAATTAAATAAAAAAAACAAAATTTAATAAAAAATAATTAACAAAATTTAGAAAAAAAAATTAAAAACAAAAAAAATAATAAAAATAATAAAAATATAAAAAAATAAAAGACAAAAAGACAAAAAAAAATTAAACAAATTAAATTTCAAATATAAAAATTAAATTAAAAAAAAAAAAATTAAATTTTTTGAATTTAAAAAAAAAATTAAATTAAAAAAAAAAAAAAAAAAAAAAAAAAAATTAAAAAAAAGAAATTTTTGATTTTGGTGGTGCCGCCAATCGTTCAGGAATCAGCCTCCCACAGAGGGAGGGCGATTCCGGAAAATGGCCTCCGCCGCCACCTAGGCGGAATCGCCCTCCCGCCGCGGGAGGCCGATTCCCGGAATCGCCCTCCGCCACCACCTGGGTGGGAGGCTGATTGGCGGCGCCACCATGATCAAAAAATTCTTTTTTATTTAATTTTTAATATATATATATATAGGAGGATGAGGAGAAACATGATGGCATTGGGCGGGAGACTGGAGATTTCGAACGGAGAAGGGCAAGCGGTTCACCGCCAAACGATGAAATCGCACTGCCGGCGAAGAGGAGAATGCTCGGGGATTTCGCGACTATACGAGTGGTGCCGTTCAACCCATTGCGGTGTACCGCGTTTGGGACGTTTTTCAACGGGTCATGCTGAGGTCCGTTCTCTCCCTGGCCGGATGTCAAACGTCCTGCGGATCGATGGTGTTGCAAGGCGGAAGGGAGGGAGCGACGTCTCGACGGTGCGTTGGAGCGCAAAGACGCGGCGGCTTGGGTCCGTTATACAAGGGAAGGAGCTTGCACCAATGTTTGAATGCGGAAGAGAAGGGAAGCGTAGACATCAGCAGAGCATGTGACTTTGGGAATGAAACTGGGTGATCCCTCCGTGTGCTCGCTTCGTAGGGTGGAGGACTTTCGAGGATAGGGAGAAGAACAAACCCACTTCGGGCCGGGAAGAGTCGAGTGGGTATCATGCAGGTTTTAAAGAGTCGGATTTAAACAAGGTTAGGAGAGGTCGTGAGCTTTGAAGAAAGAAAAAGAATTGGATCACAGGCTAAAAGAGCTGATTGCAACTAGTGTCTTGGGGGAGGACATGGGTTGGGAACGGAGTTTCTCAAATGGCGCAGCAAGCGAACACTAGTTGCTAGGGTTGTGGGGAGGTCTTTCATGCGAAAATCATTGTTGCATGGGCTGATGTGAAATGGAAAGATGCTCTTGCCAGGTGCGCAGGGTGGTGTCTCTCTCTAAGGGGTGGTTTTGCCTTCAACTTTTTACGCACTCCGACCATGTCGAGTGGGTGATGACATCGGTCGTCGAGGTTGCTGATAATTCTCCAATGTCTTTCTAAAACCTCGGCATCCACTCTTTGATGCTAGTAGGGAGAGGGTGGATCTCGCCCTCGTGTGGGTTCAGATCCCCGGCCTCGCCTTTCACATTATTGGACCGCGAGGAACATCTCCGTGGTATTGGAAATACGATCGAGGATTTTTAGAGCGCGAGACCTCTCCTTTCTCAAGACAAATCATAGGCGGGTAGCTAGCAGGTCTTTGTTATGATTAACATCAGCAGAAGGCCTTGCTTCGAATCTGCGAATCTATGGTGGGGGGAGATTTGACATTAAGCCGATTCTCGATTATGAGAATGTCCCCATTTAGATGCCGTCGGTGTCATGATTATGGACACCCCGCCAAGGAATGTGGCCTTTCCTTTCCGAAATGTAAAAGAGCTCCGGGGCTGCTAGTGGGCCAGAGGATCCTATATCGAGGGGTACAGTACGGCTCTCCCATTACGCGAGACAAAGCCCTCTTCGGCTCCCACAAGAGTTTTTCTCCATGATGCAAATACTTCAAACTCTCAATGTGTGTTAGGTTTCCGAGTCACTGGGAGAGGCGGGTCTGCCTGGGGTGCGCCCTGGTCTATTCACGGGCGTGGTTACTCTCTCGACATGCGATTGCGGACGAGGGCGCCGCAAGGTCCACGCCGTCATACTATGGTGCGGATTGTCGATTTGAAGAATGATGGTATGTTGAAAGAAGTTTTTAATTCTCGTTGAAATCTTCACTAATGGGTTCCTTCCCATTCTCCCCAAATATCAACATTTCACTTAATTTGGCATCGACTTCGGTTGAGGTTCTTCGGTCGGAGAATGGGTAGGTTGACCATCGATGTTCTCATGCACTTTCTTCTCTGCCCGCGCTTCTTCATGAGAAGACTACCGTGTTTTCGACCCGGGTGACGAGCTATTGGCTTTTGGAAATCAATCGCCCCCTTGGTCACCGGCTACAACTCTGAGATCTAGTGCAAAAAAAGGTGCGGAGGTGGGTTCGAGGGAAAATCTCTGTACGGCGCGGCAGAGCGCATCTCTCTTCGCGCGGCTGCGGGACCGAGCTATGCGCATCGAGGCACATGATGCGATTTCGATCGACGGGGCGCTTCGAGCAAGCAAAATCCCCGAAGCCTCGGTGTGTTATGAAGATTATGTCCTTCAATTGTAGGCTTGGCGGTCTCAGAAAATCTTCTTCCAGTGAGGGGTATGTGTCGTGAGTGCCGGATATTATTCTCCGTCTCCAAGAGACGTTAGGTGAAGGAAGCCGTGGTCAAGAAAGCTAGATTGGAAGGCTGAGTGCCCGCGGTTGGACATTTGATTCGCCGGATGTTAGAGGAAGGCTACGTTGGACTCCGTCTGTTGGTTGGAATGAAAGAACACTCAAATCACTAAATCCTCCGTATGGAGTTCGCCTTGGGCTTTAATTTTTCTATCCTCTGGAGTCTCCTGGTGAAGTATTTAATATTTTTAATATTTATGGACCTGCTCAAAGACAGAGTTCGTGGGACTCACTCCTCGGGCAACTCTTTACTCGAGGAGGATTCGGTGGATTTTGGGTGGGGACCTGAACTTTACTTTGGGACAGTCTGAGATCTGGGGTCCTCATGCACATATTGACTCCTTGACTGGATATTTCACTAAAAAATTGGAGGAGAATCATCTGCTAGATATAGAGCCCTTAAAGATGAAACCCACCTGGAGGAATAATCGATGTGATGAAGAAAGAATAGCGAAGAGATTGGATCGGTTCCTGGTGGCTGAACAACTTGTGGACAGGCCTTTTCAGATTAGGCAGTGGATTGGATGTGGGGGTGCATCTGATCATTTCCCTATTTTTCTTGAGTTCAAGATAGGGCCCAAGATGCCTCCTAGCCCTTTAAAGTTCAACAAAATTTGGCTAAAGGACGAGTCCTTCAAAGCTCTTGTTCTCGCTAGGTGGGTCCCTTATAGGGTGGATAGTACTCTTTCTGCAGCTTTTCACTTTGCTGAAAATTTAAAACGCATAAAGGAAGCTGTGAAGGTCTGGTCGACTGCTAAGAGACAGAGGGAGGATGTGGATTTGAAGCAGGTGGAGGAGGATCTTCGTTTGATATATGAAGGGAATGGAGGGGGTTTTCAATCACAAGTGGAAAAAGACACTCTGGTTGCCCTTGAAAAAAGAAGGAATGCCCTACTTATGGATAAGGAGGAAACCTGGAGATTGAAAAGTAGGGCCACATGGCTGGCAAGTGGGGATGATAATACAAAATTTTTTCATGCTTACGCTCGTGGTCGAAAGGCGGCTAATACTATTTGGAGCTTAAGAGATGGTCAGGGCAATGAGCACGCCACATTTGAGGCTAAAGCTAAGTTGGGGGTTGACCACTTTAAGGATCTCTTTAAAGCCCCAGCTCATGCATCACTTGCGGAAGTCATAAGAGTTGCATAGTTCTTTCCGAGATTTGTGGAGGAGGCTGATAACAGATCTCTGATGGCTGAGGTTTCTGAGAAGGAGTTAAAGGAGGTACTTCATAGTTTCCAAAAAGATAAAAGTCCTGGTCCTGACGGTTGGTCCATCGAGTTTTTCTTGGCTCTTTTTGAGGTTTTAGGAACAGATCTGCTGAAAGTTGTGGAGGATATCAGAATTTAAGGGCGGATTCCCGCTTGCTTTAACTCCACTTTCATAGCTCTAATCCCGAAAGTGGATAATCCCTCTTCTTTGGCTGATTTTCGCCCTATCTCTCTGTGCAACTGTATTTACAAAGTGATAGCCAAGGTGGCTGCGAGAAGACTCAAAAGCATTTTGTCTACTCATATCTCTGGAGAACAATTCGGTTTCCTGGAAGGTCATCAAATACATGAAGCAATCGGAACTGCTCAAGAGGCTCTCCACAGCATGAAGACAAAGCACCTCAAAGGGACTGTGCTGAAAATAGATCTCTCCAAAGCATATGATCGGGTAAGCTGGTTATATATTCGTATGCTTCTGACTCACCTTGGTTTTGGCATAGGCTTTATAAGATGGATTATGAGCTGTATTACCACTGTCTCTTTCTCAGTTTTAATTAATGGGGCTGCCTCTCCTTTTTTTCATGCTGAAAGGGGTCTGCGCCAAGGCTGCCCCCTTTCTCCCCTTTTGTTTTTACTGATTTCTGAGGGTTTGAGCAGAGCTCTTCAGGATGCTAAGAGACAGGGTTCCTTGAAGGGCATACAGGTTGCTACAAATTTTTTCATCACACATTTACTATTTGTAGATGACGTATTAATTTTCTGCTCTGGATCGGTGCGTGATGCAAACACTATTGCTGAGATTTTAGATCTGTTTAGCACGGCTACTGGTATGATTGTGAACGCTGATAAGTCCTCCATCACTACTCATCTTCTGAGGGATGAAGAGAGACGTGAGTTCGAGAGGATCTTTTCTTATAATCATGCTGCTTTGGATGGTGGGCTGAACTATTTGGGGTTCCACTTAAAACCCAATGATTATAGAAAACTTGACTGGAGCTAGCTACTGGAAAAGCTGGAAAAACGTTTAAGAGTTTGGTCCCATAAATGGCTGTCCAGAGCTGGGCGGTTGACTTTAGTTAAGTCTGTTTTGGAGGCTATCCCGGTCTATTGGTTGTCTTTGTCTTGGATTCCAAAGGGTATTCTGGAGGCTGCCAGGAGGATTTGCTTTCGTTTCCTATGGAGCGGGAAACAGGACTCTTTGGTGACCCCTTGGGTCCGGTGGGAGAAAATTGTTGTCCCGAAAGGGATGGGAGGATGGGGATTGAAAAATGTTTTTCTCTTTGCTCAGGCCCTTGCTGCAAAGAGTGGGTGGAGGCTTATCAATGTTGATAGTCTTTGGACTCAGGTGATCAGTCAGAAATATATTGCTCCATTCTCTATTGTGGATTGGATAAGGAATCCTATAAAATCCTTTGCTGGTGGCTCGGTGATTTGGAAGGCACTTGTTAAGTCATTTCATAGTTTGGAAACAAGTCTGGCCTGGGATGTGGGTAGTGGCAGGAAGCTTCGGGTTGGTGAGGACCCTTGGTTGGGCAGTGAAATACAACACCTCCTTCCTAGGCGTATAGTGGAAGCTTTAAGGCTGAGGGGGATTACTTTTCTCTCCCAACTTGCTGATCCGGTTAGGAGAAGGCTGGGCATTCAGCCTTGGATTTTGGCCTCTTCCTTGGGGCTAGATGAACAAGACGAGAGGGCTTTGGCTATTTATATCCGTGCTTTAAAGCAGGCACATATTTTGCTGCAGGATAGGGAGGATATGATTGCTTGGGATTATGATTCTTCGGGGATCTATTCCCCCAGAGCTGGTTACACAAAACTTAGTACTGGGGCTGTCTTGGGTGAGGAGCGGTGGTGGTGGAAAAAACTATGGAAACTAAATTGCCCTCCTAAGACTCGCCTTTTCATGTGGTGTGTCCTTGAAAATAAAGTCCCCACGTGGGATGTGCTACAACACAGAGGTTTTCAGGGTCCAGGTTGGTGCAGTTTGTGTTACTCTGATTTGGAATCAGTTAATCATCTCTTCCTCAGCTGTCCTTTCATTAGGGGTGTCTGGCTGGAATGTTCCAGATTACTGGGTATTATCTGTAGATGGGAAGGAGTATCTCTGTCTCATGCATGGGATTCGTGGTGGGGGTCTTATGCTGAACAGAATATAAAAGCTTTGCCCCTCCTTGTCATCTGGGGCTGTTGGTTGGCACGTAATCGGCTACTATTTGATGGGACGGTCAGCACTCCAGAGATCGTTGGGGCAATGACCATAGGACTGCACTCTGCTTTTCCTATCCACATTCAGGCTACCAATCAGAGGGAGGTCCTACGGTTGGATATTGATAGGAGGAATCCTTGGGGTTTTTTTGATGGGGCTATGCGGCAAAATGTACGTAGTGGGGGGCTCTGTTGTGCACATCGGATGCACGGTGGTTTGAGATCTCGGTTTGGGCTTGGCGCGAGTACTAACAATTATGCTGAATTGGTGAGCCTCAAGATACTTCGATGTTCGCGGTGGAGAAAGGTTGCGGAGTGCTAAATTTCTATGGGGACTCCTTGAATGTGATTAATTGGATTAATGGTATTCGGCGGTGCGAGTTCATAACCTACAAAATGCTACTGTTCCGTTAAGGAGATCCTCCAGCTCGCTTGATTCTTTCTCCTGCCTACATATATATCGAGAGAATAATGGTTTTGTCTGATCGAAGCCTCAAAGAGGGGAGCTGCCCGCGGGATGAAGGTCTGCGGAGAGTCGTGAACATCGGGGATGGAGGCACTCATCGAGTTTTTCCATCCTTCCCTTTTTGATCGAGAGGCTATTGGTCTCCTTTGTTGGCTCGGAAATCTTGCATTCGGAGAGGCTAACACATGGTGGTTCTTTTACACAAATGTTTTTGTGAAGTAGAACGTGGTTTCCCCATTTGGATTATACTTGGTCAATTGCTCAATGGGCGGTCTGTTCGTGGGATGGATCTTTCCACGATTCCACACCTTTCGAGATATGGATTTGTTTTTGGTATGCGTTTTTCTTTTTTCTTTTTCTACAACTGGAAATGCAAAAAGCGACCCTACGGCCTTCACGAAGCGGCGCATATTTTTTCTTTTTCTACAACTGGAAATGCAGAAAGCGGCCTACTGCCTTCACGAAGCAAGCGGAAATGGGTTTTTTGTATTGGCGATTTCATTCTATACGACCTACACGGAAAGCGGCGCAGCAATTACAAGAATCACATATGTGCACGGCTACGATGGTTGCCTTCCTTCGAACTTTATGGAGGACATGACACCTTTTATACTACTTTGGATTGAAACATTCGATTTGCTTGCCGAGGATGATTGGGTATATCTGAGCATTGTTGAAATTGTTAATGGGTTGCCATCACAGCAGAAACGCTTTCACTTTTCATTAGATGTTGAAGAATGTTTAATTCTCAATGAAGGACTACTACGAGCGCAGATTTTATAATACGAGTTTTCGATCCCACAGGCGGTGATCTATACGTGTTTGTGGACTTTAATTTCTTTGGCGAGCTTTCATTTTGGCTCGGGTGAATGAGTCGTATAGGAGTCGGCTTAACTTATGATTGGTTGAATTTATATTTCTTGGCCAGTGGACTTGGTCTGAACCTTAGTAAGAAGCGAGTATTTTGTTTAGTTATGACTTGAAAATTCACAAAAGGGACTTATTGACGGTTTTCCGGTTTTTGAACAACTTGTATAAGCGACAATCTGGATCGCATAGGCCATGTTAGACTCGATAGCCGACTCTTGTAAACAAACTTTGGGGTTTGTTTTTTACGATTCACACATCTATGTGTTTCAAATTGTAATTTTGTTCACATTTCTTTGAAATAAAATTATGCTTTTTTCTCGAGGATCTTTTTCATGGAGATCAATTTAGAAATATTCTCAAAATATACAATCAAATGGAGTTCTTTTTAGTGCGACTTTTTGGAGTTTTCTGTCAGAAATTCGACGAGAAAAAATTTGAGGTGAAATCTTGATTTGTGTTATTTAAAGCGGTTTTTTGATTGTATATATAGATTCAGAACCCTCAAAAACTCTAGGGGCACTTCTATTATGCAAAGTTACCCATCAAAGCTGTAATTTTAATGAATTCTAATCGAGATTTTAGAAAAAATTATACCTACAAAATCCACTTCTAAAAAACAAATACTTGAAAACAACCCAATCAAAATAATCCCAATAAACTTACAAGAAGAGAATAAGATTTTTTACAAAAACACGAGCAATCACTAGAGGTACATCGAGAATATTCTTAGCACCGGGAATGCTATAAACAAGATTTCCAAGCATAACATGATGCTGCGCTTGCTCAAATCTCCAATCTTTTCAAGCGGGCAATGCAGCCTGCACTCGACCAAACACGGCGCCCTCGGCATTGCACTCGAAGTACGGTTTACCCTCTAGGCTTAACCCAAGCGCCTGCGAAGGATAATAGGGTCACCAACACCTTCGGAGTGCTTCCTTGATCACTCCCGGTGGGTCCTCATGGCCCTTCTCCATGCTTGCCCTGTAGCAATACCGCAGTCACGCACGGGTAGATGCTACGATTAGGTCGAGATTCGATAGAAAATATGCGTGATTCTTGGTGGGTTTCTGTTGGTACAATGAGAGTTCTCTTATCGACTTCTTTGGTGTCAACTTGGCGGCCATGGAAATGGGTCAAATTAATTCTTCTTGACTGCTTGAAAACTTCAAACATTAAAAGTTTTTCAAGAATCAGTAGGCCTTATAAGCTGCTTTATGAACATCCCATGTGTTCCTTGTAAGCTTAAATAACGATTCTATAATGCGAGAATAAATACTTACAAAGAATCGAAAAATAAACTTTAATGCCCAATAAATCATACCTCCGGCCATTGATGCTACTCACACTTAGAATGTATTTTGTATGCAAAGCTTTCGGGTTGCTTCACTATATAGAAAATGCTGCAGGGGAGGAAGATGCCTTATGCCTTACACGCCACAAGTCGAAGCCCTGCTCCAAGGATACAAAAAATGCGAAGGGACTTCCAAAGTAGTGCTCACTCTAGCTTGATGGTGTAAATGCGAAGGGGATTGAGTTAGTGAGCTTGGGGGACCAAACAAAAGTATTTATAGCCAAGCTTCCATCAAGATTTTGTTGGCTATGTGTAAAGTGTTCCACAAATCATGGTAGAGAAACTGCACGGTGGGAGTAATGGACCACTTGAAGCTCCCAACAAGAAAATTAATTAGCTGAGTTGATTTCAGTAATTTAGGGAAATCAACTGCATGGGTTAGTTTCCATAATTTAAGGAAGTGATTCATAGGGTTGTTTTCCGAAATAATTAGCGCAATTATTTCCCGAAATAATAGTACGTTGGGAGAGGGAGCGTAACATCTCCCACTTGGTCCATACTTCCAAACTTAATGTCTCATCTTAAAAAAACCCATTGATAATCTATATTAAGTAATAGATACATGAATCATGGTGATAAGTCCTCTAATGACGAGTATTATCTTCCATGTATTACTATGTATTTATTTCTATTAAAATTTATGTGGCAACAATTTCTTAATGAATAAACCCTATGTCTATTCTTGGTCCTACATAGATGAATTCTCTCAAATCAAATTAAGGTGCGCATAAATATGAGAAAAACATCACAATAATTAAGAATTTCATTAAAAATAACATTGTTCATACAATGAGAAACTACATAATGGAACCAAGTCCCATATTCATTACATGATCCTTGAATTTAAACGGTGGCATGCCCTTAGTCAAAGGATTAACGATCATCGACTCGGTGCTAACGTGCTCAATGACCACTTTATTTTCTTTAACATGTTCCCTTATAGCTAAATACTTAATGTCGATGTGTTTATTTTGACTCCCACTTTTGTTATTCTTAGCCATAAAAACAATAGTTTGAATTGTCGCAATATATTCTCAGTGGCTTAGAGATAGAATCCATAATTCTAAGCCCGAAATGAAACTCTTAAGCCATACACCATGTAAAGTAGCCTCAAAACGGGAGATGAACTCGGATTCCATAGTGGAAGTGGCAATCAAGATTTGCTTGGCACTCCTCCACGATACTGGCTCCAACGGCCATCATAAAAATGTATCGTGATGTTGATTTGCGTGAATCAAAACATCCGGCAAAGTCGAAATTTGAGTAGCCAATTACTTTCTAAATTGTCGCGTTCGAAATCACCCATACATAAGCATGTAGTTTTTGGTTCCTTGAAGGTATCTCATTACTTTCTTTGCGGCTTTCAGGTGGTCTAAACCTAGATCACTCGATATCATCCCAACATTCCCACAACAAATGCATCATCGGGTCTCGTGCGGACTTGAGCATACATTAGGCTTCGGCAATGACAGGCATATGGAATGTTCTTCATTTGTTCCCTTTCAAATTCATTCTTCGAGGCATTGGTTCAAAAGCTGAACCTATCACCCTTCACAATGGGAGCGGCACTTGGTGAAAAATCCTTCATTCGAAATCTCTCTAAAATTTTATTAATATAGGTTTCATGAGGCAGACCCAAGAGGCCTCGAAATCTATCTCTATGGATCTTAATGTCAATGACATAAGATGCCTTACCCATATCCTTCATATCGAAAATTTTTTAGAGAGGAATTGTTTCACCTCCTGCAAGCAAACCCTTATCATTGGTTGCTACCAAAATGTCATCCACATATAAAACAAGAAAAAAGATTTTACTCTCAGTCGACTTTCGGTATATACATTCATCGTAATCTTTTCTACAAACCTAAAGAAGAAATTACATTATGAAATTTCAAATACCATTGACAGGGATGCTTGTTTTTAATCTATATAATGATTTCTTGAGCTTGCAAACCAATTACTCACCATCACTAGAGGAGAATCCTTCGAAAGGTTGTTTCATGTAAACCTCCTCTTCTAGATATCCATTGAGAAATGTCGTTTTCACATCCATTTGGTGCAACTCCAAGTCAAAATGGGCTACTAATGCCATAATAACGCGCAGGAATCTTTCTTAGATACATGAGAGAAAGTCTCTGTGTAATCGATTCCTTCTTTCGAGTGAATCCCTTTGTAACAAGTCTTGCCTTGTATCTCTCAATGTTGCCCAATGAGCCTTTCTTTGTCTTAAAACCCCATTTACATCCAATGGATTTTGCACCATTAGGCAACTCAACAAGATCCCGGGACTTTGTTACTCTTCATAGAATTCATCTCTTCCTTCATGGCATCGTACCATAATTTTGATTCTTTGCAACTCATAGCTTGTAGAAAAAGACTTGAGATCATTTTCGGTTCCAATGTTAGTTGATTCTTGCTGTGATACACAACATAATCATCGGGGAATTGCTAATCTCTTTGATATCCAGTAGATCTTCTTAATCTTGTACCACCATCTTCCCGAGAAGTATGTGGTTCAACTCGTTGTTCGAAAATTCTTGGAAATTCTTGAACTATCACGATCTCTTGGAATGTCGTCAACGAGCTTGTGGAACTTCAACAATTGGTTGTTCAACACCGAGTTTGTACTTTAGGGGTGCTGTGAATAATAACCAATCTATCACTTGAGGTGGAAGGTTGAGATTACGAATGATCCTTCTCGAAAACTATGTTCCTGGTTTGATCGCTTCCCATTGATCGAGTCATTTTCAGAAACTTTTTGCATTTCTTGATTCCATAAATCCTAATGTTGCGAGATGGACAATAAAATATGTAACCTTTAGAAATTTCAGCATATCGAATGAAATACCCACTAATGGTCCTTGGGTCCAACTTCTTCCTTGTGGATTATATATTATCACTTCGGACGGGCGTCCCCAAATGCTGCATATGTCACGAAAATCGGTTTCCAACCTTTCCATAATTCAAATGGCATTTTAGGAACAACGTTGGTTGGAACTCGGTTTATATATACATTGCCATCGTAAGTGCTTTAGTCCACAAGGATTTAGGAAGATTGGGGTCGCTAAGCATACTCCGCACCATGTCCAATAATGTTCGATTTCTTCTTTTCGCTACATCATTCAGGTCGGGTGAACTAGGCATGGTGTATTAGGCAACAATCCCATGCTCTTGAAGAAATTTTGCGAATGGCCCGGGTGCTTTGTCCATCTTCTGTAGCATCTACCATAATATTCTCCACTTCTATCCGATCTCACGATCTTAATTTGCTTACCGCATTGTTTCTCTACTTCGGCCTTAAAAATCTTAAAGGCATCTAATGATTCTACTCTTTTATGAAGCATGTAGAGATACATATATTGTGAATAATCATCTATAAAAGAGATGAAGTATCTCGACCATGTGAGTCCATGTCTAGACTACATATATCGGTATGTATGATCTCTAATATGTACGAACTCCTATTGGCACCTTTCTTTGACTTGTTGGTCTGCTTTCCCTTTATACAGTCCACACAAGTCTCAAAATACGCTGAAATCCCGAGTATTAAGTACCCATTCATTTACCAATATTTTTAATTCTTTCTATGGAGATATGACCTAGTCTCGAGTGCCATAATTTAGAGGAATTTTCATTAATAACACATCTTTTAGTGCCAGGTGTGAACATGCATTGAATCATAAGTGACATTGTTTTGTAAATTAATGCGATAAAGACCATTAGAAAAAATGTCATTCCCAACACATCGATTTATAAAAATAAGCTGAAGGATGTTTATGAAAAAGTTAAAGGAATATCCAAAAGGTACAAGCCTTGAAGCTGAAATCAAGTTTCTAGAAAAACTTGGTACATAAAAGGTCTTTTCTAATTCTAAAACAAATCCACTACTTAAAGTTAAATAGCATGTTCCTATAGCTTCCACATGCGAGCCCATCTTGTTTCTTGATAAGATGCTTTTGCTCACTTCCCATTGGCTTCCTTAGGTTTTGAAAACCACGCAGGAATTCAAAATGTGAATTGTTGATCGAGGAATCAATCCACCAAGTGTTAATATTGACATTAACCATATTAGATTCATAACAAACAAACGAGATTGGATTACCTTTGTCTGCAAGCCATTTATGAAATTTCGCGCATTCCTTCTTCATGTGTCCCTTATTTTTTATAGAAGAAACACTTGGAATCCTTCTTGATTTCGGCTTGGGGAGGTATTTACCTTTCCCTTTCCTATTGGCTTGAGATTTTCCCTTTCCTCGTCGTTGCCAACATTACACTTTCTCTCCATTTCCATCACCACTCCTCTTCCTCTTGAACACACATGGTCATGAGTTCATTAATTGACCATTTATCCTTATGTGTGTTGTATGAGATTTTGAAGGGTCCATATTGGTGCGTAAGGGTGTTCGGGATGTAGTGCACCGGGAAAGACTCTTATATTTCAACCTCGAGTTTCTTCAATTGAGCCACGGTGTCCCTCATTTGCATGATGTGCTCGCGCACACCTTTCACACCGGTGAGCATTAGGGATGAGAACTTCATGATTATGGTGCTTGCTAGTGCCTTGTCTGAAGTGACGAATTGATCATCAATGGCTTTCGGCAAGTCTTGGACCTTTTCATGCTGATCAACGAAACCACGCAATACCGCACTGAAATTTTAGTCTTAATGAACATCATGCTCGAGCGATTAGATCGTTCCCATCGTTCATAAAGCGTGATGTCCGCTGCAGTGATGCTAGTATTAGTGAGTTTCGATGGTTCATCTTTCCTAATAGCATAGTCTATGTCCATCCACCCCAAATGAAGGAGAACTCTCTCCTTCCAGGACCTTAAAGTTATCTCCCTTAAGTTCGGGGATAACTGGAAGCGAGTTTCTAGAGAAATTTGCAGGGGTTGTACAAATTTGCATAAAATTAAAAGTCACATGCTTATGTTAAAATTGAGGCATAAATAAAATTTCATGCTTTACCAATGTAAATCATGTTTTAAAATTGAATCTAATGACATAAAAATTGTCTGTGGACTAAATTTTCAATTCAAAGCGATTCGGTTATTCTTTATGATAGAATTTATCAAATTATTCACTTAATTCATAATTCTAAGGGTATATTATGATTATAATTTGATATAAATTCTATCTTAGTTTTGAACTTTATGATAAAACTATTAATTCATAACTCCTGTGGGTAAGTTATGAATATTTTATCCTAATTAATTACATAAATATAACAAAAATTCCCGTGGGATAAAATTTATTATATTTAGTATAATTAATTACAATTAATGTCTAAATATTCTTTATGTGATCCTAATCAATCATAATATATAATTTTATTTAATTAGAGATGTTGTGGCTATTCTCTAATTAATTAAAATTATATGGATCACTAGACATTATTTACATAAAAATTAACTTGATATGAGAATAATGATTATTTTCATAAATAAAACTATAATATTCATGCATAACATTTAACGATGGGTCTCGTATACTCATCCAAAATAGCATGTTTGAATTAAAGCGAGAAATAATTAATTCATGCAAATTAAATTGGACAACAATTATCCAAAAATGCATATAATTAAACTAAATAAATACTATAACATAAAATTGAGCAAAAAATTAGACATATTTCCAAACAAATGTTTTAATTCGGAACATCCTCAAAATATGACATTTAGCCAAACGTGTCTATAATCACCAAGGCGAGAGATAAAAATTTCTTTGATACCAAATGTAAGCTTAAATAACGATTCCATAATGTGGAATAAATACTTAAAAATAATCGAAAAAATAAACTTTAATGCCCAATAAATCATACCTCCGATACATTGATCCTACTCACACTCAGAATGTATTTTGTATGCAAGCTTCCGAGCTGAGAAAATCTGCAGGGGAGGAAGATGCCTTATGCCTTACACGCCACAACCTGAAAACTCCTCCAAGGATACGGAAAAGTTCGAAGGGACTTTCGACTCTGCTCACTCTAGCTGTGATGGTGTAAATGCGAAAGGGGATTGAGTTAGTGAGCTTGGGGACCAAACAAAAGTATTTATAGCCAAGCTTCCATCAAACTACGTTGGCTATGTGTCAAGTGTTCCACAAATCATGGTAGATAAAGCTGCGGTGGGAGTAATGGACCACTTTTAGAAGCTCCCCAACAAGAAAATTAATTAAGCTACTTGGGTTGATTTCCGTAATTTAAGGAAATGATTGCGGTTGGTTTCCATAAATTAAGGAAATGGCTTGTAGTTGGTTTCCATAAATAATTAACGCGTAGTTATTTCCCGAAATAGCGCGTTGGAAGAGGGAGCGTAACATTCCCAACGGTCGGACTCCTCTGTGATTCATTTACAAAAATTTCTTTGTCTGCATCTCCATTTCAAATAATGTTTCAAACATAATGTCATAAGATTCTAATTAAAGCAAGAAAAAGGACTATTTCGAATTTTTTTAACGAAAAATCAACTATTACCTTGAACATAGTTAAATTAAAATGATGAAAATGATGGTTGTTCTATAATATTGTAAAAAAGGCTGAATTACATATCAAAATTTTCTATGATTAAAAAATTTTATTACATTAAAAATTTTATTACATGTTTTTATAAATTTATTTACATATTAAGAATTTTAAAGATATGTGTTTTTTTAAATTATATTAATTATTTTTATTGATAATAATAATTATTATTTAAATGAAATTATAATTTAATTATTTTTTATGGTTTTTTAAATTTTAACATATATATGATAAAATATTTGGATGTTTATTATGGATTGATGTCTATTATATATTGATATTTATATGTATTTACTATTCATTTAATTTATATGTCTGTATTAGTTAAATTGTATTTACTAGTCATTTAATTGCATTTAAAAATCATTTAATTTATATAGCGGCATTAGTTAAATTGAATTAATGTAAAAATAATCTCAATATTGAATAGAAAAATGATCTATTTATAAGTGGATATTATCACAAAAATTACAAGATAATTAATATTATATTTTTTTCCTTTTCCATTCATCTATAGACTTGAAATTTTTTTAAAAATTGCTTATTTAAGAAGATGATGGTATTTAGCATGAAATTCTAGATGATGAAATTCATTAATTTTGAAGTTCTAGGTATAGAAGATAAATTCATAGTAGACACAAAATATTATTTTTATGGCTTCTCGATACAACATATCTAAAAAGAAAAAAATAACATTGGTTCATATGACATTTTTTTAATTAATGAATTTAATTAAAAAAGTAAAAAATGCATAATTACTTTGAAATAAGTCTTTCGATTTGTATATACTACTAAGAATATTCTATAATATTTTATAGAAGTTGAATTTCTACCATTTATCTTTATAATAATAATTCATAATTAAATTAAAGTTATAAAAACTTCATTCCAAAATAAACATGTCTTTCATAAAATAATTCTGCACGTAAGGCGTGTTTATTGAAATCAACTTTCCTAAATGCCACCTATGCAGGTTTGCCACCGTCAATTTTGTGTTGAGACGATTGGAACATTTTCGTACAGATGCATATAGTGAAAGTGAATTTTGGTTAGTTAGGGTTTAGTGGAGTTAGTTAGTGTTTAGACCGCCGGATTGCATCAAATGTAGCGGTGCTAGCTGAGTTGAGGCGGTCCGAGATGAAGCTTCTTTCATTTCCTCCCTTCCGGGGAGATTTGCGGGCGCCTTCATCCAATGTTACGATGCTGCCAATAGGAAGGAGATCAAGGTGCGGGTCGGTGTAGCGAGAGGGAAAAACCCGGATGCTCCCTGCGCAACTAAGTTAAAACATGAAATTGTTGAAATGGGTTGTCTTTGGCACTGCGTGGTCGGTGTGGGCGCATATAAACCATACGGTTCTCTTTTCAACGGGCTCCTCAAAGAAGCTAAAGAGGAATAAGGATTTGAGCAGAAGGGCCCCTAAAATAATTTCTTGTCATGTTTTCGATTTCAGTGCGTGGAGGACCTTATCAACGAACAACAACACAGTCTCATAGTAGTAGCGGCTTACGCTTTCGTGCTAACAATGTTGATGCTTGGCTCGGCGTTGAAGCCATTATTGCAAGCGCCCGCGAGGATTTCCAAGAATCGGGCCGGTCTTCGGGGAGCCTGGGTTTTGATTTAAATTTTGTTCAAGTTGCTTGTATTTTTTTAATTACTTGTCATAAACGCAACCTAATTAATTTAATTGGTGGGTATAAAATGTTTGCGTGCACTAGTGGTTCGATGCGTATATAATATCCATAAATATAAGAAGACTTGCACGATGTTTGATCTTTAGAGAAAAAAGCGTGTTGCGGATGAAAACATTCACGAAAGTTTCGGATAGGAGTGTACAATTTATATGGGACTTACCCTTCAAGGTGTATAAAATATTAACAATAACTTCGACAAAAGGGAAACTATTTTATTGTATCCCCATTTGAAATTTTCACTTTAAACCAATGCCACTACGTTTGAGCTCACTGATTTGACATGTCACTTTCGAAATGCCACCTAACAATCAGTGTCGTTTAGACTATTGAAAATCAGATTGAAACATTTTCGAGCGGTCATACGTTTATATCTTAGCGAGAAACTCTTTAGATGTTCTATCAATGTTTCAAACGCGACAAAACTTCTTCTATGTAATTATGCCAAAATAAATTCTTAATAATTCAATTATGAATCATACAAACCTGAAATTATTTTTCCTACGAACCAATCGGCTCTTATATTTGTTATATGCTAAACTTTTCATTTGTTATACAACTAGGATATGGTATTCCGACCATGACCGATCTTAGGAAGGTTCAACTAGCATATGGTATTCAGACCATGACCGATCTTAGGAAGGTTTTTCTCTTTATAAACTAGGTGTAGTTGCCTTGTAACGATGCGAATATTCGGGCTTAGTGGTTGGAGACTTTTCAATTGTTATACGACGCGTATGATATATTTGACCATGACGGTCTTGGGCGCGAGGTTTTCTCTCTCTATAAACGAGGGCGCAATTGCCTCATAACGATGAGCGATTGCCTTGTAATGATGTGAATACTTTGGCTTAGTGGTTGGACTATGGAAGTTATATGTTTCAAATTATTCATTAAAGTTATATATAGTTCGGAGACCCAAAGATTAGTTTGGAGACCCAAAAATTATGAAAGTAGATTATGAAAATAGCATAAATATGTTTCAAATTAAAGAATAAAATTATATATATAGAGTAAGATGTTAATAAATTAATATAATTATGTCTATATTTATATTTATGGTTAGAGTTTTCATAATTTTATTTCAATTGTGAGGTTAATAGTAGAGATTTAACTCATAATACATAAATTAAAGAGTAGGATTTATCTAAAAAGTAGTTATGTTTTTTTTAATCTTTTTAATTAAATTCATTAATTAAAAGAATATCATATCTCAAAAGTAGCTATGCTTCTTTTTATATTTTTTTAATTAAATTTATCAATTAAAAGAACATTCTATGAACATGTGTCATATGAAATGAGTTATGTTTTTTGAACATGTGGTATTGACAAAAACATGATATTGGTCCATAGTATTGTAACAAAGTTTAGAAATTTAATAGCTCATATGATAAAACCCATGAAGTGTAGAATAATTGGCTTACATGGGGTCCACGAGGTCACAAGTTTTAAACCTCACAGGTTCAAAACTCATGGGGAGAGGAGTGGAAACCATATTGGGGGAATAAAACTTCTCAAGGGGCATTCATGGTTGAGATTCTATTAATGTCTACCAGGATTTACTAGCTATTTATTCTTGTCTTTGGTTAAATATGGGTGTGATTGACTATAGGTGGATTTTATTGCTTTGTTAAATATAGTTAGCAATTTAATTTATATGGTTGTGCTATTTATATTACAAATATGTTTGTTCTAGTTATATTATAAACCCACATAATTATGCTTATTTTTGGTTAAATATGGGTGTGATTGACTATAGATGGATTTTATTGAGTTTCATTAAATATAGTTAGCAATTTGTATGTGCAACTATTTAATTTATATGGTTGTGCTAATTATATTACAAATATGTTTTGTGCTAGTTATATTATAAACCCACAAATAATTATTCTTTGTCTTTGGTTAAATATGGGTGTGATTGACTATAGATGGATTTTATTGAGTTTTGTTAAATATAGTTATCAATTTAATTTATATGGTTATGTTAGTTATATTACAAATATGTTTGTGATAGTTATATTATAAATCCACAAATAATTGTGCTTGTCTTTGGTTGAATATGGGTAAATATTGGTGTGATTGACTATAGATGGAGTTTTTATTGAGTTTCATTAAATATAGTTGTTTCTTCAACAAAATGTACATACACATGGGAAGAATATGTGTAGAGAGACAAGGAGGATACATTATATTCCTTAAATGTTCAATGACATAGAAAAGTGTTGTATGCTTTTCGAGTTGCAAAAATACTTTGGAAGATGAACTGAGCTTGAAACTTGAGATAAGTGAGGCATAGAAATAATATCACACAAGCCAAATGTAGTGGAAAAATTATGTAGTTAACTAAGATTAAAAAATTCCACTGACCCTTTGGCAACACACGAGTGAAACTTTCATTGTCATCATGGAAGAATATCAATTTAATGCTACTCTTTCCTACACGCTTCCTTACGACGTTTCCTTTGCAACATGCTGGTGCAATTGCTAGTAATAATAATTAAAAAATAATAAACACACAAACACATGACAACAAATAAAAAGCGAATAAAATCAATTTAAAAAAAGCAAAACAAACAAACGAGGACAACAATTAAACTATGAATTTAATATAATTTCCATTCAACATTGAAACTAATTTACGCTTGTTTATTACAAAATTCAACTTAATTATTTAAAATAAAATAAAATAAAATAAAAAATCCATGACAACAATTATATTATTTAAAATAAAATAAAATAATTGTTTAAAATTAAATTAAAATTATGGAAACTCTATTCTTCCACATAATATTATTAATAATAATTATAAAACAAACAACATAACAACATTTAAAATACAAATAAACAAAACTATAACAATCAAACCACAAATTTAATATAATTTTTTCATTCAACTATTGAAACTAATTTACAGTTTTGCTTGTTACGAGAAACAAAATTCAATTTAATTATTTGAAAAAATAAAACAAAATAGATAGTCACAACAACAATTATGTTATTTAAAATCAAATTAAATAATTACTTAAAATTAAATTAAAATTATGAAAACTCTATTGCTCTATCATTATCATAATAAAAAACAAACAAATAACTACATTTAAAATATAAATAAACAAACTACAACCATTAAACTACGGATTTAATATGATTTTCCATTCCACATTAAAAATAATTAAGAATAAAATAAAATTCAACTAATCAAATAAGAGAAGAGCCATGACAACAATTATGTTATGACAAAATGCAAATTTAATATGATTACACACATAACCGTTATGCTTCTTGAAGATTGCAACAAGAAACGGTTGAAATTGGCATCTTGTTGAAGATTGCAATAAGAAACATTGAAATTGGCATGCGAAGCATCATCCTTGATCCTAATGAGAAAAATAAGCACCTACCTTTAGGTGGAACCCACACGGACTATTTTTAGGTGAGATGTCTATTTTTAGTAGTAATCTATTTATAGATGGTTGGGCAAATTATATGGATGGATGGGCGTCCAAGTTTGGAATGCATGTGCGAGAGTTGTTTGTGGAATGCATGTCTAAAATTAGAATGCATGTTGATTTTTGTTAAGCCCTTAACAAAAATTAGACAATAAATAATTATCTATTTTCAATGAGCACTTGGAACTAGTTCATTGAAGTGGCAAATCACTTAGCTAAGTGGATTTCGAGTTGAAGTGGTTGGTTGGTGGACCATGCAGTGGACTTCGTTGTAAGCCCGAGTGATACAAAGTTGTAATAGAGTTGGATGTGTAGTTATGTGAGTTGTTATTTAGTTTAACTCGGTTAAGTGAGTTAAACTCGATGTTTCTAGTTTTAACTAAAGATACACTAGTGAGAAATCAATAAATTAATTGTTTAATTAATTCAAAAAAGTGTCTCACTTGCAACTAAAGAAATACGCTCCGTTAAATACATGCATGTGAGATCCACTGGAGACCTAGTTGAGAGATAGGTGAAAGTGGGTACGTTGACTATCACTTGTGACTATAGTGGCGCATTTAATGCAGCACACACACATTGGAGATGCCTATGATGATTGCGCGAGTCAAGGTTGGCAATATCAAAAATCATTCGGAGGTTCTTGACCATCGGGGATTGCACGGTGGAGGGCGGTGCATGGGGAGGCGATGGGGATGGTGCATGTATTAGCCAATTTTTTGTATGATAGTGTGAGACGATTGTAATTGCACGTGAGAGCTCTATGAGCAGAGCTTTGTATGAGATTGTTTCATGATCCATGATATACATAATATATTATAGTTGGGGTTTTTAGCTTTAAGCTTTCCCAGTAAAAACATCTTGTTATATGCTTTTCTTCATGCTTTTGCAATTGGTGATTAAATTTCCGCAAAGAATTAAGTAGAAGGATTATGTATTTAATGTGTGAATATAATTATTAGATGAAGAGAATCACGTAACACATCACAATATTGTTTAAATTTCTACAATGTTGAAGTATGTTATTAAGAGTTGTCTTGCACTTGAAAGTGAAGAGGGTTTATAGATTATATTCAGTGTTATTTTTCCATATTGATAAAAATTTGACATAATATATTGGCAAATTTGATGCAGTTTCTTCCCCATTATCAGCCATTATTTTAATGTTTAGATGAATCATCTTCGGAAAGAAAAAACTAAATAAAACTAAAATGATAAGAACACAACCTAACCACAAAGAGTCTGACTTAAGTATCTTATCCTGATGAGTTTGAAAATATCTCTCATAGATTTTGAAAAATAAGAGAGTTGAATCTGAAATGAAGTAGAAAAAGAGCTTGGTAAGATTATTAGAAAATAAAAGAGTTGAATCTGAAATGGAGTAGAAAAGAGCTTGGTAAGATTATTAGAAAATAAAAAGAGTTGAATCTGAAATGTAGTAGAAAAGAGTTTGGTAAGATTATTAATCATTTGATTTCCAAATATTCTTAAAATTTATAATCAAAATTTAGTTTATAACAAAAATAAATCCTAAAAAACCCAGAGAAGCATTAAGCAACCAACCATACCTAAAGCCCTTCCGTCAAACATCAAGGATCCAATGGATTTTAAAAGTCAACTGGGAAACAGCACCGAACAATAGCCTCTGCTTGCAGACAAACATCAAGCATCGGAATAATACCCTCATTAATACTGCACATGGTGATATGTTTATATAGCTGGCAGTATTTGTTAGGATAGAAATTTTCAGATGCCACTAGCATCTGCATACATATTTCTTGGATTATAAGATATTAATGATGTTCACAGGTAGTCGGAATTTAATATCCAACAGGTTAGGGAAATAATGGCCGCTCACTTACATTACTGAGTGTATTGTTAAATTGATTGATAAAATAGATTTTTTTGTTTATCATATGTATTTTTTTGAGTCCCCACTGTTATTTATTTGTTCAGGTTTAAGGTTTTTTTCTGGGGGCTTCCGTTAGTAACATAGTGAGATGGTTATATTAGTGGGTTGAATTGTGTTAAAATAGATAAAAGGGATATAATATTTTTTTAAGAAAGTTTATTTTATATATATATATATATATATAATTAGGTTGAATTGTGTTTTCAAATATAAATGGATAAAATTGATATAATATTTTTTTGGAAGTTTATATATATATATTATTGGGTTAAATTGTGTTTTCAAATATAAAAATAGATATAATGGATATAATAATTTTTAAGAAAGTATTTATATATATATATATATATATATATATATATATATATATATATATATATATATATATATATATATAAGAGTTTTAACTAAATTTTAAATAAATGAAAATAAAATACTTTATTTTTTAAAAATGTATTTTTCAAATTTCATTAATGTTAATGAATTTATTGTTAAATTGACAATTTTTTTGAGTAAATATATACTTTTAAATTTATTGCATTTGTTTTTCGTTAAGAATTAGTTTTAGGAATACTTTAGGCATATAACAAGATCACCACCAACACATAGTTTTGGTTTTTCTTGAATAGGGATGATGTGTCAGCTTTGCATTTATGGATACCACCTAGAGGTGATGGTTGTCCCTCCCGTGTTTGACAAGCCGAGTTACTATAGATTTTCTCACTCATTTCAAAAAATATACTTTTAAATATCACTTTTTTGTTTATTAAATAAGTGATAAAAACAAGTTTTTATGTTGTTTATCTTTAAATTTCTTATTAGTATATGTAGCATTCTAAATAATAAGAATTTAATAATTCAATATTAGTTAGAAGATTGATTAAAAATTGTATAAATTGAGCAGCGTATAAAATAATTTAAAAGTCATTTCCATATTTTCAATAATTTAAATTATTATTTTTTGTTTTGCTAAGTTGTGTGGAATTTCTCCGAGATGATTGCATGCTTTAATCTTTGCATCTAAACAATAACACTATGTATGGGCCACAACAACCCTTGACATGGTTGGAATATTACCTACAAAGTTTCCAACATGTAACTTTCATGTTACATGGTGTCTTAACAATACACCCCATCACCATCAATTCTATGCCCATTATATTACCCCTATAAAAACAAGGAATTGCGATTGACTTCACATGAAAGAATACCTCAACAAAACATCCTATTCATCTATCCAAAACCTCGCTGACAATTCAGAAAACTACTTTAATTATAACTATTTTATAAATATATAAATCATAAATTTCTAATATGGAAATAAATAATAAATTATTTAATTATAAACACCTATTTTTTAAATATATAAATCATAAATTTTTACTATTAAATAAATAATAAATTATTTCACAATATAAGAGTTCTACCAACTTTAGTCCTTATTTCACTTTTCTTAATAAATAGAACGGAACATAAAAATCTATTGTTAATTTAACAATAAATATGTAAATTAAACAACTTTATTACTCGAATTCTCTTTAACAAAATTTGTTTTTTTAACAAAATGTTGTGTATGTGTAAGATTTTAAATAATAAAATTTATTAATTCAATATTTTAAATAAGATGGATTAACATTATGTATAATTTAAAAATGGTATGAAATAATATTAAATAATTACTACAATTCTATGTAGCCAACTATCATTTCAAGTTTTTTTATCTTTCTTCATTTTTTTCCAATAAATCATTTAAATATACTTTATATTCATTGAGGGAAAATTAATAATAAATTATTTTATTATACGGCCTGAAATCTTATAACGATGTAATTTTTTTCTCTTAATGATATAATAAAAGTAAATTATAGTGTTTATATTGAGAAAGGTATTTAAGTAATAATATTGAATATAAATATTAATAATAATTGAATCGAGGAAAAATATTATCTCATGACACCATTATTATAGTAACAAGTGCTATATAGTAGCTAGTAACTCATATTTAGTTAAAATATAGTTAGTTTGAGGTAAAAAATAATAAAGAACTAAAATTGCATATGTCTATCTTACAACAACAAGACAAGTGCTTTAGGAAAAAAATGTAAGAGAGTTATACATATATATTTGTTGGTAAGTTCAACTTATTCTATGTCAGTTGAAAACATATAAGTTACATATGTTATAGGTCGGTTTTGGAAAGTTGCGCTTATCTAATCCAAACTTTAGTTACACGGTTTCTAAGCTTCCTCGGAGGAGAAAACCAACTTGAACAAAACTTAAAACAAAAAATTGCATTATGCGTAGTAGCGGCAGCATCTCAGTAGCACAAAGTAAACGGTGAGCAAAAAAGCACGTGATGGCAGGCTCGACAAAAAAACATGGGCGTACCGTGGCACTGGTGGCGAGGCCTCACTTTTCATCTTCATCATCACTTCCGAGGACCTCCTCCTCGATGGGGCAAGCAAGATCTGCGTAGCGGCGCCGCTTCGTGTGTACACTCGCGCGCCTAGGTTTGTGGATCGGTGCGCGAGCGTAGGATTGGGGAGTTCGGATCTACGCTCGTCGGGGACACGTGTCCGGGCTTTCCATCGTAATCCATCACCCGGATCATCCGAATCCTCATCTTCCTCCTCCTTAACCATCGTCGAGTTAGTTTTGCGGTGTTGGAGGCGCGTACTGAGAGAGAGATGGTGGACCTTTAAGCGGGCTGCCGCGTCTTCCTTCCTCTGGTGGCAGTCTTTGCCCAGCTACTTCATTTTGCTCGGGATCGAGACTGCGACGCGTCAAAAGTGCTGGGATGAGGAGCCTTCCATCAGCTCTAAGACAATTTTTCCTCGCCATGGTGATAACGCCCGGAGATAGCTCTTTGTCCGCCTCAAATAGTTCTCTGGTAGTGAAGTTTGGGGGCCATTTATTTGCGCGAAAGCGAGTGGTTCAACGGAGGGGTACACGAGAATGGAAAGCAACGTTGGGGCTTAGGGTAGGAATAGCAAGCAAAGTGCGCCGGAAGGGATGCGACGACCTAGAGGATAATGCTTAGTGAAACGGCTGAGTATGAGATTCGCGAGCCTCTCGAAGTCGAGGAGAAAGCGAGTAGCAGAGTTAAAGAGGCAAAAAGGTAGAGATAAAATAATGTGTATTGAAAGCCGAGAGCTCATATTTTTAAAGGGGATGGGGTGTGTGCGGAAGGACATATCGATGAGTAGGCTTCGCACGCATTTGCGTGCTATGATTGATCACCCGAGCGAAGATCGAGGGAAGGGGGATGGGCGCTAATATGGGTTAATCATGGTGATCATTTATGGTGATAGTATACGACGTGATGCTATGGACATGGTGACACGGCTTGTCGTCCTCTCGTCATCATTTACGATTCCGTGAGTCTAGTGCGAGTGGGCTAGTCTGGGCTCGAGGATGCTCGCGGCGGCGGAGAGGCTCTTACGCGAGTAGAGATCTTCACCCTCGGGAGTGTGGGATGTGATCGTCGAGCGTGTCGGGCTTCTATCACCCGCATTCGAGAAGATCCTTGAGAATGAGAGTGAGGGCAATACTATTTGGGTGATTCCTCCACAGCTTGTGTTAGGGTGGAGTGATGCAGGCGACGCTACTTTCCACTCTTTGTTCGCCGGAGATTTGCAACGGAGCTGGGCCTTCCTGCGAACGTGACAGAAAATTAATGGCTTTGACGGTCGTGAATCAAGAGTTCCAACACCCTTGAGCTTATGGGAAAGTCTCCGACTGTTGGATACTTTTGAGGAAGCCGTTCCTTGGAGGATTTTTATGGCAGACCTATAGTTATGATTTGCAAGTCTCCCTCCATTTCCGGAGGGAAGTAATGAAACTCGATGGAAATTTGAATACCTCAGTATAAGTCTCCAACTGCTGACACTATTTGATGTCCCATCCAATGTTCCCCGTAGTAAATCCAAATAGGGTCTCCTTGGAGAGTTCCACGATTAATGCCTCCAAATCTTGCATTTCCAAGGTTGCCTTTGAGCGCACCATCGAGGTGCATTTTGTAGGAGGAATCCATTAGAGGGAAGACCACTTCTTTTTCCAATAGCAAAGGGTTTTACGCGCTTCTAAGATTGATGTCCGTGTTTAGACTCATTTTCCTAAATTGTTCCATATGTGGCATTCTCGTCACAGCGGTGGGGGAGGTCCTCCCGACTCCGGGCGTCTAAGGAAAGAGTTTCGGAAGAGGTTGTTGTGGATCCTATCCGGCAGGTGATCTAAAGTGGATGGCTTCTCTTTCGAAGATACTGATCAAGCTTTCGCTCCTTCCGGATGTTCCAGTCACGCGAATGCTCTCGGAACGATCTTCTAGAGTCTATTAAGGATAGTCGTCCGGTGTATCGATTGTCTGCCGCGCCCATGCGATGGTGTTAATGATGTTTCCTTGCTCGGTTGGAACGTAGACATAAGGCTGCAATTATGTCCCACAATAAATTGGTGGGAGGAGCATTGGTCCAAATGGGTGGTCGATGGTTTCCAAGTTATCTGAGCATAAAGGGCATATGGAGGGTCCTAGGCCCCCTCTTCAAAATATTCTCACATGTGAGGATGCGTCATTTACGAGGAGAAGCCACGAAGGTAGCTATTTTAGGCCACGATTAGCCTTCCATATCTTTCCGAGATGAGATCTGTTTGTTCGGGGTCCTGGCGATGAAGAATGTTGTAAACTTCCTTGGTTGAGTAGTTTCCTTTGGGCATATGCCCCTTGCGGAGGATGCCGGGTCATGTTTTTACTGCGATTTTTATTTTGTATTGAGCTCCTCCTAGATGTCTGTGTGGCTCTCATTATTCCGGTTGTCTTTCCATCTACTCATGTGTAGCCATTGCCTATGTGTGGGAGGTGTCATCCATCCAAAAGTCTTGAGATTGCCATTTTTGCCTTCCTTGGGCTCATAGAGATACGGGGAAGATGGAGGAAAGTCTTGGCATATGTTGCCGGGGAGTCCTCCCATAATCTAGCTTGGTTACCCTTCGCAACTCCCGAGTGTGCGTACTTGGGCGCCCATAGGTTTGCCCATGGATTTTAGGGTTGGAGACCCATTTCCACAAAATACTAGCTCCCATTAGGGTTATGGCGATGAAGAATGTTGTAAGCTTCCTCGGTTGAGTAGTTTCCATGGGCATATGCCCCCAACGGAGGATGTCGGGTCCTTGTTTACTCTGATTTTCTTTTTCACCGAGCTCCTCCCGAGATGTCTATGTGGCTCTCATTGTTCCATTATGTTTCCATCTTCTCATGTGTAGCCATTGCACGTAACCTTGGGAGGTTTCATCCATCCAACGATCTTGGGCACTTCTTTCTTTGCATTCGGCTGAGAAACCACCTCCCATAAGTGCAGGGAAGATGGAGGAAAGGCTTGGCATGCGATTGCCCGAGGAGTCCTCCCCATAATCCTAGCTTGGTTACCACTTAGCTCCCATAGTACGTGATTTTGGATCACCCTTTTCGATTTAACTACTTTCAGGTGGGGATCCATGGGATCTCCTGAGTTATACCTTATGAGATCCTCCTTTGGCTGATAGTGTGTGTACTTGGTGCCCATGGGTTGGCCCATAGATTGTTAGGGTTAGAGACCCATTTCCACCGGTCTTAGCTCCCATTATGGTATTGCGTATAGGGGTCACGCGGTCCTAGTCCTCCACGACTTTTGAGAGGTACAACCATCCTTCCAATTGACTAAGGCCCATTTTTTTTTTTTTTTTTGGTGCCTCCCCATAGAAAATATCATTGCAAGTTGCACATGGCTTTGAGGACCCATTTGGGAGGCACGGGAGGCGAGAAGAGATAGAGAGCGAGGGATTACTACGGTTACAAATAGGACCCGTCAACTAGCAATGTTTAGGGAGCGATGGGTCCGGTTGGATAGCAGGTTTCCATTTTGTCCAACGGAGCTACAGGAGTGATTGATGGCCGAGTTAGTCGGCGGAGCTCCTAGGTATTTGGAAGGAAAAGAAGAAATAGAGAATCCGAGGATGTGGGTGATAGTGCGAGTGAGAGGGGGTGTGAAAGAAGAATATCTACGATTTTCGGGGGTTGACCTCATGCCAGGCTCGAGAGAAGGATTTGAGAACGGTTGAGGGATCGATCTTCTGGATTGAGGGGTAACCCATAATCATATTGTGATCCACAAATTCTTTGGTGAGAGGAGGGAGCGAGGTTGTGGAGTGGTAAACCAAGCGGGGCACTGTCCGGAAGAAGCTTTTGAGAGGCGACCCAATGCTTCTACCATAATTACGAAGATAAAGGGAGAGTGAGGGTCCCCTTTTCTTATGCCTCTCGAGGGGTTGAAGGTAGTAGAGGGGATTCCATTGACCGGAGAATGGAGAGAAAGGGGGAGGTGATGGAAACTCATGATCCATCGAACCCGGGTATGGTTGAAGCCAAAGGCTAAAGAACCTTTTTGATGTAGTCCCTCTTTGAGTTTATCAAAATATTTTGATAGGTCAATTTTGAGAAGCATGCTCGGTTTTGGTGGTTTTTGAGCGAGTGAATGACTTCATGGGGTTAAAATGATGCCATCAAGAATTTTCCTTCCTTCCACATAACTTGTTTGATGCGAGGAGATGAGGGAAGGAGCTTCTTCATCTTGTTAGCTATAACTTTAGAGATAATTTTGTAAATGACATTGAAGAGAGATATAGGTACGTACTTACTTGGCTAGATTACGTTGTCTTCTTTTGGTACCAAAGTGATGAAGGTGGAATTTAGCGTGGGTAGAAACCAATGGGTGGAATTTGATTCCTCCACTACGTCCGAGACTTCGTTTTGGATCGGTCTCCCAGAGAAAAATGGAAGAAGTTGGTGGTAAATCCATTAGAGCTGGAGCTACCGGAGCTTTCCCACACTGCCTTCGGTTGGAAGGCCACTGGAGGCCACCTCAACCGGAGTGGTGGTTGCGAGCAACATCCTATTGTGTTCATTCGTTATCGGATTGGGGTTGTGTTGAGTGATTTCCCCAATGGCCTCATGCCTGCGAGTGGTTGGGTTCTGAAGGATGTCGGCTGAAATGATTACTGACTCCTCGGTGATGGCCTCTTGCGTTTCCAACCTTTCCCCGAGTTTGGTTCTTGAGGAAATTTTGTGATTATGTTGTGCATCTTTTGTCTTGAATGATAGAACGATGGAAGAATTTGTATTTCTTTCTCCCTCTTTTGAGCTAGTTGATCCTTGATTTTTTGTCTCCAAAGGGATTCTTTACTGGTTTCGTTTTTCTTCCATACGACTAGTTAAGGGTTTATCACGATTTTACATTTCCCGGTGGGCGCCCCTCTTGGATAATATTTTGTTGCGAGTTTCTTCTTTTTTTCCTCCGGATCTTTACCGTGCAGCGAAGATATTGCCAAAGGTTGCTTTGTTCCGGACTTTCGAGTTTTCCTTTGAGTAGTTTCGGTTTTGTATGCAGGAGGCTGGAGCATTTGGTACCTTGAGGAGGTGCTAAAGAGGACCACCATTTGGAAACCATTTTCGCCAGACACGGGTTGCGGAACCGATGGTGTTCGAAGTGAAAAGGTTTAGGAGCATCCTTACGGCGGTTTGACCATTGAAGTTGTATCGGTCGGTGATCGGATCCTACGCGGAGATGATGGTGGCATCTATGTCACCTCGAGCCAGATGAGATCCTTACGTAATGATGAATCTATCAATCTTGAGGCTATGATGGGAACCTACTGTTGTTGTTCCACGTGAAGATTCCATTGGAGGTGTGTAGATCTATGAGGTTGTTACTATGGATGAATTTCTTGAATCCATTACTTATCCTATTCCAAATGCATCCTTAACGCTTTCTTTTCCTGAATATTGGTTATCATGTTGAAGTCTCGTCCCAAGGGCGAGAGGGAGGATTGTTGTTTT
The DNA here is from genome assembly GCA_034641835.2 of Pinus albicaulis. Classification (NCBI taxonomy): domain Eukaryota; kingdom Viridiplantae; phylum Streptophyta; class Pinopsida; order Pinales; family Pinaceae; genus Pinus; species Pinus albicaulis. The sequence goes on along the minus strand of CM076580.1, from coordinate 873,817,903 downwards.
TTGATTTCCGCTAGGTTGTCCAAGAGTGCCAAATTTTTTTAGGCGTTTTGTGGAAGTAGATGTTTGTGAGAAGACCATGGATGTCTAGTTCCAATCGGGTGAAAGTTGGCACGGATGAAGTGTACATTACCATGAAAGTTCTCTAAGGAGATGATTTGGGGGGTTCAGGATGATTTCCGGGCCTCTAGATGCCCCGTTGGTATCAATCGCTATTGTATTGCTGCCTTTTTTCAAAAAATTTTTTAAAGATGGCAATTGTCCCGGGTAGTGATGGAACATTTGGTTTCTTGCATGTAGAATATTTCCGGGTGTTCCTCGGTAATCCTTTTATTTATGGGTACGTACTTTGTGGGGGTACATTGAGCCCCCTTATGTTCAAGAGATGAGCTTCATGGGATATGATTGGAGGTAGGCGTAGAATCTACTCGGCTTGGGGAATCGCCCGGAGTCCACCATTATTTCCCAATTTCTATGGTTCTTTGCGAGGTTGTTTTCCTGCCCCTTTTGCGAGACTCTTTCATGAAGTATTTGGTGTTAATGAGTGTGCCCCCTGGATACCCATGGAGGGGAGTTGTTGTGCTGCAGCGAGGATTTCCTCCATTTTTTGGATTTTTTGCTCGAGAATAGATTTGTAGTCCTTATTTAGGGCTTCCTCTAACCTGAGATCCAAGCCTTCCGGATCTATGCTTTACGGTTCTTCCTCTATCGCTTACGGGATCGACTCCATGATGTTGTTCTTTTCCCTTTAGCATATTGTTTTCCCCTGCGGGCGTTTGCGGTTGGTGGTTTCAAGAAGGTCTCGAGGGGATCTTGTCTGTTCGAGCCTTTGAGGACTAGGCACGTTCGGTGGAGGCTGTACGCTTCGATGAGCGGATTTCGAGCTCATTTTCATTTAGCGGTTGGGGTTGCAAAGTTGTTGTTGGTTGTGGGTCCTTTTTATTCGGCTAAGGGGTGGCTCTCTTGTTGTGTATTTTTCCTTGCTACCTTCGTGAATCCTTGCTTCTGTTCATTGGATTCATTTTTAGTTATAGATTCTTATTTAGGGGACGAGTCTTTGAAGAGATTCCCATGTTGGTGGCACTTATTGCATCTAAAAGGAATATTGCTCATAATCTACGGTTGTGTCATTCAAAATTTTCATGAATTAATCTTCTACGTTGCACGGTAGTTGTTCGCTAGGTTCATTAGACACATATGCGGGCATGGGATGCCGCTAGCGGTTTATCTTGGTCTCCTATGCAATCTTGACGAGCTCTCTTAGGGCATTGTCGATGTCTGCGAAGGTCGGCTCATCCCAATAGTCTTGGGGGAGAGAGTAGGCGGGATCCGGACCGGTTCCCAAGTGATATCTTGTTTGTTTGGGTTGAAACACTGCATGCAGGGTACGAGGTATATACCTACGTGTTGAAAAAACGAGGGCCCCCCCATGCATGATTTTATCTTTGTCTTGAGCAAGTGAAGAGCACATTGAAGAAGACTTTAGCGCATAACTATAGGTCAATATGGCCTTTGGGTTTCCATTTCAAGGTTATCCATCCTATCAAACACTTTTAGTGGGCCAAAAGCCCATGAACTTGCCTATTAGTGCGTGATCCTTAATGAACTAGATTACGCTGGTATTGATGCGGTACTTATTTGAGGTTCTATCCTTTGTTTTCTTGGAGCTCTTTGGTATGCATGTTGTTGATTTAGTGTTCATTTATAACGCTACTTGTGTATTTGTCGGTACATGTTGTGGGTGTTGCCCTTGTAGTTTCTTGAGACGGGCCGGAAGTTGCAGCGATTGTGATGTTAGCCCCTACGCCACCCCTATGGGAGGTTGGCACCGAGGCGAAGGCCATCCCCCCACTAGAGTCGGTCGGTGAGCCTAAAGTTTGTCCGGGTGAGAAATGCGATCTATCGATCGGGGGAGGAGGTACGCACAGGGTGGCCGACTCACAGAAACCAACAAACCCTAGGTCATGGAGGTCGGCACGGTGCGAGCTTCGCTAGGGTTTTTACCAAATTTTTCATCAAAATTTACATTTATCATTTATTATCTTTGTTATATTTGTTGTTTTATGCTTGATGTTAGTGAATGAAATATTTTAATGAAGCCGAAGCCCATGAACTTGCACAATGGTGCGTGATCCTTAATATTTGGATTCTACTATTAATGCGGTCTTGTTGGAGTTCTATCCTTGTTTTCTTGGGCTCTTTGGTATGCATGTTGTTGATTTAGTGTTCGTTGTTGTTGTTGTTTGTGTATTTTTTGGTACATGTTGTAGATTATACCTTTAGTTTTCTTGAGACGGAGCCGAGTTGCCTTTGATTGGCGGTATTAGCCCTACTACCGCCCCTATGGGAGGTGGCACGTGAGGGGGTGAGCGGCCATCCCCCCAAGTCGGTCATCGGTGAGCCTAAAGGCATCTAGGTGAGAAATCACAATCTATCGATCCCGGGGAGGAGGTACGCCTAGGAGCGTGGCTCCAAAACCGACAAACCCTAGGTCATGGAGGTCGGCTTGGTGCGAGCCTCAGCTGGGAGTTCTGTGAGTTTTCATCAGAATTTACATTTATCATTTATTATCTTTGTTATATTTGTTGTTTTATGCTTGATGTTAGTGAATGAAATATTTTAATGAAGTTTCTCCCAAGCATCTTATCATTGAATGTAGTTGATATAATTTTGGATATAGTTTCATTATAAACTTGGTTTGTTTCTCAAGTTAACAATTTTCATATATATGTGCACCAAACTTGTTTGGTTCTTTAATTCAAGACTCCCTACCAATCATGTTTTCAAATCACATGAAGAAAACCTAATGCGATACAAATTTTGTGTTCCAATTTCTAACAAATGCACGAGTCCAAATGTCTACATCATAGCTCGATGTTTCATATAATAGAGCGATGATGTTTATACACTAGTACAAAATAGCTAATTAGTTACTAAAAAATGACTAAAATTTGCATATAAACGACTATTTTTCAGTCGGTGACCAATAGTAGCTAATTTACAGTATCTTATAACGTGACAAACTTTTAGTCTTTTTTAACTTAGTCATTAATTGGTTATTTCAATTTTGTTGTCTAGTAATATATTTGGTCATTAATTTAGTTACTGATTTAGTCATTAATTTAGTCATTGATTTGGTCATTGTTTTAATCATTGATTTGGTCATTAATTGTCACAATTAATGACCAAATATATTACTATATAATCACCTAAGAAAACCAATTAATGACCAAAGAAATGTGACCAAAATGTTGGTCGTGTTATAAGATACTGTAAATTAGCTACTAATAGTCACATATATGCAAATTTTAGTCATCGTTTGAAACTAATTAATGACTAAAGAAATATGACTAAATTTTTGGTCATGTTATAAGATACTATAAATTAGCTACTAATAGTCGTATATATGTGAAATTTAGTCATTATTTGTAATCACAAATTTATCATCTGCAGTGGTCATTTATCCTTTTTTGGTAGTTTCTTATCCATTATATAAACGACTAATTTAGTAGTTTATATTCATTTCATTTACTTTCATTAATAATAATTATAAATGACTAATTTAGTCATATATTTATGTTATTTGTGTTCATCATTAATCAATATAAACTACTAATTTAGTAGTTTTAAACTGATTTTATGTGTTCATATTAATCAACATAAATTAATTTGTATGGTTTAAAAAATATCATACAATGTGCATGTTCATATAATATGAAAACATAAAGTTGCATATGTTAATTATAATACTAAACAATATCAAGTGAAACTATAAATAATTTCAACCACATAAATTATATTATATGAAATGTTAAAGTCTTACAATGAGTTTCCAACTTAATATTGGTTGGACTACAATTTACACATGAAATGATGTTTCATCACTAAACATTATCATTGCTTTGCCAAGGCATTGCACGTGAATTCACCAACTCTGAAGACCTGAACATCAATATCTATATGTGTGTCTTATGCGGGATATTGGCTCTAAGGGTATCACCAGACCAGTTCTCTTCTCTCCCATTTTTTGCATTTGTCGCTCCAAAGTTATTGCTCTCCTCTTTCTTCAGTTTCTGCTTTTTACCATCAATATTGAGTTCATTTTCTGAAAAAAAAATAAAAATACAATGCAGAGTGTAAGACATGAACGACAATGAACACTAGAACATGAAGTAAATTTGACTATAAATAGTTTATATTATATATTCCTCAACATCATCATTGTTAAAGCCATTTTTCCCCATACAAGTAAGAAGCTCGAACAAATTTTCTTTAGTTGGGCGATAGTGGCCACTATAATGTGGCCAGATGATCTGTATAAACAAAGCAAATAAAATGTCACCATATATAGAAAAGAACACCTTAGTAACTTAGTATTCAACCTTCAGTGAAAGCTTACGAACAATCATGTCAACTAAGTTATATGCTAAAAAACTCAAGTTGTAGATAACTTGTGAAAATAAATAATACGAGGTATGATGTTTAATCCTTGTCATTTTATTTGCAAAAACATTTCATTTTCTAACACATGAACTTGGTCAAGTATATAAACAACATGTGCTCAAATAACAACATGAAAGTAAACTTTTCTGATATAAATGAAAATATTTTACCACAAAATAGTTATAAGGATTCCAATAAATATCGTGTAATACTAATTTCATCTTCAAGCTTTGGTTTTTGTTTAAATAGACATGATACCAAGTATTTTCAATTTCACAGTTAAACGACAAAACAAAATCAAAAGAAACGTCCAAAATACAATCAAACAATAAAGAGAGGATATCATGGAATGAAAATTTCAATTATAAAAAAATTGTTTACCTGTCCACCGATGTCGTGTCTAGCATTCCTAAAAAATTTGCTTGCCCAAAATAAGCCTGACGTGAAATAATTAAAACATTAAAAGCCATATGAATTCCTACTAGAAAAATTTCCAAAGTTGTTGGTGCATGTGCCTAAAGAATCTCTAACAAAAAATTAATCATATCCAAGATGTGTTGTGAATTGTCTCCCCATATTGCAGGTGAATTCACCAACTTTGAAGACTCGACCATCAGTATTTATGTGTGTGTCTTATGCGGGATATTGGCTCAAAGGGTATCACTAGAGTCGTCTCTTCTCTCACTCTTTTTTCATTTGTCGCTCCAGTGTTATCGTTATCCTCTTTCTTCAATTTGTACTTCTTACCATCAATAATGAATTCATTTTCTGAAAACAAAAGAAGATACAATGCAGAGTGTAAGACATGAAAGATGGTGAACAATAGAATATAAACTTAAGTAGACTATAAACTATTTATACGACATATACCTCAACATCAACAATGTCAAAGTCATTTTTCCCCATAAAAGCAAGAAACTCGAACAATTTTTCTTTAGTTGGGTGATAGTGGCCACTATGTAGCCAGATGACCTATATAAACAAAGAAAATAAAATGTCACCATTAAAAAAAAAAAAACACCTTACTAACTTAGTATTCAACATTCAGGGAAATCTTAGGCACAGTCATGTGAACTAAGTTACATGCTAAAAAACTCAAGTTGTACATAACTTGTGAACATTAATAATATGAGATGTGATGTCTAATCATTGTCTCACAATAACATTTCATTCTCTAACGCATACATTTGGTCAAGTATAAAAACAACATGTGTTGAAATAACAACATGAAAGTAATTTTTTCTAATAGCCATGAAAATCTTTTAACACAAAACAACTAAAAAGGTTTCAATCAATATCGTGTAATACTAATTTCGTCTTCAAGCTTTCGCTATTTGAATGGACATGATATCAAGTATTTTCAATTTCATAGTTAAAATACAAAACAAAATCAAAATAAATGTTCAAAATATAATCAAACAAAAAAGAGAGAATATCATGGAATGGACATTGCAATTATAAAAATAAATAAAAAATACCTTTCCACCGATGTCTTGTCTGGCATTCATAAAAACATTTGCTTGCCCAAAATAACCATGAGGTGAAAGAATCACAACATAAAAAAGCATGGAAACCCCTCCTAGAAACATTTCCAAAGTCAATAGCTTAGGTGCCTGAAGGACCTCCAACAACATACGAATCATATCCGAGACATGATTTGAATTGTCTCCCCATCCTTTTTCCAATCACATTTCTTGTAACCTTCCCACACCATAGTCAAGTAACAAATAGAGTTTTTGAAATATTTACACAAGGAGCAAGATGTGCAAATAGAGTTTCTGAAATATGAAGCAAGGTGCAAGTCTTCAATAAATTTGACAAATAATTGTAAGATTAAAACATTTATGTGGTGGATGAAGAGCAATTGGAGGTAAAGAACGTGTGTTGATGAAAAGTAGTTGGAGGTAAAGAACACATCAAATACAAAGGGCCATTGTTCCACTACAAAAATATGATAGAATAAGAGTATGTCATGTTGATCTTATTGTTGATTTATTTAAAAAGGTGATAAACATATTCTAATGTCTAAGTTTGAGATTTGCAATTCTTTCCTTTTCAGACTGAATTACTAGGACTTTCCACAATATGAAATCAAGTATAACACCTTCATTGTTTCTCATAGCCACAAAATATAAAATGAGAATAAGTACAAAAGCAACAAACATACACCAAATAGGAAGTGCCCAATTATAAATTGAAACTAATAACTTGAAACTTATGCTGAAAATTTCAACCATGTAGATTACTTTTTCAATAATATGTGGCTTATGTAGAATATAAGTAATAAATATATGTTGAGATATATTCTAAGTAAATATTGTTAGACCATTAAAAAAAAAATTCTTGTGTCCAAAACAAAGTACCGAGAATCTTGTAAGCATTTGCCAATTTGTTTAGAGTGGCCTTTCGTATTTAACCATCATGTTTTGTTCTCAGAGTAGCAACATTGTTAATTTTGGTAAACTAGGTCCAAACTCCAGGTTGCATTGCTCATATGATGATGATTATATTGTTTTTGGATTACTCTTTCGGAGAGGTGCAACATTGATCTAAAGATCATCTTGTTTGGATGAGAAGAACATATATTTTAATTTTATTTTCCACACATGTGCTACGTCCGTCAGATTTGTAATGTAGGGTCAGAAGTCGAATAGATGTGTCACACACCCTCACTAACTGATATAAATTGGAGAGATATGATGTCCATTTCATCATCATCTCATCACATTCCTCATGATCTGATTGGTTCGTATAGCCTAGAAGAGACTTCTCTCTCTCCCACGTGTGAATATGGATGCCGGAAATAAGGATGATGCCAGAAATCTGGATGTCAGAAATACGGATGCCGGAAATGGATGCCAAAAATATGGATGATGCCTGAAATATGGATGCCAGAAATGATGTCGGAAATGGATGTCGAAAATATGGATGATGTCAAAAATCTGGATGAGGGATTCTTTTGTTGACTTGCACTGACTTTTGGAGCTGTCTTTGAGGGGTATGTGTGACGTTTGGAAGGTTGGATGATCTGATGTTGAGAAAGTGTTTGCTGGTTGATGCATCCTGTTGACTGTCGTAACGCACATCACTCTCTATCGTTGTTGGACAAGAAGAATTGTAAAATATAATCTACATTATTTGGCTTAGTCTTCTATTGATCTATTATTATGTTCTATCGACATTTTACTTTAATGTTTATGTGTTGAATTGGGCCTATAAGAAAGATTAAAGTAAAACTGCATTAAGCATATAGAAAATACCATGTTTATCTAAAATTAACATGGTATCAGACCTGAGGTGAAGACAAAGTCCAAGATAGTGTGAAAATAAATCACCAAAGAAGAAGTCTTGTCAAGGAGCAATAGTCTGATGATAAGTTGACTGACAAGTCCGCTTATCATGCGCGAAGATGTCCTTGGATTTGGTATTAGAAGATCAAGATTTCATGGACTATGTGCAGGGGAAGATTCATGAGCATCCATCATATTTTATGAGGCTCATAGAAATTAGGAATGATCTCCTTGCCATAGGATAAGTAGCTGATCGAGAGCTCGTCCTCATTGCTCTTGGAGGACTTCCCCGAGACTGATATGTATTTAATACTACGATTCTTAATAATAAGATGATTCCTAATTTTGATGAATTGTTGACTAGATTCACTCAAGAGGAGACAAGAATGATGGAGAGAGATCATCCCTTTAATGGAAATAGACGTGACCCTACTGCCTTCACCGCTCGTTCAAAGAAGAAGAACCATGGTAGCCCGAGAAATCAAAACCATGGTAGAGCAGGGCCCAGAGGAAGGAAGGGAAGATGTTACACTTGTAACAAGTCTGGTCACTATGCAAGAGAGTGCCCCAATAGATGGGACTCTCCCAGGGATGATGACAAAAACAACTTGAGGGGGAATGGAAATCAAAGGAACAACAGGTTCAAAGGAAAAAGGAAGGCTCCCTCTGATCGTAGTGGAAATGGGCAACCTTTCAATGGGTCAAGAAATTCCAGGTACGATGAGTCTAATGTTGTTGATAATAAGAAATGAATATATTCTTGTATCTTCCCTCTCTGTTACATCTCCTCCCAACACCCTAGATGTCTGGTTGATTGATAGTGGTACTTCAAGGCACCTCATTGGTTATAAAGAAGCCCTCTCTAACTTGATTGAGAAGGATACTAATTTAGAAATTATCCTTGGAGATAATGCCACATAGCTCATGAAAGGGATAGGGACTGTGACCCTTCATCTATCTCAAGGTTAGGTCTTCTATTTACAAGATGTGATGTACGTACCTGATTTGAAGAAGAACCTTATGTCTATTTTGGCAATGGAAGACAAAGGGTTCAAGGTGGCATTCGTTGATGGAAATGTATGCATCTGGAAGAGGAACTTCAAAGAAGCTCTTAATATTGGTTTTAGAGTTGATACAGTCTACTCGGTTGGAGGAAGTCCATTGGGGGCTATGTGATGTGATACAAATCTTCAAATAGAGTTATGGCATCGGAGGTTTTCACATCTTCATTACAAAACCCTTCCCGAAGCAAGGAAGGTGGTGATAGGGATGCCTGAATTTAAAGATGATCATGAAGGTATATGTCAGGGTTGTGCCGAAGGGAAGCATACAAGGGGACCATTCCCCTCAAGTGTCATAAAGACAACTGATATCTTGCAGTTGATACATTCTGATTTATCTGGTATGCTGCCCGTGACATCCTTAGGAGGATGTTCCTATTACATGACTTTTACAAATGACTTCTCCCACAAGACCTGGATATATTTCTTGAAGGAGAAGAAGTTACAGGACTGTGTTTACTAGTTACAGGATTGTGTGAAGTGCTAAGTATAATAAGTGTGCTCAATGAAGTAATGCAACACAAGTAAGGGTATCATTAGAGTATGAAAATGGTGTACTATTCATCGAAATGAAATAAGGCGTGTGTGTATGTTGAAGACCAATGAGCAAGGTGAAGTGAAGGTGCAAGGTGTGCACAGGATATTATATAACAAGGTGTTGATATCTCAGTAAGGATCACATATAGTAGGAGAAGGGAAATATAGTTATACTGAGCTCTCTAGTTCTGGTGTAGAAAAGAGCAGGACGGTGCAGGACAGTGCAGAAAAGAAGGATCAACTTAAAGAGTCAATGAAGAAGCAATGACAAGGTCTTCGAGGCATACAGGGGTCAAGGGTCTGTGTTACGGTCATGGTACTTGTCATCTAAAAGTCTATGATAAGAATTTCTTGCGGATTTTCCTCTCCAAGAGGGAGAGGTTTTGGCCCTGGCTCGAAGAGCCTAAATTTTTGTCTCTTGTGTTTTGGTAATTGACTTGATGAAAGACATAATAAGCTAAGAAGAGAAGACATAAGTAAAAGAAGTAAGCTCACAAGTAATTATCAAGAAGATAATTTGAATTAAACCTAGCCCTACCTAATTCTCAACAAAGGCGCACACAAACATTAAGGACAGTCACAAAGAAAAATTGTTTTACCACCTTAGAGGCATCCTTCCAAATTTTCTCCTATACTATCTTATGGAGTGCATTTTTTTCCTTTCCAATGAGCCCTTATTTGTCCCGAAACTCCTAGTAGTTTGTGAGATATTGAATTTTTAAGACTAAGAAAACTACACCTAACAGTGAGCCGACCTGCACTTTGGCACACATGTCGACCTCCCCTTCTAGAAGGACATTTCCTTTAAAACATGGTAAACTAGTATAAATATAAACCTCCGCTCCTCAGTTTTTGACAATAAAATTCAGTACGAAGCTCACAACATCCAAACAAAATTAAAAAATCAGAAGGGGAATTTTCTGATTCTAACACAGCGAAAAGAAAATTTAAAGAAAAATCAACAGATGACATAGCTACCAAACATCAAAGGTTATTGGAAGCTGGCACTGCAATAGCGGAAGTTAAGGTATGTACTCTGTGCAATGCAGTTTGTAACAGTCAAATTATTTTTGACTCGCATCTTTCTGGGAAGAAACATGTTGCTCAGGTGAAAAAATTAGAGGAAGAGGCTAAGTTTGTGTCGAAAGGTAAAGATCAAGATAATATCTCCACGACTGATGCTGAACATGAAGTTAAGAACGGGGAATAGAGTAGATTGAGGTAAAATATGTTTTGTGAGAAAGCGCTTTCACATAACCTTGGGCAAGAGCAGGAAGCAAAATGGTTGCACCCAGAGTATATTTGAGTGAGATAAGTTATGAAGCCTCATGGAAATTAATAGTTAAAATGTAGTACTTTGGCATTCCAAAGCACTAAAAGTTGGGAAATTTATCAAGTTTATTGGGCCACTGCATGTTTCTCAAGTTCTTAATGCAGTGCACCCCTATTGTATTTGCCAGATAATTAAATTTGAAGGCAAGGTCTCATACAATGTGGGCTTTTAAATGGATTTCAAAAATTTTGTTTTAATTCAGCAACAAATTTTGGCACTTCAATTTTTGAGATTGGGCCACTGTAGTTTTTTTGGTTATGTGTATTAGTAATTGTAATATGACTATCAAGCAAGTACAAATACGATAATATTATTACTGATCAAATGTTTTCTAGGAAACAAGAAGCGTGTATTAATCGATAGATACAAGCAACCATGATGCTATTACTTGACATGCATATACATCATAACAATTCATGCACAGAGAAACCTATACTCGATGGATGGTCTCATGTCATACATTCATTTGTCTAGTTGTTGAAATTGCTATAAATGTGAATTTATTTACTATGTTTTGTCAAAGTTCAGGAACAAGGGGGCAAAGTAGGAAGTCTTTTGGACCACTGGAGAAAATTTGTAAATTTAAGGGATATCACAACAACAGTAGATCCAGGAAGGATACCGATCTCAAATGCATCTAGACAGACCTCAAGATGAGGTGAAAAAATTAGAATACCGCAGGAGTGACTTGGAAGTCAAGGAATAAAATTTGTTTGGGTCAAAAATCTGTGATGGTTATCTATTCCTTTGGACTTGTGATAAGAATTGTGCTAGAAGAAATAATTTCATATTGCAAACCAAGCTACAACACTAGTATTTTTTGTGGTGAACTTATTGATCGAACTGTGGAAGATTATAATGATTCATGCGTAGTAACTATAGCAGTTTAAGACTGTGTATAGACTCTTGGCTCAGATTTATTTGTTGGACAGTCCTGACTTCGCATTTCTCTGAAGATTTCGGTGGATAAGACAGCAAGATAGTCTCTGTATTTTGGACACGTAATAAAAATTTACATACCTTCGAACCTGTAAGAGGAAGCTACAAAACCCTTGGACCAGTGGAAACCAAAGCTGTGGACAAAGCTAAAACACTGTCATGAATTGCAGTCCTCAAACAACTTCGGTCTTAAGGATATTCTATGGAGACTTGAACCTCCAGAAAACAAGATAATTGGCAGCTTGGTCCTATGAGGAGGGCTCATCATATAGATTCCTCAGATCTACAACTCGTATCTCAGATTTGCTCAAGAGTTCAGACCTGTGTGTGGACAAAAGGCTATTCGGACTTGTGGGAAACATTTTGAGCTTGTGAGAAGGTATATCTCAGCATTTAGACTTGAACCTATTCTTGACCTCTACACGTGAATCTGGTGCTTGATCAGTCCTCTGTTGCGACACATTCTAGGCTAAGAGCTCTAAATTAAGACCATGTGTACTTAGTCCAAGCCTCTTGCACATAATTTAGATTCCTTTTGAAGATGATCTTGGCAAATATTTTTTAGAAGGATTGAAGAAAACTTGTTTTATCTTGAGGACAATGGTTAGCAACTTTAGAACAAACTTTGGGCATTATTTGAAGTGAAATAATAACAGGCCTGAAGGGATTATTTGGTGAATTTATTTTAAGGTATTTTTGAAGGCCTATAACTGCTTGTTCTTTGCAATATTGGAGACATTTTAGGAGCAGGATGTTGAAGAAGAGTTAAGGCCTACAGACTTGGAGCACCTTGAAAAGAAGTAGAAGATATCTTGTTGAAGATCTATTTGGAGCACCTTGACGAAATCTTGGAGCATCTTGTGAAGACACTTTGAAACTGAACTTGGAGATATTATTATCATGATGCATCGTTGATGACACCATGAGGTGACTTGGAGAATAGAGCTATTACACGTCTAATTGACACAAATATATAGAAATTATGATGGTATCTAAAGCGTCATAGGCTCATAGAATATACCAAACTCGAATTCTCCATACAGGAATAAATCAGCAGTCTATCATTCCCATACTTGAAGTATCCTTGCAATGATACTAGATTCTTATGTTGGGCTCTTGATAGAGCTTCTACTTCAGCCTTAAATTCATGCTCCATCTGACCACATTCTCTTGTCAATATTTTAATTGCATTTTTTGTGCCATCTTCCAAAGTGGATCTATATACCAATCCAAAGCCTCCACAGCCAATGATTTTTTCCTGCTAAAAATTACCAGTAGCTTTCAAGAGATCAGCAATAGCAAGATCCTTACAACAATGATTCTGGAATAACAACACCAAGTTATATCCCAAGGCGTTAGAAATCTTGTGAGGCATGTCAAAATCCATCTTGTCTGCAACTCCCTGCTCTGTTACCTGTCTTCTTGATTGATTCCAAATAATCGCAGCCAAAAGAAAAGCAATCCCAACACCAACACTCATGGTTATGCCAAGAATGGTATTTTTGTCAAGCCTATTGATTCTGTGTGCAGCAAGGTACCCCCGGTATTGACACAGGCAGACTGTAGGTGGTAGTAATAGGCTGGCCACAGAGACCAAAGTTTCCTTCAAAACTAGACTTGTTAAAGGTATGAAATTGATGTCCAGAAGGTATTAACCAATGTAAGTGATTATTAGAGACATTGAACCTTACTAGGAATGTGAGATCCTTCAGGGATGGTGGTATGATTCCAAAAAAATTATTGTTTTACAAATATAAGGTCTCCAAATTTTTCAAGTTAGCCAATGTGTCTGGGATTATCCCCGAGAAATTATTATGACTCAAATCTATAATATGAAGCATTTTCATATGCCCAATCTCAGGGCTTAGAGTGCCACTAAGATTGTTTCTGGCCAAGTATAGAGAAGGGGGGAGATTAGACAACTGATTGTAATGTAGCCCAAAAGCATTTTGATTTTTCTTTACATATAAAGAGGGCTCAAAGGGAGTTTGAGCTGATACATGGGTATTTGTATTGACTTAAAACTAGGTAACTCCATAAGCTTATTTGGAATTTGTCCTGACAGAGAATTATTTGACATGTCCAAATAAAAAAGATATTGAAGAGTGTTTAACCAAATAGGAATAACCTCATTGAGATTACTCCAGGAAAGATCCAATACCTGTAAATTTGGACATTTCAGGAGCCAAACTGGAACTTGCCCGGAAAGAGCACAATTTCCAAGACTTAATGTCCATAGCATGGGAAATCCATGTGTATGAGTTGGAATCATATCCCCATTAAAATTAGTTGACAGAACCAATGTGGTAAGGTTATGACAGTCTTGTAGAGCTATTAGGGCACTTGTAATATTGATAAAACTGTTGTTTGAATGGAGAAAAAAGAGAGAACCTGAAGGGATGCCATACCAAGAGGAATTTCACCGCTTAATTTGTTTCTTGCGAGGCTCATAGACTGGATATTTTTGCAGGTCCACAAGCTAGGCAGAATACTGCCATACAAATTGTTGTTACCTAAATCTAGATAAATTAGTTCAGGCAAGCTTGTAAAATTCAGTTAAATAACTCCCGTGAGAGAGTTTTTTTTCAAATTCAAAACTTTTGACTTCTTGAATTGGGACAGACGAGAAGGTACCTGGAAGGAGAAATCTCATCAAGGGTACCTGGAGAATGACTTCTAGAGTAGGTTTCTAGTGGAGCTGGAATGTTGTTCTCCCTTGTAGATGTCAGTTATCAGCTAGCTTTCTGCCAATTCGACTGATGCCTTGGCTAGGGTGTTAAATTTAGTATTATTCTCTGTGTAGATGTGACAGAATGATGTATGCTCAAAGAGTGACATTGTTTTTGAGCCAAGTGGAAGTCAACCTATCGATAATGATGTTGTCTGCCTTATCAAAGTAAAAACTGCTAAAATACCTGCACCTAATACAATGGGGTTGAATGCCTCAAATGTTGAAAAATGGGTGCATAATGACCCCTTTGTCTCAAATGCCATAGATAAAGAAGACAGTGAAATTAAAATCAGGACATATGATGGTGTCATTGGTGCCCCTGAAGATAGTTTAGATTGCCAAAATTATGAAAGGGCATATGATCTTTAGGAATCCAAATTTGAGCAGTATTTTGAGTTTGAAGACCCACCTTAGGAGCCCTTGGAAACTGGAAATGACTACAAAATTGGTCGTCGACTTTGTGAGGGTATGTTTGTTTTCCTGGATGCTGGTGGAAGTGATAAACATACCTCCGGTACTAACAAACATAGTTATCTGTCGCTGCAAGTTGGATGAAGCAGTCATAAAATGGTAATGTTTAAGACCCCTCCTATTTGTGATACTTATGACAAGTTGGATAAAGAAGGTTTTGAGTATTTAGTGAAGGAGCTACCCTTCATTATGGTGAATTTTCTGAAGATGCCCATACAGAAATTTTTAAGTTTGGTGAACTTGTAAATCTCAAGTTCTATGGGAATGCTTCAGCTCATATTTATGGAAATACTCATGTGCACCATCAGTGTCATGAAGTTACAGGTATAATGATATTGATCCTGTCAACCTTGTATTTTTGCATGATGTCTCAAAGAAAACGTGCATCCAAAACTGCTGAATGGGTTTCTGTGAATTCAAAGTAAGGTTCATCTCTAACAAAAGCTTTGCATGGTGATATGCCACATAAATCCATTCAAATATGTGAAGTATTGGAAGTAGAATCTTTGATGTATAAGGATGTTTCAAGTACATCTCTCCAATATTGCAGGGCAACATAGTTATCTATAGTAGAGTGCGAGCAGAAAGTGTTTGTAGGCATAAGATGCTCTTCTATGAGGAAAAAATAACTAATTTCAAAAGGGAGAGATTGTGCAATAGCTATGATCACTATATGTTGAACATCTTTATACTGTATTTTGAACCAGCTGAGATATTAGCATGCAAATTTTGACATATCTCTGCTTTGAATATTGCTGAGGCGCGGAGAAAAGGGGCACTGTATAGACAAAAAGAGAGCACCTGAAGGGATGTCATGCCAGGAGGGATTTCACCACTTAATTTGTTTCTTGTTAGGCTCACAGAATGGATATTTTTGCAGGTCCACAAGCTAGGTGGAATACTACCATACAAATTGTTTCTAGCTAAATCCAAATAAATTAGGACAGACAGGCTTGTACAGTTCAATAACTCCCATGAGAGAGTTGTTTTTCAAATTCAAAACTTTCAACTTCTTTCATTGGGAAAGACAAGAAGGTACCTGAAAGGAGCGAGCTCATCACGGGTACTTGGAGAATGACTTCTAGTGTAATTTTCTGGTGGAGCTGGTACATGTCAATTATCAGCTAGCTTGCTGCCGATTCGGCTGATGCCTTGGCTAGGGTGTTTACTTCAATATTATTCTCTGTGTAGATGCGGGAGAATGATTTATGCTCAAAGAGTGCCATTGTTTTTTAGCCAAGCGGAGATCAACCTATCAATGATGATGTTGTCTACCTTATCAAAGAAAACACTGCTAAAAGACCTGCACCTGATACAATGGGGTTGAATGGCTGAAAATTTGAAAAATGGGTGCATAATGACCCCTTTGTCTCAAATTTCATAGATAAAGAATACAATGAAATTAAAATCAGGACATATGATGGTGTCATTGGTGCCCCTGAAGACAGTTCAGATTGCCAAAATTCCAAAAGGGAATATGATCTTCAAGAATCCAAATTTGAGCAGTATTTTGAGTTTTAAGACCCACCTTAGGAGCCCTTGGAAACTGGAAATGACTACAAAATTGATCGCAGAGCTCACATTATCTGATATCATTTTCTAAATTCTAGCATACTTCATTTTTACTTGTAACTTATCCAACTTTCCATGCCATGGATTTTTTATAGCCATTTACTAAGCCTCTTACTACATAAGCTTCATTTAGATCCCCTGATGATGGGTGCAGAAGGTTCAATTGGATCCCCTGATGATGGACATAGTGTCCACTTGAAATGTTGGGACATTTCTACATTCTAACACAGTTCATATGCAGAAAGTATGGCACAATTATGGCTAGCAATGAAAATATTCATACTAAAATCATACTAATTTTTCACTGGATTTGACAACTGATCAGATTTTCATTTTCCTGTTCTGTTGTTCTCTAAATGAATTTGATCATTCAACACAAATTTAAAGAAAAACATCAGCCATATATATGCTTGAAACATATGGTAAAAGTAGATAGTGAAAATGGGAGAAATTAAGCTCCAAAATGTCATATGCACATCCTTGAATGTCTCATACCTTCCTTTGTGAGCCTTAATCCTAGTAATCCATAAAGTACATAAAGAAAAATTGAAAAATATGATATAAGTTCATCACAATAGTAGCTTGTTAGATAATCCAAATTCTCAAAAGTCACAGGTTAGATTCATATTATTGCTCAACAAAAGAGATTAACAAATTATTGGGGAAGGTGACTTAGCATCCTTTAAAAACAAAATTCAATAGTAAACATCATTCATGTTGGAATGCTCCATGCAAAAACAATGATTGTAAAAAATATATATCTAAAATAAAAGTTGGCTATTTACTCATCCAACTATATGACTGGCAAACTAAATGTTTCTTCTTTTCCCCCTCTTCTAATGCTCATAGATATAAAACTACTCAGTGTATTTTGCCATTTCCACAACAAAAATCTAATCAATGCATTACCTTCATTACGAGGATTTTACAACTTAGTTTTACCTAACTATTCATGTTCTTATCCTTTTCTTCCTTGAACTAGTTTCCTAGTTGTTACGGCCTGTTCTAAGATATTAGATCTTTTCTTATTTTATATTTACGACAACTTATATATTGGATATATTTTTTGTTGATTTTTTATGTAGCATGGGAGGTACTCCAAACCCTGGTGATCGAGGGTTGGAGGCCAAAGCGCCACAAATGGGATTGTGGGCTTGAGAACCAAGCTTGGGGGTTTTTCACCCATCGTGTTTGGGCCAAAACCATGACGAGAAATAGACATGTGATGGATGAGGATGATAGTGCTCGATGATACGATTCCAACTCATCAAGAATCGTTCTGATCCGAGTTGTTGTTAGAGAGAAATGAATTTTTGAAGTTGACTAGGTAATTATTGGTTGCCAAGTCATGTAGGCTTGGTGTAAAAAGGTTCCAATAGATGGGTCTATTCAAGAAAAATTTGTGGAGGCTTAAAAGCCTATAAATAAGAGGTGTGTGATCCTCATTTTAGCATCCATCCTTGTGCAACACAACACAAACATAAGCGTTGAAGGGCAAATACATATCTCTGATCTGGCCGCAGTGAGAAGAGGGCATACCAGCATGGGAACAAGTCTTTTTTAGGGCCGCGGGAAGGTGACCGAGTAGCTGGAGAAGTGTCCAAGCTGAGTGCAGGACCGAAGTGTTGTTCTTGAAGGCTGAAGTAAGGGAGGTTTGTTTTGAGGTGAAAGGAAGGTGGGAAGACTCTTAGAAGGGATGTCATAGCCCTACACAGCCTTGTTGTAGGGTGCCGCAGCTATTTGAAGGGAGGTCGAAGAGTTGGTGGAGGCTATAACAACCAGAATCATCAATGAGGGTCATATCCTTTCATAGAAGGGTGTTTGTGCCTCCTTAAGGAAATTCTGGGCAGAAATTAGATGACTGTTAGGGACTAGTTTATATGCCCCAACCAAGCCTAGATTGCAAAAGTGGAGCTACAGTAAAACAGTCAACAAGGTATGTGTCTTTGATCAAGTGTTTGTAGGTGTTGGATCCTAGATAGGACCAGTTTTGGATCAGTTTGATAAGGAGCCTATGGAAGTCAAAGAGGAGGGGCAGACCTTGTGGTTAGAGACCCTAGACCCGTGACATTTTCCACAGTGAATGAGCAGCATATTTGCAGCAGAAGATTGTTATGCATTGGGTCAGAGTGTTGAAAAAATAGCCAATATTGAAAAAATAAAATTTCTTGCCACCTTTAAAGGGTTTATGGAAAATATATCACATACTCTATTCACATTGCAATTGAAAAGAACTCTGAGAAATAATTTGGAATTTTTAGAGGTAATATGGCTTTCCATCCATTGAAAGAAAACACTCTCAAAATGATTCACTATAGGTTGTTTAACAGATGACACTCACACATCATCTGGAATAAATAACCTAGGCACCTTCAAAGAAAGTATTCTTGCAACTTTTGAGATGGCAGGTTGATAATTATTTTTGCAATATTCTTTCACTAAATCCACTATTTTTCAACCAGTCAAAAGTTTACTCCCATTAATTTGTTGTTCAACCTATTTTATGCTCTTAATAGGACTAGGACTAGAGCCTTCAGTGAGATTTTATGGTTGAGCAGATCAAATCAAAGGAAGAATCTCATTTTCTCCCTCACTTGTCAAGATATTTTGAACATCTAAAAATCAATAATTTTCAACTGTTGTATTCAAATAAGCCACACTTTGATTTTTTTAGACTTCCCAATAAGGATATGAATCATTGTCTATAGTTGTGGACAAAAAATCACATTGCCCAGGCATGGTACTAGTGAGCTCCAACACTTAACTACCATTCCACTTACTATATATGTTTCTGCTTAAAAAAAATTGAAAGCACAGAACCTTGATAAGACAGGGACAGTTGAATTTCTAAAGAAATGGTGTAAGAGAGAAGGAGAAAGCAACGGATTCAATGAAACAGGAGAAACACTAGGGGAAGAAGGCACAAGAAGAAGATTTATTTCTGGTTCCTTTTGGATTGCATCTGGATCAATTGAAAATTGATATGGGTGGTTTTGTATCTCTGGCATTTGGTTTTGCCTTTGATTTTTGCATTGATGGTAATCTTACCAAACAATGGAATGCATCTCATTTATGTTAGAGGCGATTGCATATCTCTGGAACAATCATTCCGAGTTGTAGCTCCAGGTTCTTCCATTGTTTATGCTTGAGCTGTTGAGTAAAATTACAATTAGTTTGATAACCAATCGGGACTTGGAGGGCAATATGGGTGGTGGTCCATGGAGGTATGCTTGATCAGGGCACTTATTTTATGCTAAAGGAGCTAAGGATATATCTAAATATTTATCATATTGTATGTATTTACCACTTCATAGTTGCATTCACCATACTAGTCTTCATGTTGATAGGTCTTCTACTGAAAATACTGATCTTGAACAGTTTGTAAAAATGTCTTTTGTTTCCAATGAGGAGATGATAAAGTGGAAAATGTTGGCACAAAATCTAGAGATTTATAAGTCAATTATATGTCTCAAATTAGTGATACATTCTCATTTGAAATTGAAACAATGAATGTGCCCATTGGAGAGGGTATTTATGGCTTAGTCGATTTCACCCAATATGGTGAGATAGACAAAAAAGTTAGATGCTAGAAACCCTTTCAGACTAGCCAATCAAGTGAAGTGATTCAGAGAAAGGCCTTCTAAAAGATGCCAAATTCTTTCCACCGATATATTCTCTACAAAAATATTAGTAAATATCATATTATGTTTCTTATCATCTATGCTAAGATGAACTGCCAAAATAATTACAGGTCCTCTACTTGAGTAAATAAGAATAGAAAGAACTTTTCTGAATCTCTATACCCCTCAGGGAGCCTCAAATGTTTTAGAAACAAGTTTTTGGTGTAACCTGTCAAGAAAATCTCATTAACTCACAACATTTGACCAATCAAAACCTCCTAACTATGGCCAATACTTCCTAAATGTAGTAACTTTAACCAAATCAATGTCTTACTGTATCATGATTCATATCCTCCTCACTCAAATAGATGATAGAACACCACTCTTTGGATGAATGCCCTCAAAAGTACCAAGAAATGGTTGAAAGTGAAATTTAGAAAGAAGCTAGAAATGCATCATTCATTGCCAATCAAAATCAATTTCCGACCAACACAACACATTCAAAAGAAGAATTCAACTCTTAGAATAATATTACATAAAGGACTCAAAACCACTATTTTTGTTTTTCTTCAATGAAGCAAAAAGGAGAAGAGTAGAAATTTACTCTGTAATCGAGCGAGAACCTTCGACAGATTTACAATTCAAGAGTAACTTCCATGATCATCATTCAGACAAGTCTCAGCCATAGTTTCATTAGGATGATTTTTCCACCACTGCCTATTATGACTGGCTAGGCATCTTCAACAACTTATTTTCTCCTCATCAAACTCTAGAAGAAGATGAAACCTGCTCCAATGACCATAAACAATGCATGTTGTCAAACAAGTAACTTTGATGCACAATTAATTTGGTCTTTACATAGTATCATTTACATTATAAAAGAGTTATTTATTTCTATCTTATTTATGTAGATTCTCATGTTATTTATTCAAAACAAATAACATGTGGTAGTTGATAATATATTCAGAAAGAGATCCAAAAACTAAACCAGTAACAGTTCCACAGGGATGTTGGTTTGCAAGGATTAAGAATATTGTCAAACATAGCCCTCAGGGTTTCTGACTGGTATTGTTGTGAAAGAGAAAGGCATTTAAAAATTATATAAGACAAAATATAAATTTAGAATTTCCAAAGTTGTTGGGACAAACTCATTCCATCAATCCAAGGGGAAAAGCACTTCATTGCTACCTCTAAAATATGTGCTTCAAAATATAGATTCAATTATCAACTACAAACCCCAAAGTTACTTGAGGACATCACCCATTGTCACCTTGGTGATCATCCTTCTCACATAAGGCTAACTCTCCTCCAACATAAGGGAGGAATCCATGATAAGCCTACAGATCTATCCTTCAAATGCTAAAAAAACAGATTTTCAAAATGATATTGTTTTTGTCTTTTAAGATTTAAAATGGAAAGCTAGGCAAGGCCTAGTTCATAGTCCCTAGGCTATAGACTCTAGGCAACAAACAAAACTTTAAAAGTGATGAAAAATATGTGATTCGTGACAAAACAACCACACAGCAAGTGTTATCAGTCAATAATGTATCCAATAAATATGTAACAGTGCTATCTCCTAATAGATGGAACATTTGAAGAAAATGTTCTCCCCCAGCTTGATCTCTTGTAAGTCACATAGCTAAAAATTCCCTTTGAGGTGTGTGATGCAGTGAGCTATCTCAAACCAAAGCTAGTGGGAGCCCATTCTGAATGAACCAAGGGGAATAATAAGGTTGTGCATCCAATTTCTAATCATATAGATAGGCCTAACAATAAGAGTCACTTAGCTACATAAAGCACTCAAAATAATAAAATGACATATTCAAGCTGATGCCCTCAAGGAGGGAAATCCAAGTGATTTTGATGTAGTTTGTAGATATCCTCTCTAATCTCCTAGGTTAAGTCACATTTAGATAGTAGGAGCTGACCTAGAGTGTCCAAATATTACGTAAAAAGGGCAAGTTGATTGATAGAAATGGCCACTAACTGAAGCAATTAAGAAGAACCCACAACAATTACACCAAGGAGGGGTCTATTGAAGCAATACCCTGAACTCCACCTAGATGATAGATTGAGGAATTTCATGTTAGCAGCAGATGAAGCATCATAATATAAGGGCTTAGAAACTCTCTATCCTATCCCAATCAACCCAAAGCAAGGCAGGTCCCTAGACCTTGAAACCATAACGGGTCATGGCTCTAATGATCATGTCCAAAGAAGTGAATCTTGAAAGAGATGTCCTAGAGCACTATCTCTTTAGCCAAGAAAACCATATTTCTTATTAAGTTGGGGCTATAACGCATGCCTCAAGTTAAGCTATACTCCTAAGATCTGACCCCCAAGTATGTGTAGGTTGTAGTAATATGAATCCCATCACCTCCAACGTAAAAATGGTACTCAAGGAGAGCATGCTGAGACATGTTGAAGATCATAATCTTAGTCTTACTATGTTCAAATTTAAACCATCAAAGATCACAAGAGTTGGAGAAGGATTCAATTTGTCTCTACAACCCCTTAGGTGAGGTGCCAAGAGGATCATGTTGTTGAAAACTAAAAGCAAGGAGATCAATACATCAGGTAGAAGACAATCAACACCATCCTATATGTGCTCCTAAGAAAGGAGTCCATCTCATCGATATAGAACCCAAAGAGAGTTAGTGAGAGGGGGAATTCCTATTTGACCTCTATAGTACTCCTAAGGTAGTCTAAGAAGATGTCGATAGCGCAGAAATTACCAAGCACTAACTCATATAGTCTCGTGATAGAAGCCAATGTCGTATCACCTCTAAAACAATGCCTCTCTCATGACAGAGTCAAATGGCTTACAAAAGTCAACAAATCAACAAAATATTTTCAAAGAGAAATGATGGGCCTCTCTAATAATGACATAAAGATTGAAATATGTGGTCAGTAGATGATGGGCCTCTCTAATTAAGGATTCATCTTGACAAAGACAAGAGGAGTGTAAATTTGTAACCTTGTCCAAGGAGGTCTGTCTCGAATGCAGTCATTACAATCCCATCCTATTTCAATGACCCTCAGCATCAAGCAACTAAAACTCCCAAACACATGATCACTGGAGTTCAAATAATTTGGGAAGACAACTAACATGATGGCTATAGGTGCTCTTTTGGAACGTTGTCAGCTGCAGAACTAGAGGCTGAGAAGAGACCTTGAGCAGGGCATGCAAATGTAAATAGGATACCACAGAAATTCTGCCTGCAATCATAAACCAAGTCCTGAACTAACTTGGAACCTGAAGGGAGGAAAAGAATACAGAGAACAGTGCCTAATTTCATAGCAGAAGTTGCCCAAGAGAATTAATTGGTGTAAGGTATCTCTCCTGTGTATAATATATATAGGTATGTGCACTGGAATTAAAAAAGAAAATTAAAGGAGGGGGGGAGAGGACAACCTAAATTTGGGCCAAAATCAAATTTTGTTGTTGGAACGAACCTTTATTTAAGGTGATTTGTACACATGTGAAATGAAATTTATGATGGGCTTACCTATGCGTGTAAAGTCTTGTGACCATTGCTAGGAGTAATTTTCTCATCCTATGGGGGATTTCCTATTGAAGAGCCCATTTCTTTGCACAACAGACACATGGAAGAAATGGGGTGCTCAACCCAGCTTATGAGGACCCAGAGGATGAGTTTTCCCACCTTTAAAGGAGCCGGATGAGTTCACTTTGAAGCACTCTACACTTGGAGGAATCTGGGAGGCGTAGCTTTCCCTTTGGTCATTCCTTTGCCTTGCTTTGTGAGCCATGTTCCCACTTCATAACGGTTTTGTTACCCTTATAATAAATATTTTGAAGTTCTATACACCCTTTGAAGGGTCATTTATTGGAGGTACATGAGCCTATATCAGAGAAAAAGGGTTTAGTGCCCACTTTGAAAGACATTTGGAGGTGGAAATCCCTTGTTTAGTGGAGGATTTGTTACAGTTGTGGAGGAACTTGAAGGTCCCCCTCTCCCACTTATTCAATGGCATTGGGAGCCCTTGTACCCACCTTGGAGGAGAATTTTTGGGGTTGTCTGCCCACTTTAGAGGCTTTTGGTGGGCAGATTTAAAGACTTCTTAGATAAGCTATGTTGTTGATGGGCCTTGGGAGGCTGGATGCCATGCCAACAAGCCCTTCATCACCTTCATTTATGAAGATGGGCACTTTTTGATGGCTCATTCCCCTTCATCATTGTACATGTGGCATGAATTCCCCTAAATTCATGTAATTTTCATTAATTAATTGTACAAGAGGGACTTTGCACCTCCTTAAGCTAGAATTGGGGATTTTAGCTTAGTAAAATAATATTTCACTACAAGGAAAATTGAGAACCTCCTCTATAAATATAGGTGCTTTCCTTTCATTTTATCATGGTTGGATTTGGGGGAGAAATCTCTTAGAAGATCTAAAATTTCTGTGATTTTTCTCTCTTACAATTTGGCTATGGATGGAAGAGTTGAGTGACTTTTCTTTCTTGGGTGCAATTGGAAATTGTGTGGTCTCTTTTCATGGATGCTTAAGGTAGATCTTGGACGATTCTTGGTGAAGTAAGTTGATATATTTACTTTGTCTTGGTATATTGGAATGTGTGTGATTAGGAAAGGCAACTAAAACACTATATGCAACATCTGGCCAGGGTTAAACTAAAAATTTCTCAACAAAGACAATCACCCAAAAGACACACTTTTTATTTTTTTTCAGGAAACCCAACAGGGAAAATCTTCCTCCTTGATGTGGCTATTTTATTTATTGTTATTGAGCACTTGGATCTATTACAAAGCAGTCTTTCTCTCTTGATAAAGTGTTCTTCTTCTCACAAAAATCTCATCTAATATAATTGATCTTGGCTTTCCTTGATCACAACTTGATCTCGGTTCCTGCACACAATTCATCCTCTGTTACCGCCTTGACTTGCTCTGCAAACTTTGCTCTCTTCTCCTTAATCTTGCACACTTGTGACTTACTACTGCTTAGGACACAAGCTCTACACACAATCAATGTCTTATTCCCTAGCGCTCTTGTTCCTCCTATTTCTTAGGACCCAATTCTTGCACTCTCCACAATCAAGGCTCCTCTCACAAACTTGTTAGTTGTATTGTCACACAAACCTTTGTGCATAAAACAATTGTCCTTTCCTCATGTATTTTTCCTCTCTTTATAAATTTGATCCATGCTAAATAGTAAATTAGGCTATTTCAGATTTAGAACTCGAGTTTTTGATTGACGAGTTAACTGAGAGTGTCACTCTTTCTCCCTCCAATCAACACTGGAGTTCTTAACTCGTTCGTCCTTCAATCAAGACTGAAGCTCGAACACGTTCTAACTGAACTCATAACTGCCACCCAATCATGTAGTTAAACTGATGAAAACTCCTCTTATAACTGAAGCTTGAACTCCACGCATGCTAAATTGATGATTATTCCAGTAAACTAGAAATAACTCATCCTAACTGAAGTCTAACTCATGAGGACAATTCAAGGTCTTCACTGGCTAAGGCACAAGCCAAAATACCTTGCTCGCTACATTTTCGACAGTAAATCATTTATTCAAGTTGTTTAATTGAAAAAATCCTCGGTGCAGCTTACCTATAGCACTCTCTTCTTGAGTTCTTGAGTTTGGATGGTGATATTTTCTCTTATGTTGGATTTCTTTCTCAAGTTGATGCTATGGGTTCATCTGTAGTGTGATCATTTTTTTTTTCTAAATAATACTAATTTATATTATATAGTACAATAAAGTACAGTCATGTTGCCCCTTGGGGGGAAACCAGCTCGCAGAGATAGTTCAAAAAATCAGAAATGGAGCTACCCCAGGGGGGAAACCAACTCATAGAGAGTACCATAAAACATAAGAGAAGCTTCCCCAGATGGAGAAACCAGTTGTTGACAGAGTAGTCATAAAACTAAGATTATTGTGCATAAGAAAATTAAGCAAAGAAACTATAGCAAGGCCTGAAAATACTGGAGACAAAGGAGCAATGGCACTACTGAATTTGGTCCTTTGTGTCCTGTTGTTGCATATGCGGAGGTTCTTCCACAATGTAGCACCCATCATCAGAGAGAGCTTCCTCCTTCTTGGAGAGCTGAGGAGCCAGCTCCGACATGGAGGTGGAGTGAGCACCTATGTCTTCCACATTGTCAGGTTGCCTGACACCTTCAACAGAGTTGTTGCCCATGCTATAAGAGGTTTCCTCTAGGGTTTTGATAGGTAGGGCCACCATTTTTCTAGGCATTGGGGAAGAATAGAGAGAGTGTGTGGATTTTCGCGACCTCTTCCTCGAACTAGAGCTAGAATTGTCTTGTTGAATTTCTGGAATTCGAATTGAGAGATGGGCTTAAAGAATCTTGGGGTCATAAACCTTCGGTTCATCCAAGGCCACCGAGAAAGCCACAATGCACTCTGCTAAGAGGAGAATTGGAGGGAGAGAGGGACCACCACGACCACCACCACTGTGGAAACACATACGATGGTGGCGAGGCATGATTTCTGTGGAGTGCTGGGGATGAAAGGGAGGGACACAATGAGCGGAAAGAGACTAATGAGCAGGGGACGGATACGCAACAACGTGAAACGGATGAGCGGAGGGCTAATGGATGGCGGCATGAGCAGCAGATGCACAACGGGGACAAGCATAACAAAGAACAAGAACTTGCAAAGCAAGGTTGAGAGAGAACCGGATGGAGGTGCGTGAAGAATGCAGGGGGGAGATGGCGCCATTGCCCATAAAAGGCCAATGAATGCAGTGAAGCAGTCGAGGTAGAATTGAATTCTCAGTACACCAGAGTGAATGCCCAGAAATGAATGAGGCCGTCAACTAGTTGAGGTTATTTAAGGCACTCACGCCTGAAGCAGGTGCCGCCTCATGGTGAGGCTAGCTACATTACAGCAGAGAGGCCATGTGGCCTTCCAACAAGGCCTGTCTATTCACCTACATCCAAGGATCTGTAGTGTGATCATTATTAAAGTGTTAATTTTTTTTTGTTTGGCTGCATTAGGCTATGTTGAAGTGTTTACTGTAAATCTTAAAAATCCTTATGATCTTCTTAAGCACTTGTAATTGTACAGTGAACTTTTCAATCTTGTGTTGAATTTCTTTTTAAGTTTTTAAAGCTCATGGGATAGGTTCATCTCCAGTGTGATCATTATTAAATTGTTGTTAAGCTTTTTTTTGGCTAGATTAGGGTTTGTTGAAGTGTTCACCATAAATCTAAAAACTCTTTGAGATCTCAAAAGCCAGTTATTAAATTGGCCCTATCTCCACATAGAAAATGATAAAGAAGCCTTAATGCCAAAAACATCCAAAAACTGGGAAAGAGATTGTTATAAAATTTTTAAAAATTTGCATAATCTTAAAAGAAGAAAAGAACATAATAAAGAGGAAAAAATATAAAAAGACATACATCCTACCAATACAAAAATAGATTTTCCAACAATGTAATTAAATTTCAATGCGTGCTATGCCATTTCTATGGTAGAAAACTAGCATAAATGTAAAATAATCCAAAAATAAACCACCGAAGGGAACATCAACATGCATCCACAAATCAAATTATGAAATGAAATTTTCAACAACTGACTAAATTTCATAACCCTACATAAACAATAGAGGAGACTAACAACAAAGTGGATTACCTGTGTCTAGTATGTAAAGGTCGTTGTAATATATCTCTTCAGATTCATCTTGAGCTTTTTGAAAACCTCCAAATATAAATATACGGTGATCAATGATTGCAGCATTGTGCCCCTCACGAGCTGCTAGTCCTTTTCCACTTACGTTAGGTTCCAACCATGTATTTGCAGTGGTGCCCAGTTCTCTGGATGAGTACTCTGCTTCCTTTTGCTGTAAATTTTCCTTTTCCTTCGGCGTGATCCAACATCTTGCTTGGGGTTTTCATCACTGCCCAGTTCTCTGGATGAGTACTCTGCTTCCTTTTGCTGTAAATTTTCCTTTTCCTCCGGCGTGATCCAACATCTTGCTTGCGGTTTTCATCATTGTTTGCCCTAGATGATTGAAGAGGTCGAACAAGGCGGACAACACTGTTTTTCTTAAATGATATTCACTATGGCGCCCTTTTTATTTTCATATAGTTACACAATTGATCGGATATTCATTATGGTGCCCTTTTTGTTTTATGATAGTTACAAATTTGAATATTTATTATTATTTAAAAATATTTTAAATTAATAACATTCAACAAGGAAAATAGAATCCTACATAGATTTGAAGGCTAATTTTATTTTCAGTTAATTACCAAATTGAATATTTATGATTATTTACATATATTTTATTTTAAATTAATAATATTTAATTGGAAAATAGAATCCTATATAAATTAAATTGAAAATACTTAATTGGAAAATATAATTTTATATTGATTGGCAGGTTTTTTTTAAGATAGTTATAAAATTGGATAGTTAGGAAATTGAATATTTATAATTATTTACGTATATTTTAAATTAATAACACTTAATAGTAAAATATAATTTTATATAGATATGTTTACAGTTCTATATATATTTGTTTTGGAAATTTTAAAAAAAATGAGAAGTGAAGTGGACAAATTATTTACTTCATGGGCAATAAACACTAGTAAAACTACACATTTATAGTTTTACTTTTACATAAGTGTTAAGGAACACATAAATAATTATGGAAGTAACCCTATTTAAGTATTCATATCCATTTTTTATGCAAATATTTACTCAAATTATACTGGAAATTAAACTATGGTAAATATGTTATTAACTAGAGTATACACTATCTTCAAAGATTTTATTTTTAGATAATTTTCCTAAAAATCTTAAGAATAAAATATCAGTGAAAATATATTTTGAAATCATGCATGAATATTGCAACCATATCCACGTATTATATATATATATATAGAGAGAGAGAGAGAGAGAGAGAGAATATTAATAATAAAAAGTTTCTTA
This sequence comes from Pinus albicaulis, assembly GCA_034641835.2. Lineage (NCBI taxonomy): Eukaryota > Viridiplantae > Streptophyta > Pinopsida > Pinales > Pinaceae > Pinus > Pinus albicaulis. The sequence goes on along the minus strand of CM076580.1, from coordinate 873,788,968 downwards.
TAGTTAAAATATGTGGGTTTGTGAACATGACTAAGTGAACATGGGCTATGAAAATGACTAGGAGTTAGGGTTGGTCCATGCTCCTTTTGCTCAGTTCGCCTCCGCGACAGGTCCCGTGGGTGTGATACGACTAGGGGTCAGGGCTCACTGCTCGACCCCTCCTCCCAACGCACCCATACATGTCGTTCAAATATAAGTGGTAGACATTATGGTTGAAAACCACCTATAGGTGAGATGGTAAGGCTTTGGAGTTTCTTATGGCATGTCATCGGTTTGATTCCTGCCAAGGCCTTTCAACCTTTAACAATTTTTTAGCCAATGTGGAGGGACCACGTGGTGGCCTCTAGTTGGGCCACGCGGAAGCTTCCCATTGGGCCACCAAAATACATTGCAACCAATAAAATTTGGCCAAATCACACTTTAGTATCAAAATTGCAATATTTCATTTCTAGAGTGACACAATTAACAATTACTAACATAAATGACTAATTCATATACTTGTTGTACTTATTATTTGGTCATATATTTTAGTCCTAGATTAAATTAGTCATTTTAGTTAGTCGTTTTTAGTTTGGTCACTTATTATCTAGTCATATATTTTAGTCCTGGACTAAATTAGTCATTTTAGTTAGTCGCTTTTAGTTTGGTCACTTATTATATAGTCATATATTTTATCCCTAAACTAAATTAATCGTTTAAATTAGTCCTTTTTAGTTTGGTCACTTAAAATTTCTCAAATTTAGTAGTAATTCACTTGAAATAATTGCGGTGACTAACTTTTTTAGTCACCTAGTCACTAATTTCATCATTTTCTACTAGTGTCAATTTATAGAGGAGATGAAGGTAGTTTTACAATCAATGACTTTCTAATAATAGGCAAGACATGTTCCTAGTCTCAGAGGTATCAAATGGACACATGGATTCGAATTTTGATGCATATGCACTCTTCTAGAAGACACTGGCCAAGTGGAGATTCCGGAACAATGAGAATTTAACTCCCAAATGACCAACGCACCCTTGAGTGTTGGGAAGTGCTTTGTAGAGCACCTTTGAATGGAGGTACCTACATATGCAATGCACTTAGCCCCTTGAGAGATTGCGTTGGTGAGATCATAGGTGTTATAATATAAACTTCAAATCTTGGAAAACTTGCAGATGGAAGTCATAGATGATTTTTTCTTTTTCTTTGTCTTAGGGCATGTAGCAACTGAAATGATAGGGGATGATAGACCCCATTCATCGATCCTGGGGATGATGTCCAGTTAACCAGGTCATTGGGAATGATGCCCAAATTGACCTATAACACATATAATAATCAAGAAAAGCTAATCCAAATTAGTGATCAAGGAGTCTAAGTATTGATGTTATTTCAATAATCATAAGAACAAATCAATAAGAAAAAGAGATCCATATGTATTATCTTGAATAAAAAGAGTAATATTACAACCTGATGCCTTGATGTTGTACATATTTCTCCAAGGTCCTGAACAATCGTTTCTCCTTCATTTTGATAAGCCTTCCTCTCTGAATACCAGAATGGAGTTATAGACACAAGGGTGTGATCATTATCATGCCAACAACAACTCACTAGTGTAGAAAGTATGCACTCTTGGGAATTCTCTTCAACAATTACCTTTACAATCTAGCATCTATGTCCACCCTTCAACGTGAACTTTGAGCTCAATTTATAGGGAAATGGAGGTACTTTCAGTTCCATGAAGAGGGGTATGGATTCCTCTCATGAAGGGATTTGAGATCCATGGACTAAGGGATAAGCTCCATGAGTGGAGGGATAAAGCTTGAACTGATCGTGATTCTAGAAGCTTCCAGTTGGGAGAATATTTGACCAGCTAGGCCTCTAGAATTTAATTTTTCTTTTAATTTTCTTTTCGCGGGGGTGCACAGGTAATAGAGGAAAAATTTGCAGGGGTTTCCGCAGTTTATTTACCAAACAACAGCCCATGCGCAGGGAAAGGCTAGAAAAACTGAGTAGGTAGAATTTTTAAGGGTTTTACAAAGATTTTCTCCAATTCCAAGACTTGATTCAGGAACAATAAGGTTTTTTACTTGTAATGGAACATGATATAGGTGGTGATAGACCTATATGAATAGTCAAATATTATGGTGACAAAATGACATGTAACAGTTAGAAACTATTCCCTAGAATTAAACTAAAGACTAGGAGTGTGTGTGTCCTTTATTAAATTACATGTTTCCTCATCACGAGAGGCAAAAAAAAACTCAATTACTCAAATGACACCTCATGGGACAGATTAGCTTCGAATTCTAAATTTTTCATGGCTTAACAATTGTCTGAAAGGAATCCAATGTACTAACGTAGCGCCATTAGCAGAAGTGGCATGCCTGTTTAGAGGTGAGTTTGATCCATTTTAAAGAATCCATTTGCAAGTCTGAAGGTTCGGATAGGTATCCCCACGTGTCTACTTTCCAAAGCACCTTTAAAATTTAGAAAACACCCATGGGAAGACCTTCAAACCTTGATTCTCCCAACATCGCTCCAGAAGTGTCACGCCTAGTCAAAAAAACTAGCAAAAACATGAAAAAGAGGCAGTTTTTTTCTTTTTTCTCCACAATCAAGGGGTGTCATTAAAAAATAGGACCTAATCGGGTGTTATCACCCTAAAAAAAAATTCTAAACTCTGTAATTTTACACTGTTTTGGCCATAGTGTCAAATAGGTCTTGAGTTACTTTAATCTTGAGAAAGGGTAGGTTATAGGTTTAGAAGTCTTAAAAAGTCAGTTTTCATTTTCAAATAAAGTCTTTAGGTCTCATCCCATGGTTGAAAAGTATCATCATTCACTTAAAAATCATGTCATAAACTTTCGGATGAAACCCCTGCAATTAGCCACAAAACCGCAGTTTCGTAGCGCGGGCAGTTCAAAAATTGAATTTTGCGCTACGAAAGCATTGCTACTTTCATAGCGCAAAATGTGAAAAATGCACTATGTGCGCTACGAAAGCACGGATTCTTAAAAGGTCATGTCAAAGTTCATAAATTGTCATAAATCCGTTAGGATATGATAGGGTAACGTCATGGTGAGTCAGTTAGGAGTCATATTCGAAATGATCAACCATCCATTTCCATCATTACTGTCACATGGATTTCATATTGAGAAAAGAACTTTTAGATTCAAAAGGTCTTGTCTGTTTTAGTTATTCAAGTTTCATTTGCTCATATTAAACTGTGAAACATTCCTGTTTCGAGCTCAAGCTTATGGTTTTCCTATACCAAGCATATTTCATACATTATCAAGCGAGGTTGATCCTTTTTCAAGCGAGGCTACTAAATAAAATCAAGAGAGGTTGTTTGCAAGACAGGTTGATTATCAAATTCTAAAGGAATCCAACAGGGTTTTTCTGAAACAAGTATGGCTGAGGAGAAAAACAACCATAGACAGGACATTTTTTGAGGTCTGAACCTGAAAGCACAAAATTTTTAGCTAAAGACCAAACAGTCATGGATGCTTTCAGTAAATTTGGTTGTTTAAAGTTCTGTGAAAAGCTGCAGGGTGGACATACTCAGGTATAAAAGGAATTTGCATTACATTTCAGTGGTACAAATACAAAGGTTGGGATGTTAAATATGTCAATGACACCTGAAACCATTGCTCTAGTGACTGAAATACCTAGAGGATAGGAAACATGGTTTAAAGGTTTTAGGTTCGATTCTGGAGGCATGCAAGATATTTTTGAAGCTAGAATATGCAGAGATGGACTTGAATAATGCAGTTCCCAGAAACTGTATTAAGGATAACTATGCCAAACTTTTGCTCAACATCCAGATATATTTCACGTGCGAAGGTAGGTACCACAAATTTTACACCTATCATTTCAAACTCCTATTACACTTCACAGGTATGATATCACTGGTTTTACCATTTTTCCTATATAGAAGCATTGCTAAAATGGTTGATAAGGTCCAAGTGAAATCCGGTGACTGTGAAACATATATGTTTCACCATGGCTTAATTAAATTGTTGGTTTTGAATGAGCTCCAAAACATTAGTAGGGATTGGTCCTCTTTTCTATTTATAAGTGGATTTGAAATGGAAGCTCAAACTCCATCTAAAAACCCTAAGGAAAAGGAAAATCTATCCCCACAAGCAAAATCCAGTCAACTTGTAGCTGTAAGGAGCAGGAGGTTTGTCAAATTAAAGCCAAGGAAACAAGTGAAAGGTAAAGTATAAAGGACACCAGTGATTGTTGCAGAAACCCCTCCATCTGCAAAACAAGGGCTATAGAGTACCAAGGAAGATAAACAGAAACAAACAGCTGGTAAGAAAATAGTCTAGAGAATCACAAGGAATCAAAGTACAACATCAAAAGGAAAGACAATGGTTTCAGGATCAAGTGACAACCCAGGTTTGAAAGGAAACTTAGATGATTTAATACATGAAATAGACATACAAGAATCTCCTATAGTGCAATATGATTTCATAGGGGTTAAAGAAAGCAAACAGAAAGGGATGAAATCATCAAAGAAGCTGGAGTTTAAGGATGAAGATGCAACATTTGTTTTCCAAGCTAGGAGGCCTGTAACTAGGCATTCTAAAAGGTTAGAATAACTTAATGCAGAAGTTGAGGAAAAAAATGAAGCAGCTACTGTTCATAAGAAGATAACTGATCTTTCCTCACCTGTAACAAAACTTGCATAAAACATAGTATCTACAGCAGAGGAAGAAATGACCAAGTATAAAAGTATGGAAGAGAGGTTAAGATTAGAAAATCAGGAAATTGCCAAATTGAAGAAAAGAGCTAGAAAACATGTCATTTAGAAAAAAAGTTTAAAAGGATGAAAGCTGTTTGGGAAGGTGAAAAAGTTTCAAAATCAGAAATACCAAGTAGTGAAGAATAGTTCTTCACATGGACAGTCCCAGCCATCAAGGAAGAAAAGTTTGTAAGAGTTAGAAACACTCATTTCAGAGCTAGTAACAAAAGGTTAAGAAGACAAGTTGAAGATTTGGAGATATAGTTGACAAAGTCTCAAGAAAAGTTAAAAGGGCAGTGAAACAAAGTGATTGGGTAGTAAAACAAAGTGATAAATTCATAAGTCAATCTCTGATCAAGATGAAGGCAAAATTTGATGAATATTATGTTTTTGGGGTCATATTACTGTGTTTTTGAAATAATACCAACACCTTTAAAGTTTAAACTTCTCCAAGGTACAAATTTTGAAGACAGTTTTGACAAAATTGCTTACACATCAGTTTCGTAGCGCAGATAGTGCAAATCTGCTAAAATGCGCTACGAAACTGCTGAACCAGTCTTCTAGCACATTTTAATATCAAATTTTGGGCGAATTTTGGTGAATTTTAACTTGAAATGGCTGGTGGAAGTGTACAAATAGCATATGAGAGTTTACTTGAAGAAAACAGGTCAAAGGTTGATTGAAAAAAGGAGCTAAACACTGCGCTACGAAACTGAGCTGCTTTCGTAGCGCAGGTTTATCCTTTGTCTTTTTGCACCATTCGAATTATAGTTTCTACACAGCTAGAGGATTAAAGATATATGGTGAATTTTTGGCAACATGACACATTTATATTTGATCTATTGATGATAAAAGTACTCAAAATAGATAAAGAAATCAAAGAGGCTTAAAAACAGGAAAACATGTTTCCTATTTTTTAGGAGAACATTATCATTAATAGCAGGGTCACTTCAAGTGAAAGGTCAGCATCCAAATTCGACTTCATGGGATTGCAAGTGGAAAAGATGTAATAAATATTAGATAAGGTTGTTAGAAGGATATTTAAGAGTTTCAATCCCATTAGAATTAGGACTTTTCATAAGCATTATAGCTATCAATTTCTAATAAATAGCATGTCTCATATTAGGAAAGGTGTCAAACTCTTTGAGTTCGATGTATCTAGTGGAGAAGAAGGGATCCTATCTTGTAAATGTTCTATAAAGCGCATAAGGTTGAAATCCAAGAGGGGGGACATTTTTATTAGCAAAGACTGTGTTATTGTAGGTCACTGGTTTTTTCAGCTTAATACAGAGTTCTGTTTTGACAACTCAAGATTCATGAAGAGTTCTTCTTCATTATTGTTCTAATGCCCTTCTTCAATATCTCTATTTGCAGTGGTGTTTGTATATGATACTTAGAATTCATTCATAATGCTCTAACTTCCTTCATATACAAACTAATTGTGTGGTTCACTGTTCTACTGTTTTATTCACTGACTTGAACTCCAAATGCCTTGACTTCCATGCTAGATAGATTGTGATGTTTTTGCTGAAGTTATATTGACTCCATGGCCCAATGAATATTTTCTAATCTGTGATACAACCAGTTATATTATTTTATCTTTTTACCTTAGAGTTAGCCATCTATCCATTAATCAAAAATCATAAACCCTTGAGAGAGCCCTCTCAGGTTGAGGAGGTTAAGCCTCAGCCAAAAGAATGTTCTGAAATAGTTACACAAAGTCTACTTGATGAGCAACCTATCAGGTCATATTTTTTGATAACGCCAGGAATTTGCAAGTTAAAAGGCATTCAACAGCATAAACCATTCTTCATTTGAGTGCTATGAGATAAAGTGCCACGCCACTGCGTGATGCTTCTGTGAAAGCCAAATTTCCTGAAATTCCAAAAATTCATAAAAAAATGCTCAAAATATTCAAAATATCTCAAAATTTGTTTTATGACACATGTGGATGATAGTCTAAAGATCCAAGGATGCCTCAGCAAATAGGTCCAAGTTATCCTTATCTTTGAGCTTCAATTGGGATTCCTTGAGCTTTTTCTTCATTTGCTTCAGCCTAATTTGGGAGGTTTTATTTCTACCACAATAATGATTTATCATATGCCTCTGGAGGGCACTATTATTTTTTGCTTTCTTCAAAATATTATCAAGATTTCCATTCACCCTTTCAAGCCAATACTCTCTATCTTGATCGATTTCAGCAACAATTAATTCATCAAAAGTTTTCCAACCTGATGTCGAAGTTGATTCTTTTTCTTTCTGAAGTGCCCTCTTGAGACCTCTTGTCCTTGGTCTCCTTGCTTTTGTTTCAACTTCTAGATCCTCCAACTGATCATCATCTACCAATTCTTTTCCTTTTCCTTTTTCTGCCTCAATATGCACCTTGGGCTTGTCTTGGAGGAGTAGCTTCACTTTTAATTGTAGATTCTCTTGTTGTAGGAAGGTGATCTGAAAATTTTCCATTGAGAAAATATCCCTCAACTCTGCTATCTCTTCATATTTTTCCTTTATGATTTCCTCAACTGACTTATCCTTCACATTCTCTACCATGTCAACCTCTAAGGGTGCCTTTTTATCATGTTTCTGCAATGGTGGTTCACCATCATGACTAGGTGGTGGCTCTATTGTTTGACTTTGCAAAGGTGTAGTTTCAGGTGCAAGTACACCTTTTATGGTCTTAGGAGAAAAAACCATCCTCTTAAACTTCTCATAGGTTTGAGTGATCTAAACCCTAGGCGCTGTTGAAACCTCTGCTTGCCTGCTTGAAGATCCAACCTCCTTTGGTTGTGTTGATGCTAATGATGTGCTATGAACAATAGGTGGACTAGTAGTGGGCGTTGATGCTACTTTCTCCATGAAAGTTTCCCAAGTCATATTGTTTGCTGAGATTTGCTGCAAAACAACTAGCTTAACTAAAACATGGTGGAATAAACTAGGATGATGATTCTTACCTTTGATTTGTACCTTTTCCTCCATTTTGACCAAACTCATGATAAATAGTTAGAAAAATTGAGTGATTTGGTAGCTGTGAAGTGCATTAGTAACCTGACATGGTATTGGTAGAGTCTTGAAAATATCCCTTCGCATGTAAAATATTTCATGATTAGCTTCATTAATGGGGCATACTTATCAAGTAAATACCTGAAAGGTAAAACATGCTCGGGTTCATCTATGCAATTAGGTTTTAAGAACATTGGATAGTTCTCAAGGTCCAATTCCATGCCTTTGAACCAGATTTCTCCTTCATTTGGAATACCTGTTGTTGAATTAATGACATTTGTTGATAAATTTAATTCAATTCCTGCTATGATGGCCTTATTCCTGCTATGATGGCCTTATCTCTGCGAAATTTAGTGGAAAAATGTCTAGTCAATTGAGCATGACAACCTACCTCCATGATTCTCTCACAAAACCTAAAATATCCATTGTTTTCAAAACATCTCTTGGCATAAGGGGAAGCATTGAGTTCTTGCAAAGTAGATGGCTCAAACCTGGAATGTTGGCCTCCCTTGTGAACCTTCTTTTCACCCTCCATAATTATTGTGAACAGGATAAAACCCTAGCCAAATTAAGTGAGTAGGGAAAGTGAATTTTGGCAAAAAAGGGGATAAGGATAGGGTGACTTTAGGGGTTGTGATGAGGTATAAGGGAGCTAAGGAAAATTCCTCAAAAAAATGCGGAGGTAGCGTGATGTGTTAGCTTTAGGCTAGAAGTGATATTTCTTGAAAAAGATATGAGGATATTGACCAAAATGTGAAAAGGGATTTCCTAGTTTTCTTGTGGAAATGTAGTGGGAAATTAGGGTTTTGATGGAAACAATGGTAAAAAGGATTGTGAGTGATAGGGAGTGTTAGGGTAGGGTGTGGGGAATATATGTGAAGGTTTTAAATGATGGGATGAGGTTTTTTAATAACCGAAACCAATTAATAATGGGAGGCCCTAAAAACATAGTGGAGCAAAACCCTAAGGAGAGAAATCACTCATATGATGATGAATTGACTTGAAAAAGGTATTGAGAGTGTCCACTTACTGATTTTGGAGGCCTCAGAAGCTTTGTACACTTTTTTTGAAACTTTAATGGCTGACTTGGAGGCTAAAACCCAAAATCATAGCGCCTTTGGCATAAACGTATCGCAGTGGGAGAAACGTGGCACTAGCACCTAGAAATGTTGCGCCAGTACTCAGAAACACCGCATTTCCTTCCAGAAGCATAGCACAATGAGTTTTCTTGCAAATTTCTTTGGTTTTCTTCCACCTTTGGCAGTTGTAGAGTGTTCTAAAGGTGAGAGAGAGAGGATCTCTATCAAATAAGAGAGGATAAAATGAGTTGAGGAAGTCAATTTTTCCCTTTATAATATCAATAAACACCTTTTTTGTCTTTTAGTGAAATCATGATCTTTTGGGAAAAACTTTGCTTTTTCGAACAATTTGACAATGTAACAAGCTTTGAGAGAAGACAAATTTCCTTGGTTTATTTTCATACCTATGCTAACTTCCTTTGAAGATAGCTTCTATGATGAAAATGACTCTTTTTTTGCCTTCTTTATGACAGAATTTGGACATTTATGGTGGCGAAACAAAAGACACCTAGACACTAACCTAGGTGAAAGTATGGTGACTGACCTAAGACTCTAGATGATAATGGAAGACATGACCTATGAAATGATAATGACCATGAATATATTGGAGGGAGTAGCTATTAAAACCTATACATATCCAACAAACAAAATTTTATTTGAAAACTGCCTTGAAAAATATAAAATTTTGACCTAGGACTGCTACTAAGTAAACCTGAAAAGGGTATTTTTTATCACTGAATATTGGACACTAACATTGGCTCTAGCTGGGGATGGAAGCTCCTTCAAGAGGTGTCAAGAACACTGTAGATCAGGTAGCCTCATCGATTGGGCAATGGAGTCAAAACTAGAAACCGAAAAAACTTCGACAAACTGAAATGTTTAACTGAAACAAAAAACGACTTTGACTCAAAAAACTAACAGGAATTTTTTGAAATTTTTGGAAGAAAAACATCTGCTGATCAAAGAATTTTCATGGCCTTCTCCTCGGGCTTCAAACTTCTGCAAAAACTTATTATTCTTGACAGTAAATAAAAGTGATATTTACAATGAAAGTGAACCTTTTTCTTCAAACTTAGGTAAGGTAATGTTTGAGGAACCTACCATTCATTGATCCTCCAAGGATTTCCTACCCATCAAGATCTTCTAACAAAAATTCCTTATTACCTCTGAATGTTGTAATCTTGTATGGACCTTTCCATATATTATCAAAATTATTGTGCTTACCTTTGTATTCATTCCAGGCATCCCACCGAAGAATAACATCTCCTACTTTGAAATCATCAGCTTTGGTCTTCTTATCATATATTTTCTTGATTTTCTTCTGAAGTTTTGAAGTGTGATTTAAAACTTCTTCTCTTGTCTACTGTAGATGAATCATTTGATTGATTCTTCGTTGGATATCATTTGGTTCACTGTCGATTTCTTGAGAAAAATTTGTCACGGGGATAGCTAAAGAAGTGGGAAACATTGTGTCAACACCATACAGAAGTTGGAATGGTAACATGTTGATTGATCTCTTTGTGCTAACTTTGTCCAGCCATAGAGCATTTATGAGCTTCTTGTGCCAATTTCTCTTGTTCTCTTACAACAATTTCTTGATTATATTCACCAATGATTTGTTTGACGATTCAGACAACCTGTTGCCTTGAGGATAGTATGTTGTTGAATAACCAAGTCTTATCTGATATTTATCAAAAAATTCAATCATTTTCTTAGACTTAGATGTGGCTGCATTTTCAGTAATAATTTTATGTGGGCATCCAAATGAGACAAGATGTTGCTTTCCAAAAATTGAATAATGATAGTATCTATAGCTTTCCTCATTGGAATGGCTTCAATCTACTTTGTGAAGTAATCAGTGGTAGTGAGTATCCACTTATGAGGAGCTAATGAAGGAGGATGGATCTCGCCAATGAAATCAAGACCCCACTGCTAGAAGGGTGCTTGAACTGTGATGGGTTTTAAGGGCAGCGGCAAAAGTTTTGTTTTTCCTTGAAAAATCTTACATTCATGAAAACTCATGACAGTCTAATAAACGTCTGAAAATAAACTTGGCCAATAGAAGCCAACCCTGAAAACAATATTTGTTGTAGTATTCCAGAAAATATGACCACCACAATCACATTTATGAAAGGAATTCATCACTTTTCAACTTATCCTTCTACCAAAAAATTGAAAAAAACTACACCCGGATCTTTCCAATACAAAAAAAATTCAAAGACGCAATACTTAATAGCCTTCAACTTCAAAGATCTAGATTTACTACTAGGAAAACCGAGAGGAGGATTCAAGTGTTGCAAAACATGAACAATATCAATGTACCATAGCAATGAAATAAATATTTCAGATACCTAAGGTAATGAATCAGCCTCTTGCTCCTCAGATAATTCAAGAATAAAATTAATGTCCAAAGCATGGATATTTCAGCCCGTCATAAGCTTTTCCAAGCCTTGTCCCTTGATCAGTTTTGTAGGCATGATCTCCAAGTCATACTCCAACATAGCATCGATCCATTTGCCATGTCAACCTTCAGGATCATTATGTGTAATAAAATCTTTGACAGACGCATTTGGGACATATGCAATAACATGAGAGTGAAGAATATAGACTCGGAAGTCCTTCAATACTTTAACTAGCACCAAGGCATGATTTTCAATGATATTTTACTTCAATGATACGTCTCTAATGGTTCTACTAAAGAAGGCGATGGGTTGTTTTGTTTTCTTATTTTTCTTTTGCATAAGGACAACAGCTAGAGTATGCTCCGAAGTCAAGGAAAAAATGATGAAATCAAGTGTGTAATTTGGAATAATAAGAATAGGAGCGTGAGATAAAGAAAATTTAACTTGATTGAAAGACTTCTTTTCTTCCTCATACCATTTTACCTCACTATCTTTCTTCATCATATCAATAATTTGTCTTAAGTGTTTAGTAATATTGGGAACAAACCTTCTCAGAAAATAGATTTTACCATTGAATGACTGGATCTCCTTCTTGCTTCTAGGATATTCCAAGATCTAAATCGCTTCAATTCTTTAAGGATCTATCGAGATGTCATCTTTTGATATAATGTGGCCCAACAATTTTCCTTCCTCGTCTTAGGATTCAACGATACGTCAAATTCATACATCTCTGAATTTTTGTTTTCAATTTTTGCAAGTGCTACTCATATATCTCGAAAAAAACAGTGATATCATCAAGATAGATGACGAAAAATACATCCTTTTCATTGGCAAAAGAAATTTCCATCGCTCGCTGAAAATTCACTCCTGCATTTTTCAATCCAAAGTGAATTTTGGAATACATGAAAGTACCCCATGGTGTTGTAAAGGTTGTCTTTTCTTAATCATCTAGATGGACTAAAATCTAATTATACCAGGAATATCCATCTAGCAATGAAAATCTAGAAGATCCAACTACCCTTTGTAGAATATGGTCCATTTTTGGAGTGGGTAATTGTCTTTCAAAGATACTTTATTCAAATTTCTGAAATCTATACACAAGCGAATCTCTCTGGTCTTATTTCTTATTGGTACTAAGTTAGACATCCAATTTGAGAAGCAAAGTGGAACTATAATACTAGGAGTAAATAAATTTTTTACCTCTTTTTGAATGGAGGGCAACAGCTTGGGATTCATTCTCCTCAATTTATGGCAGAAAGACTTCTGATCTGGTTTCAAAGGAATAGTATGTTGAATTATACTCTTATCATATATTTTTATATCAGAACATTCCCAAGAAAATACATCAGCAAACTAAGACATGCGCGTTGTGTATTTACCTTTCATTTCAGAGCTCAAGGATTTTGAAATCGTGACCATCCTGGGCTTTTCAAGAGTGCCAAGATTAAGATCTTCCACTCCTACTTATGTTGTAAGCATGGTCAGTTTACGTGCAACATCATCTTGGTAGAAAAGCTCCTCCAAAGGCACAAGACCTCTAGGAATGGAGTCGTCTTTTAGCTAAAGTAATTTCATTTATGTTGCATGCAATTCTTGGTCTTCATCATAAAATTAGTCACCCATTTGTGAATTCACAAATTCCTTTTCCATATACAAGAATTTGTTGATCTGTTTGTCACCTTGAAAGACCTGCCAATATTGAACATTATTTTCCAAACAGCATGGCGATGTTTGACATTTATCTCATACTTCTTATTAGGATACAGTGGAATTTTAAACATGCTAGCCGAAGTGGCAAAAGAATCAGCAATAACATTGTTGTCCCTTGGGATCATTGACAAAGTATACTCGGTGAAGGTTTTGAGGATATCTAACACTGCATTTCAATAAGCTTGCATCCTAGTATTCTTGGCCTCATATTCCCTTTTGACTTGTTTTATTACCAATTTGGATTCGCCATACACATAATTTTTCTTTTCACCTAATTTCCTGAGAATTTTCAAACCGACAATCAAAGCCTCATACTCTGCTTCATTATTCAAACAGTCAAATGCTAACTTGTAAGAGGACATTCGAAAATTGGGAAGAATTTTAAGAGACTAATTTATAGGGCTATGAATCCACATTCCAATGCTAGCCCCTTCCTTACCCAAGTCTTCATCGAATTCCATGTTCCACAAAACACTTTCTTCATCGCGATGTTGCAAATCAGATGAACGAAATTTACTTGTTCCTTAAGAAAGGTATGTTGTACCAAAAATTTCTATGTATTTCACTATTTCATCTCTTTTTTAGGCTAATCACTTGATTCCAAAACACTTGGAATATTTTATTGATATTCTGCATTTACAATTTCTAAAACAGGATTTGAAATTTGTAAAATTTATGTCTTTTCTTCCATGAAAATTTCTGAAGATGCTAAACATTCAACATTGAATAAGACAAAAGACTCTAAATCCATGTGAACATCATCTATGGGTTGATTATTAGGATTTTATCTACTACTAATCATGTACTTCATTTTACTTTCCCGGTGTAGTTTTCTAAGTTGGCCAAAAACCAATATTGTAGCATATGAAAAATCGAGTTGCAAGGTAACTCTAAGTTTTCCTTCCCATGACCGAGAGAGAAAAAATCCATATCTGGGAGGGATATCAGCCACAAAAACGTATATGAGGACATTCTTGGCTAGGATTTGATCTAAAGAGGCCAAGACATTTCACACTGCCTGAATCAAATGAATAAAGGTCATGGTAGGGTCTTGTGATATCCAGGCTTAATATGTCCATGATAGATTTGGGCATAAGGTTATGAGATGCCCCGGAATCAAGCATGGCGTTATGAAGGATAAAATCATGGATTTTGAGGCTAAAATAAAACAGAGGAACCTCACTATCTTCTAAATCACCATCAACAACAGGACCAAATAAAAGTTATGGGTGATCATCACTTACATTGACCATATCAGACATATGATCTACCCTTAAAAACTTGGCTACTTGAAACTTATACTGGTCATTCTTGATTATTTCAGTTAAAGTAATGGAGACTTTCAGTTTTGAGATTTCATTTTCAAGGCTAAAAAGGGCAGAATGTTTTATGCCTCTGTGGATGGTGCATCTTTCTTCTCGAGTTGATCTTTGTGTGGAATCTCCTCCTTTTTTCCTCCATCTTGGACTTCTTTATATTTTTCCTCGTTGTTGGTAGAAGCTTCATTTCCTATTGCAGGATTAGGAACAGTAGGTCCTTTACAGTCTTTACTTTTATTTGAAGTAGTTTTATCTTTACGATGAGTGTTGGTTTGATAATTCTGTTTTTTCTTATTGGAGGTTATAGGAACATTCCTATTCCTCAAACCATACTACCTTTGTACTTGATTAAGAGAATTATGATATCCCCTCTGGTAATCTTCTATTCGTATTGATAGCATATCATCATTTGACAAGACATATTTCTGATCATCTGATGCATGAATTTTTGAAAAAAACTAATCTTCTTCAGGGAGGAAAATAGGTTGTTGATTTTCTTCAAATAAATGATTCTTGCCTGAAATCTCTTCTTCATATTCTTCATCATGGCCTTCTGTTTAGTTTTTTTGAAATGGAGTGAAAATTTGTTGCTGACTTTGTGGATCCTGACCCCTCTATTCCCTTTGCTTGATCCTGTATTGAGGCTATTGATTTTTACCCCTGAAATTAGGATTTCTAAAGGAAGGTTCAGCTTGTCTATTAGCGATGGCCATTTTGTCCATCATCTTCTCCATGGTTTTGATCAAGGTGTTGAACTTTCCCTCAGATGAAGTTGATGTTGCTTCTTTGATAGTCACCCTTTTCTCTGTGTTGATTTTTACTTTTTGATCATCATATTTGCTTCCACGCTCACTGCATTTCTCTACATTTATTCAAGGGTTGATGGTTTTCTTTCCCTCGGCTGGTAATCCATATCAGGATCGAAACCATCAGGATAATGAAGTAAAGAAATTCCTGGAGGAGGCTTGATATTTTCAGGAATAGAATCATAGATTCTATTGTATCTAGCTATAAATTCTTGTACAGACTCATTAGGGTTCCTTTTCAAGGGATTATATTCAGTTAGGATTTGTAATGGATTCTTCTTCTCCTCCCATTTTTCCATAAATAGGTCAATTAGCTACTGTGAATTAGCTATTGAACCAATTTTTAGAGAGTGAAACCATTTTGTAGCCTCTCCTGAGAAACTTTGTGATATGATGCGCATCTTGGCGTCATCAGTGTCAATGTCTTCAAGATCTATGAAATAAAATACTTTGACAATGTGTTGGTGAGAAGTAACCTCTGATGTTTCATCAAAAAGAGGCAATATTTGACCATAGTTATGAGGTAGTGCGGTGAGTTGGTGTGGTAAGATCAACGGAGCGAATCTAGCCATGATTAATGCAGGGGCTTGTGGAGGTGTTGATGGAGTGAAAATTTGGAGAGGTAATGATGGAATGAAAGGAAGAGATGATGATGTAGTTGTGTGAGAAATTTTAATAGAAGGTGGTGAAGCAAAATCCTACTATTGGTATTGGAAATAATATTTTTTCTAAACTTATTGAAACTTATCCACCAAACCTTGAAGTTTGTGAAAATTAGACCAGAATTCACTATCAACCTCGAAATAAGAATATTAAGAAAATGTTATATAGGCCTTGAAATCAATAGGATAAAAGACAATTTATGAAAGAAAGGACTCAGACTTGGACCTAAAAAAAATATGTTTCAAATTCAAAATTATAGGAAAAATATTCATGAAGAAAATCTCGTAGGCAAGGAGTTTGATTTCATAAGTGGAAGAATAGCCTTCCCAACTTTCTGAGACTTTGTTTTCTGCTTCCTTAAAATACTCTCAAGGTCATTGACAATTGGTGAGGGATTTGGGTCTGGATTTGACTTAGTGTGTCTTTTGGGAGCCAGGTTTTCTTGAGAATTTTTAGTTTGGCTCGAATTTACTGACTCGGCCTTCTTTGAATGTCATAACTTGTCACCCACAAGTCTAACCTTCAGTGAACTAAAGAAATTTTACCAGGGAAATTTTTGCAATTGCTCCTCGGCAACGGCGCCAAAAATGTTATCACTTCCCCCTACTTCCCAAGGCTGAGAATGGAATTGAAGGAAGGTAAACACAAACCAACCTTTAGGTTAGGTAGCTAGCCCTACCAAGACTAGAGAGGGCTCTCTCAATGTCACTTTGCAGCCAAAGAGATGACTGGATATAATTATCTTAAGCTAGTTATGATGCTCAATATATTAGGGTTTTTCTTTGTTTGAAGTTTTTCTGGATAGGAATGAGAGTTAGGGAACTAGGTCTAGGGTTTAGGTTAGATTGCATAGACAAGGATGAGGCCAGGCAGGTAAGATTAGAAGCATGTTTAATTTTTCATTGTGTAAAGGGTGAACAGAGAGAGAATCAGAATGAGCATCAAATTGAATTCATTCATCAGAAGAGCGTAGACATGCTCATGTAAATCTGATAAAAAACAGAGCATGGAAAACATGATTTGTATCTATAAACTGATAATATTAATAGAAATAAGCATATATGTAGAAGAAGGATAACATCACATTCAACTTTATAAGATTATAGAGAAAAACAAATTCTGAAAGGCATACCACTGGAGTCTCAACACTATGTCTACAACATTGTCTTTGATTTCATTCAAAACAAAAGCTTCTACAATAGCTCCACTGAAAATAACAATTATCAAACCCTTCAAATGGCTTGAGTTGGAATACATATAGGAAAATGAGAGGCATGACACCTCATAGAGTCGAAATCCTATCCAAGAGACATCATAATTACATCAAATGAGTCACTTCCTAGAATATAGGGAAGTTAGAAATTATTCCTTCAAATTCAGCTAAAGACTAGGAGTGTGTGTCTCATTCATTAAATTAAATTTTTCCTAATGACAAGAGGCAAAAAAAAACTCAATTACTCAAATGAAACCTCGTGGGATAGATTAGCTTTGAATTCTAAATTTTTCCTGGCTTGACAGTTGTCTGAAAGAAATCCAATGCATAAATGTAGCACCATTAGAAGAAGCGTCGCACCTATTCATAGGAGAATTTGACCCACTTTAGAGCATTTATTTTCAAGTCGGAAGGTTTGGATAGGTATCCCTACATGTCTAATTTCTAATGCACCTTAAAAATTGAGAAAGCACCCACGGGAAGACCTTCAAAACTTGATTCTCCCAACCTCACTCCAGAAGTGCCGCGCCTGGTCAAAAACACTGGCAGAAACATGAAAAAGAGGAATTTTTTTGGCTTTTTCTCCACAATCAAGGGGTGTCATGAAAAACAGGACCTATTCTAAAATTTTCAAGTGAAAGGACATCCAACAACATAAACCATTCTTCATTTGAGTGCTCTGAGAGAAAGCGTCGTGCCGCTACGCGACACTTCTGTGAAAGCCAAATTTCCTAAATTTCCCAAAAATCTTAAAAAATGCTCAAAATATCACAAAATTTGCTTTATAACACTTTTGGATGATAGGCTAAACATGCAGGATGCCTCATCAAGTAGGTCCAAGTTATCCTTCTCTTTGAACTTCATTTGGGCTTCCTTGAGCTTTTTCTTCATTTGCTTCAGCCTGATTTAGAAGATTTTGTTTCTGGCGCAATAATGATTTGCCATATGCCTCTGGAGGTCATCGTTATTTTTCTTTCTTCATAAGCTTCTCAAGATATACATTCACCCTGTCAAGCCAATACTCTTTATCTTGATTTATTTCAGCAACAAATAATTCATCAAAATTTTTCCAACCTAATGTAGGAGTTGATTCTTTTTCTTTCTGAAGCGCCCTCTTGAGACCTATTGTCCTTGGTCTCCTTGCTTTTGTTTCAACTTCTGTTTCCTCCAACTAATCATCATATACCATTTATTTACCTTTACCTTTGTTTACCTTAATATGCGCCTTTGGCTTATCTTGGAGGAGTAGTTTCACATTTAACTATAGATTCTCTTGTTGTAGGAAGGTGATCTGAAAATTTTCCATTGAGAAAATCTCTCTCAACTTTGCTATCTCTTCATATTTTTCCTTTATGATTTCCTCAACTAACTTATCCTTCACATGCTCTGTCATTTCAACCTCTAGGAGTGCTTTTTCATCATGTTGCTGCAATAGTGGTTGACCATCATGACTAGGTGGTTGCTCTATTGTTTGTCTTTTCTCAGGTGTAGTTTCAGGTGCAAGTACACCTTTGATGGTCTTAGGAGAAAAAACCATCCTCTTACCCTTCTCATAGGTTTGAGTGATCTCAACCCTAGGTTCTTTTGAAACCTCTACTTTCCTGCTTGAAGAGCCAACCTCATTTGGCTATGTTGATGTTGATGATGTGTTATGAACAATAGGTGGACTAGTATCAAGCGTTGATGCTACTTTATCGATGAAAGTTTCCTAGGTCATATTTTTTGCTGAGAGTTGGTGCAAACAACCAGCTTAACCAAAACATGGTGGAATAAACTAGGATGGTGATTTTTACATTTTCTCTATATCTTTTCCGCCATTTTGACCAAACTCCCCAATAAATAGTTAGACAAATTCAGTGATTTGGTAGCTGTGAAGTGCATTAGTAGCCTGACATGGTATTAGTAGAGTCTTGAAAATCTCCCTTCACTTGTAAAGCATTGCATGGTTAGCTTCATTAATGGGGCATACTTATCAAGTAAATTCCTAAAAGGGAAAACATGCTCAATTTCATCTCTGCAATGAGGTTTTAGGAACATTAGGTAGTTCTCAAGGTCAAATTCCATGCCTTTGAACCATACTTATCCTTCATTTGGAATCCTTGTTGCTAAATTAATGGCATATGATGATAGAGTGAATTCATTGCTTGCTATTATGGCCTTTTCTCTACTGAATTTAGTGGTAAGAAGGCTAGTCAATTGAGCATGACAGGCTACCTCCATGATTCTCTCACAAAAAATCAAACATTTATTGTTTTCAAAACATCTCTTGGCATAAGGGGAAGCATTGAGATTTTGCGAAGTAGATGGCTCAGACCTGGAATGGTGGCCTCCATTGCGAACCTTATTTTCACCCTCCATAGTGCTTGTGAACAGGATAAAACCCTAGCTAGATGAAGTGAGTAGGTAAAGTGAATTTTGGAAAAACAGGGGATAGGGATAGGGTGACTTTAGGGGCTGTGATGAGGTATAATGGAGTTAATGAAAATTCGTCAAAAATTTGAGGAGGTAGGGTGATGTCTTAGCTTTAGGCTAGAAGTGAAATTTCTTGAAAAAGTTATGAGGAGATTGACCAAAATGTGAAAACACAAGGATTTCCTAGGTTTCTTGTGGAAATGTAGTGGGAAATTAGGTTTTCAATGGAAACATTGGTAAAAAGCACTGAGTGATAGGGAGTTTTAGGTTAGGGTCTACAGAAGATGTGTGAATTTTTTAGATGGTGGGATTAGGGTTTTTAATAACTGAAACCAATCAAGAATGGGAGGCCCCAAAAACATAGTGAGCAAAACCGTAAGGAGAGAAATCACTCATATGCTAATGAATTGACTTGAAAAAAGTATTGAGAGTGTCCACTTACTAATTTTGGAGGCCTCAGAAGCTTTTCACACTTTTTTTTAAACTTGAATGGCTAACTTGGAGGCTAAAACCCAAAAATTTAGCTTCTTTGGCAGAAACGTAGCGCAGTGGCAGAAAATTTTCACTAGCACCCAGAATCGTCGCATCAATACTCAGAAACGTCGCATTTCCTTCCAGAAGCATAGTAGAATGAATTTTCTTGCAAATTTCTTTGGTTTTATTCCACCTTTGGCAGTTGTAGAGTGTTCTGAAGGTGAGAGAGGAGCTATATCGAACAATAGAGGATAAAATGAGTTGAGGAAGTCACGTTTTTCCGTTTATAACATCAATAAACATCTTTTTTTTCTTTTAGTGAAATCATTATCTTTTGAACAAAAGAAAAAAGTTTGAAAATTTTGACAATGTAACAAGCTTTAAGAGAAGACAAATTGTCTTCATTTATTTTCCTACCTATGCTAACTCCCTTTGAAGATAACTTCTATGATGAAAATTACTCTTTTTTCGCCTTATTTATGACATAATTTGGACATTTAAGGTGGTGAAACAAAAGAAACATAAACACTGGCCTAGGTGAAAGTATGGTGAATGACCTAAGACTCTAGATGATAATGGAGGACATGACCTATGAGATGATAATTATTATGAATAGATTGGAGGGAGTATCTATAAAAACATATACGTATCCATCGAACAAAACTTTATTTGAAAATTGTCTCGAAAATATAAAATTTTGACCTAGGACCACTACTAAGTAAACCTGAAAAGAGTATTTTTGGTCAGTGAATATTAGACACTAACACCACTCACATTGAGGCAAGAGGGAAAAATATTCCAGAAGAGGGTAAAAAGAATTCATTTAAGGGTGGAGAGAAAGGAAAGGTCTTCAAAGGAAAAGGAAAGAAAAATGCATCCGTTAAAAGTGAAGAAGAGAAAATAACATGAAAACATTGTTCCAAAGAGGGTCACGATGAGGACCATTGTTGGAAGCTTCATCCAGAGATGAGGCCCAAGAAATTCAACAACAAGGGGAAACAAAAAACAGCTGCAACCACTCAAAATGATTTTGGATCCGATTCGGGTGATGAAACTAAAATTACATCCATGGGTATGAAAGTAAAAGAATCCATTGATAGTACTAGTTCATTAAATTGTCACACTAGTACTCCAAATGAAGAAACAAGAATTGAATTATTCCATGTGAGGGTTATTGCAAAACATACAAAAATTGACACACTATTTGATAGTGGGTCTCAAGCCAATTTGATATCGAAAGACTTAGTCAAGAAACTTAATCTTGAAACCATTCCACATCCCAAACCATATCCATTGAGTTGGATATGAAAGAACACAAATTTACAGGTTACAAGAAAGTGTATTCTTCGGTTTGAAATCACAACAAACTTCATTGACGAAGTTGAATTAGATGTTGTATTGCTTGATATTTCAAGAATTGTACTGGGTAGTCCTTACCTCTATGATAGAAAATTCATATTTTAACACCATGAAAACAAGTGCCACTTGTTCAAATATGGTGTGGACTATACTATGAGATCTCATAGCAAGAAACTCAATCTTTCATTAGTTAATGCAGGACAAATGTAAAAACTAGTGAATTCAAGCAAGAATTTTGTGCTTCTTATGATTAAACCAAAGAATGATGTTGATTATGAAACATTTCAAGGTTTTGATCCAAAGTTGAAATCTGATTTGATTGAAGTGGTTAATCAAAATAATGAGATGTTTCGGGAACCAAAGGGATTACCAAGAGGGGAATCCAGCATAAAATAGAGTTGCAACAAGATTTTCTTCTTCCTAACATTGTCATGTACAGGATGTCGGTGATGGAGAGTGTTGAAATCAAAAGGCAAATGCAAGAGTTGTTGGACAAAGGGATCGTCTGACCAAGTACTTCTCCATGTAGGTCACCTATTGGGTTAGTGCCAAAGATGGATGGAACATGGAGCATGTGTGTAGATTTATGTGCATTGAACAAGATTACGGTAAACAACAGCTATCCACTTCTTAGAATAGATGATTTACTTGACCATTTTAAAGATGCAAAGTATTTTACTAAGTTGGACTTAAGGAGTGTCTACCATCAAATTAGAATTGTTGAAGGTGACATTTGGAAGATGGCATTCAAGACAAAACAAGGTTTGTTTGAATGGCTGGTTGTGCCTTTTGGTTTATGTAATTCTCTTGCTACCTTCATGCATGTGATGAATGATGTGTTGAGGCCATTTCTTGATGAGTTTGTCATAGTCTACTTAGATGATATCTTGATTTTCGATAATCACGTGATGAACATGTCATGCATTTAAGAAAAGTACTTGATGTATTAAGGAAAGAACAATTGTTTTTAAAGATGTCAAAATGTGAATTTGGTAAAACTTCTTTGGGGTACTTGGGGCATATTGTTGGAGGAGGTGAGTTAAAGATAAACCCCTCTAAGGTTGAGGTCATTGTGAATTGGAAAACGCCCAAGAGAGTCACCAAGGTAAGAAACTTTTTTGGAGTAGCCCAATATTGGAGGAATTTTATCACTAAGTTGTCTTCTATCGCAGCTTCATTGCATGCATTGACTAGTGTGAAAAAGGTCTTCCAGTGGGGAGGTGAGCAACAAAAAGCATTTGATGCTTTGAAAGAGAAGATCAGTTCAGTCCCAATACTTGCACTACCGAACTTGAGACCACTACAAGGAAAAGAACCTCTAGCGGAGGTTATAAAGGAGGTTTTTAGTGTTATAAAATTGGCCAAAATTGTCAAAAAAACATATGCTACCACATCCGTTTCTGGGAACAAAGGTTTTGGCGAAGCTTTTAACGGAAATTCAACACAACTAAAAAAAAAAGGGCGGCCGGAGGTTATTACCGATGTTTTTTCATCGGTGCGCTATTCTGTCTTTAACGCACTAGTGCGTACATGTACACGACGCCCCGGGGTAGTCTAAGGAGAATGCACCGGGCCGTTAAGGTATAAAACAGTACCAGGCATAGTGTTGGTGATACAATGCACGAGGTCGTTCTAATTGGTCTTGGGATTTGAGCGGTGCCCATAGGTCGTATCAACGCACTAGTGTGTATACCTTAATGATGCACCGATGCGCCATATCACAGAAAGGCACCGAGATTTATAATTGGTATCATTATTCATGCAGTGCACATGGATCATACAAATGCACCGGTGCTTATAGATACATAAACGCCTCGGTACGCAGTATCACACAAATGCACCGATATTTATAACTGGTATTGGTATTTGTGCGGTGCCCATAGATCATAAACACACCGGTGCATATAGACATCGGTGCGTATAGGCACTAGTGCGTATAGGCACCGATGCGTATAGACACATAAACGCACTGATTTACAGTTACTGACACACACCTATTTTCATTTTGTTTTTTTAAGAAACATCGACCTATGACAGTCAAATTATTATGATTGTTTTAAATTCATTATTCATCAAAAGTCGACACATCTTATAATAATATTAATATTAATTACATTTTTATTAATGCATTTGAATTTGCTGTTTGGATTAATTTGTTATATCATATCAAAATTATTGTGGTTTTTTTAAATTCATTATTCATCAAAAGTCGACACATATATATCTTATAACAATATTCATATGAATTAAATTTTTATTACTGCATTTGAGAACGACAATGGAGAACACAATAGAATAAATTATAACATATTTTATGATTATATATATATGATATATATGAATAAGACAGTCTTTATCATACAAAATGGGACAGTTAATATTTGTATCCCTTTGCCTTTCAATTGGGACACTATGTCCATTACATAAAACAAAATGTCTGATTTCACAGACATATTTCAAAAAATAAAACGTCTTGCTTTGATATCCAAACATAGTGATCATCATTCTTCACTTCAACTGCTGTCACTACTAGAGATACTTCCATGACTTGGGTTATTTTCATGAATGTTGTGTTCACGGCGTTGATTGTTTTCTTCTTCTTCACCTTCCATCTACAAACATAAAAATAAACTGAAATGAGTGTATATACATTGGTGAGAATAATGAAAATTGCAATATTAAATAATATACATCAATGTAAATCGAAAAGAAAAATGGCGTACCATAGCAACAATTTACTCATAAAATATACACATTCTTTCAAAACCATGTACCATGCCATCTTTCAAAATTTCATCTGTTGGCATAGTTCCATACTTCGTTTCCTGCAAGTTTTATACCCCATAACAAATCATATATTTAATATAAAAGATGTCTTTGTTCTATTAATTATAGACAGAGCTAAGTAAAACAAGATCGATAGATGCTTACAAATTCCACAATTAAATTATGATATGCCAACATATACTCACAACCCATATTTAACTCAATTTCAATCAATTCGTCTGATGGTTCTTCTTTGTATGTTAGCACCTGTTTGAAGTCATTCAATGATGATTTTTGTAAACAACTTAAAAAATACAAAAATGAAATCAAGTTAAGTTGTTATAAGGAAGTAACAATTACTCACAAACTTAGAGATCAACATTTTCTTCCTTTCTGTCCTGTTTTGTGTGCTGAATGGGTTCCATTTTCTTTTATTTTCTGCAAGAAAATTCTTGAAAATTAAAATTTAATGCTAAATTGTTTATTTATTGTACCTAATGATCGAAAAATTCAATAATTACATATTACATTTGAAGCATGTTGTTGTTGTTGGAAAGAACATCTATACATTAGTTCCACTAGATCCCTCAAACTTTTGTAAAAGTTTTTCCCCTTTCGTTAACTTCGAGCACCACTCCAGATGAGCTAAGGAGCAATTAATTTCCATTTGCATGTTCTGTTTTTTTTTCTTTTTTTAGAAAAACATTCCTTTTGAGTTATTGGTCCATGTACAACATTAAACAGATGTGAATTAGTAGACTACTTGACACATGTTATCTAATAATTTTAAGTATATTATTAATGATAATTAAAAAAAGAAACTCATATTGGATCGATAGTATATTTTCATTCACCTGATTCATCCTTTTGCAATTTTTCCATTAAACTTTTACGCTCTTCTGGTCTTAGATCAGAAATAATCATATCGAGATTTGTCATTTTGTGGCTCTGCATGATACACAGTAAACAATACATATTAGTTAAACTTACATATAGTTCAAAAATAATATTTTTTATAAAGAATTTACAAAGAACTTGTCTTTTTTTCTTTTCTTGATGTGTTAATAGTATTTTTGTTACTTGATCTCATGTCAGAAATTTCTTTATCAATCTGAAACATGTACCATATCATTCATTAATATATTTATAAATAAATTCTCAACTTTTCAGGTAGAAAATAAATCTCAAGACACCGGTGCGCCTTTCACGAGATCCGCACCGTCGCTGGTGTGTGGAGATATTAACAACGCACCGCAAAACAATATAATACAACATACGGTACGTTGGGTATTGTAAATGCACCGCAAAAAACAGTGTAATAGACCTAACGGTGAGTGGGGTATTATAAACGCACCACAAAAACGGTGTAATAGACTGTACAGTGCTTTCCTAATTAAATGGAGCACAAGTGCCCTATTTCAAATTTGGCACACGGATTTAGAGAAAATATTTTCATTTTTTTTCTACAGTACTTTCGTGGTGCGCTCTATAATACAGTGCACCGGTGTGGTATTGTACGCAGGGTGCTTCGATAAAGAAAAATCCATTTTTTCAAAAATTCACGCAATGGCCGAATGGATAGGGATCCGACTATGCAAGTCGTCCCATGGATTGGACGTCAATCTAAAATGAAAAACCCTAATTCTGAAATCATAGAAACAGGGAGAAGAAAGGACAAAAACAAAAACAAAAAATGAAGGGTTTAGGGTAAAAATGAATAAAACTGCAGAAAAAAAAATAATAAAATAATAATAATAATTAAAAAAAAATAAAAATAAAAATAAAAATTTAATCACGAGATGGTTTCAAATTCTATGATACAGGGTTTGAATAACCAGAGGTTTGGTTTCTGATTGTCTGAATACTTCTGTTCAAACGTATTTCGCTGCTCCATAGTGCCCTCCTGCTCTCTTGCTCCAGGTTTGTCTCCTGCAAATATCTGGCTAAAAAACAGCAAAAATAGTGAAATAATGAAAATCATTTAGTATATAAAGAATTATTTTATGAAATTAGATTTTCGAAAATATTTTGCCGCCTATTTTTCAAATTGCCATTTTTTTTTCACTTAAAGAAAATAGAGTTGCGTTTTTTTTTTATTTGTGTTTATTCGTTACCGGTGCGAAAGAGTTGTGACGCACCGGTGCGTCTTATTTATACGACACACTGGTGCGTGTTAGGATGATAAGCGCACCAGACTGTATGAAGTTTTTTTTGGTATGTAAGATCATAATAAAATAATGATAATTATGAAGTACATGAATTTATTTTCATCATTTTCTAAACTTTATTATGTTACAAAAATTCGTATT
This sequence comes from Pinus albicaulis, assembly GCA_034641835.2. Lineage (NCBI taxonomy): Eukaryota > Viridiplantae > Streptophyta > Pinopsida > Pinales > Pinaceae > Pinus > Pinus albicaulis. The sequence goes on along the minus strand of CM076580.1, from coordinate 873,762,726 downwards.
ATTCTAGATTTGTTATTTTACAATTATTTGAAAATTTACAAATTTAAATATTTTAATAAAATCATTTCACATTAATACAATTAAAATTTTCACATTAATAGAATTAAAATTTTACAAATATTTTACATACAAATACAATTAGAATTAAAATTACAATTACAATTTTACATAAATTTCAGATACATGAATTATGATTAGAATTACAATTACAATTTGAATTTTACATAAAATTACATTTACAATTTTAGATAGAATTACATTTACAATTACAATTACAATTTTACAAATATTTTACATACAATTCAATTAAAATTACAATTACAATTTTAGAATTTTACATACAACTACATTTACAATTTTACATAGAATTACATCTACAATTACAATTACAATTTTATAAGTATTTTACATACAATTCAATTAAAATTACAATTATAGATACAATTACAATTTTAGAATTTTACATACAATTACATTTACAATTTTACATAGAATTACAATTACAATTTTATAAATATTTTACATACAATTCAATTAAAATTACAATTACAATTTTAGAATTTTATATACAATTACATTTACAATTTTACATAGAATTACATTTACAATTACAATTACAATTTTATAAATATTTTACATACAATTCAATTAAAATTACAATTACAAATACAATTACAATTTTAGAATTTTACATTTAGAATTACAATTACAATTTTACAATTTTTCATTATAAATTAAATATTACAATTACAATTAAAATTTTACATTCAATTACAGTTTAAATTACAATAAGTACAAATACAATTACAATTTTACAATTTTACATACAATTAAAATGTAAATTACAACCACAATCATGGCATAATATTTAATAAATATCATGGTCATTAATATTAAATTAATTAATAAACAGCATCACGATCATGATAACCATCGTACAAACATCATATTCGACTAATAAACACATTCAAACTTCAAATTAACATTATATATTAAGATCATCACAACACAAACATCAAATATACATCTCAATATGTCAAATAACTCATGCTATCACATATACACATCTATTTGCAAGCTAAACATTAAATGAACATATCTAACATGACCTAACAATATGTACCACATCATGATGATCACCAACATGAAAATTAAGTACAACAAAATACATGGACCATAATACATGAACCATAAAATACATGGACCATATATATATATATATATATATATATATATATAACTTAATAATGTTAAAAATATACAACTGTAATATAAATGTCATGGATCAGGCACTGGTGGTGGTATAACAACATCAATAGCAGTACTACAAGTGGACTCCTTCTCAGTAAAGTTGAGTGCAGCCTCGACAGTCGATGGTCGAGCCTGCTCATGATCATGATCACTAGTACTAATAGATGCATCCGCTGGTGGTAGTACAACATCAATATGAGCATTAGTAGTAGAGGCCTGCTCAGTCAATAGTGCAGCCTCAGCGGTCGATGGTCCAGCCTGCTCATGCTCATGACTAGTACTGATGCATGCAGCTGCAGGCTGCTGAATGGACGTGATTGATGGTCTAGCCTCATCTCCATGATGATTGTCAGATGCTTCTAGTGGAGCGTCATGCTCATCAGGCGCGCCGCGAGGTGAACGATCATGAGATACATGTGAGTCACTGCTCGCGAACTATCCATCACGTGTCGCGGCCCGACTACGCCTATAGCTATGGACAACCCTCCTTGGTCGCGTAACAGCTTTCGTATCTCCTACGACATGCCGCATCAGGTCATACATGTCACGCGACATGCCTCTCCACATCCGTAACAACCTATCATTGGCCTGTATGTCTCTGTAATGAGCGGGCCTGATGCCCGAATCAACAATCAATGCACAGATTTGGTTGGCCAACTCCATCCTATATCTGGTCTCAGGTCGACCACGCCCAGCAAAAGGCGGCACCGGTGCACCATGATGAGCAGGATCATGTCTCTCTGCTACACCGGCCTCATCCTCATCATGATCATGCTCGGCACCAGCAATATCCTAATCGTTATCATCAGGATCCACACCTGGATCAAGTGGTGGACTCGGCACCTCCTCGCCATCAAAAGAACCAATGTCTGCAAAATATATACAAGTACATAACAATAATTAGACAATTTCATTACACAATTTAATAAAAACAAGTTAAAGAATATGTTAGAATAAACATAAATAAAACAGTAATATTACCTCTATCATATGGCGGCTCATCAGATGTGAAGAGGATGTTGGGACACCCTCGCCAATCTAAGCCAACGGAAGGACATGGGACCATAATGAAGGAATGTAGCTCATCAACACTGGCTAGTAAGTCCAGTGAATAATGTGATATCCTGGCTAGAAACAAAGTGTCTCCCCTCTTGAGCATCATCTGCCCCCACATGTGCATCAGGGCCTCAAACCTCGGCCTACGAGGCTGTCGAACAAAACTAGGTCTCATCTCTAGAAACCTATTAAAAAATAAACAAAACAACTTTGAAGCAAAAGAGAAGTTGACCCTCCCTTGTGCATGAGCACGACATCTATCTAAGACCATACAAAACTGCCACAAAAAAATGGCAAACCACTTGAAAAGTCGTGACTGCTGTACTAAAGAATCAACATAATATAAAAGCAAGCAACTAATGCATTGCCCGTCACTGGTGTTGTGCGAAATGGTCGAAATGATAAGGGAGAGGCACTGCACATCCTATCTACCAAAAGCACCTATACGTAACTGACCTCCAAGTACCTGAAACTCGGAAGGAGATAGTACATGTGCTCCAATGTATCTGTAGGAGTAAACTAACTGACTCCCTGCTACACAACCAGCGAGCACGTCTGGGAATGAGGGAAAATCCACCCCTCTCCTCGATAGTCCTATAATAAAATAAGTATCCTCCTCAGTGGATGTGTACCACTGGTCAGGACCAACCTGGAAAGCTTGTCGTTGGGCATTCCATCTGCGGATAAGATATCTCAAAAACACACTATGGGCCTTTAGGGAAGTAGCCTCCTCATAGAACTTGAGGAGGCCTACCTGCCTAAGGATCTCCTAGATATCTACAGTAATAGGGCGAAGGTATGCATCTCTCTCCCTCTCTCGGGCCTCCCATTGGCGAATCATGTCATATTGTTCAACTTGTTGTTGTAGTTGTTCCTCCTCTTCTCTCTGAATCATTGCCATATTAAATAAATTTTTTTAATTAAAACAGACATGCATTTAGGAATATATATATATATTGAAAAAAAAACAAACAGACAAGTCGATGCGCCATAAAAACAATCATGCATCGGTCGCGGTGCGTCTTAAGAATGTAGAGCACAGGTCCCGGTGCCCCTAATGAAATACAACGCACCGGCCTCAATGCACAGCTGTCTATTTTTCAAGCACCATCAACTTTATCAAAGTTCAGAATAGCGATGCGCTGACTGAAATATACGCCCCGACATGTATAGTCGTGTCAGCGCACCGACTTCATGACAATTACATAGTCAACGGTGTGGCCTTTTACCCGACCGCACCGTTGATCCTCTCGGAATGCAGAATGCGGTGCGCTGACATACACCGGGGCTGATAATTCCATCAATGCACCGCACTGTGATTCCTGTGGTCAACGGTGCGCCTGGATAAATGATCGCACCACCTTTTATTTTACTTTTTTTATTTTAAAATTATTCGAGGTGCCTTTCGGTACTACCCTAGAAACGATGCGGATACCATTAGCACCGATGGAGGTGCGACCTATAAATTTTGCAAGCAGCACCACTACCCGGTGCGAGCCGAACAACTCCGGCGCACCGCACGACAATTTTTTTTTCTTTTTTAATGGTTATTTTAAGGTCATTTCAATTTATAATCTGCTTAAAGGCTTAATTAAGGAAAAACTAGAAAAATACCTGTACATTTCTCTGTCGAGAAGGCATATTGGCTGTAAACTTTGCAAAAGAAAATTTGACCGCCGTTTTTCAAAATGCAAGCTGGAGATTGGTGGCCAATGAAGAGCAGCAGTGCTTGAAATTGGTGCAATGAGAGCACCGATGTCAGGGCGGCTTGAACAAGGGGAAATGGCACTGGTGCTTGAGAGCTCTGGAGCACTGAGGAAAGTGAAAAATGAAGTTTTTTTGCCGTAATTTTTTTTTTTTTTATTAAACCTTGTTCCTATGTGCGGGGTATTATAGGCGCACCAGTACGCTTACCTATGACCGCACCGGGTTGTGTCAAATTTGGCGGATTTTTTATAATGCACCAGGGAATTTTCCTAACACCGCACCGGGATGTTTCAGTTTTGGCGCAAAATTATGATGCACCGGGGCAGAATATCCGTAAAGCACGGGTGTGGAATATTCCTAAAGCACCGGTTTTTTGGCCTTAATTGTTTTTTTATGTATGCTATTCCAGTGCATGCAGTTTATAGGCACACCGGTTCTCTTGGATAAAAATGCACCGGTGCGTTTCTGTTTTAGTGCAGTGTTTTATGATGCACCGGCGCAGAAGAGTGGTGAAGCACCGATGCGTTACAGTAATAGGAGGCCCCGGATGTGTGTGTACATCGCACAAGTTGTCCGATGTGCCAATGTTTCGTGCGCACCTATGCGTTCTATGGTAGGGCGCGCACCAGTAATTGAGAGCTCAGGAGCACTGGAAAACTGAAAAATCCAGGTTATTTTGCCGTAATTTTTTTTTTAATTTAACCCTTTCTGGTACGCATTGTTTATAGGCACACCGTTTTTGTTTCTTAGAAATGCACCGATCGGTTTTTGTTTTGGCGCGATGTATTATGATGCACCAGTGTGGTTTCTTTCTACCGCACTGGGTGGTTTCGGTTTTGGCGCAGTGCTTTATAATGCACCGATGCGGAAGATCTGTGACGCACCGATGCTATAGAATAATAAAATGCATCGGGCGGGTGTGTACAGAGTGCACGGTGTTCGGTGTGCCAATGTCTTGGTCCACACCGGTGCTTTCTTGGTTCCAGAGCATCGAGGCGACATGTAATGATAAGCGCGCCAAGAGAAAAACATCCACAAAACCCTCTACCCGCCAACCTCCTCTAGTAACCTCTGCTAGAAATAGATGTATGGGGTAGTTTTCTGTGGGGTTCTTCAAAAAAATTCGCTAGACAGTCTTTTCCTTGTAGTGGGCAACCCTTTGAGATTAAAACTGATGCAAGTGACTATGCCATGGACGCAGTCCTTATGCAACATGGTAAGCCCATTTCATTTCATTCAGAAACTTTCAAGCATGCAGTGATTAACTATCCTACTTATGGAAAGGAGTTTTATGTGTTGGTTCAAAGTGTGAAAAAGTGGAAACACTACTTGATGGGAAAGGAAACAATTATACACATCGACCACCAATCATTACAATACTTGCAATCGCAAACTAAGTTGCAGCAATTAAGGCACTTTCGATGGATGGGTTTCCTACAAAAATTCCACTTGGTCATCGGGTATAAGAAAGGTATATACAATAAGGTTGCTAATATGATTTCTAGGCCTATTGTTAGTGCAGCTACTTTACTGAAGCATAATTTTGTTTTGCATAAAAGTTATGTTGAGCAATATGCATTTGATAATGACTTTCAAAATGTTTATGCAAACTTCAGTCAAGGAAGCCAAGTAGAGGAATTGGATTACCCTGTACTTAATAACTTATTGTATCATTTGTTCAAAATTTGTATTCCACGAGGGGAGAGAGTGTATATCATAAGGGAAGCACACACTTCTCTTATTGTTGGACATTTCGGTGTAAGAAAAGCAGTGTCACATCTTCAAAGGTATTGTTATTGGCCTCGTATGCTAGAAAGTGTATCGTGTTTAATTAAAGGTTGTTCATTGTGTTCAGTCAATAATCCTAGAAATAGGAAGTTAAGATTGTACACACCACTGCCCGTACCTTTACGTCCATGGGAGAGTATCTCTATGGATTTTGTACGAGGTCTTCCATTGTCAAAAAGAGGTCATGATTATTTGTATGTAGTTGTGGATAGGTTCAACAAGATGTGTATATTAATGCCATGTAAAAAGAAAATCACAACTGAACAAACAACTCAATTATTCTTTCAGCATGTTTGGGTTATTTTTGGGTTGCCCACATCCATTGTTAGTGATCGAGATTCTTGATTTGTTGGGAATTTTTAGTCAAGTTTGTGGGACTTGATGGATACCATGTTGAAAAAGTGTACAACCTTTCATCCAAAAACAGATGGTCAAACTGAATTGGTCAATCGAACAGTCATACATATTATTTGAGTATACTGCAACAAGCATCCTAAGTTGTGGGGAGAACAATTGCATTACATTCAGCATGCTTACAAACATGCAAACAATCCTCTATACAACCATCGTCATTTGAGGCATGTCTTGGATACTCGACTAGATCGTCATTGGATTTCATTTTTGGGAAGGATGTTGCTTTTAATGGCCATAGCGACATAGAAAAATCCAAGAAGTTCATAGAACAAACCCAATTGATACATCAAACAGTTCAAGATCATCGTGAAAATAGCCAAGGAAAGTACAAAGCAAGGCATGAAGAGCGATGTGTAGATCACAAGTTCCAATTTGGTGATGAAGTTCGGCTTCACAATAGCAAAGATAGACTTCACAAGGAAGGTAAAAAACTAAAACCAGTCTGTTATGGTCCTTTCAAAATTTTGGAAAAGATTGGTGACAATGCCTTCAAGTTAGAGTTGCCTTCAAACATGCAAATTTACTATGTTGTTAATGTTGATAACTTAAAGTTGTATGGGCCTCTATTGATTGAAGATCAAGGAGAAAATTTTCATATTCCTTCTATTGAGGATTTTTCTCCTGGATACCTTGATGAGCTTTAGCAAGACACCATTCTTGACAGAAGAACAAGGACATCAAAATGAAGGACTGTAGACTACCTCCGTGTGGAACTCAAAGGAACAAATCCAAGCAAGGCCAAATGGATCGAGATTGAGAAGGTGAGGGAACTGTACCCTCATCTGCTAAAAAAATGAAAGTGATATTTTGGGGTCCAAAAGCTTCCATTGGAGAAGAGTGATCAAGTGCTCAATAATTAAGCTCAAAAATGAAAGTTTTTGGGATGGTATGGAATCTGAACGACCGCCTAGATATCATTGTTTTGAATCTGTCGCAACTCATTTCGTGGAAAATCGACATGGTATGCTCCCATAAACGTGTTCTGTCTGCTTTTCCAAACAGGGAAATTTTTGAAAAAAAATGCAAGACATCCCAGTGAGCATTCTGTATAGCTGACTGGGCATGCCTAGTTGGAAGGTTGACTGGTCAAAGGTTTTCTCCGACGAATCAAGTGGTGCTAAGTGGCACTATTTCAGTGGTTAACTTTGGTGTGATGTGATTGGTTGGGAATGCATCCAACCACATGTTACCACATGGCCCAACCAAAGGCCGCCACGTGGCGGCACGAGAGGCCAAAAATTTTTATTAACAATCAAACTGCAGTCTACCAGAGTCGAACTCCTGACCTCACCGCAACAGCAAACACCGACCGTCATACCACCATTGCTCCTTGTTAAAGCTATGGTTAAAAACCATATTAAAATTTTAATACGGTGGAGGTTGGGGCTAAGGCCTAACCCCTCGGCACCCCCGCGCCATGGGACCACGGGCAGGGGGGCCAGGGGCTAGGTCCTAGCCACCCCATTTTAAATGGTAATGGTGTTATAACCCGTAGGTAGTTGCAACGTGACCACCACGACTTTAATCGTCGGCGGTTAGTTAACCGCCCAACACGTTTTTTTGTTAAAAAATATGTTATGCACCAACCATATTGTTTGAATTTTCAGACTTAAGGCGCCATTGGGCTTATTAAGGCTCTGAAAATTTCACTTGTAATTTAGGGAAATTATCGTCCAATTAGTCGAATTAAGGGCGAAATTGTAGGATAAGTCCAGATTTTGGGAAAATTGTGGAGCGATTAGTAGGAAAACTAGGGAGGCTCATAACTTCTCCAGTTTTTTCCCAATTTCGAATTAGAAGGAGGCTAGACAAGCATTTTTTGGCATTCTGGAGCCATTGGAGCAGGTTTCAGAGTTGTTTCAGCATTGTAAATGTATACAATCACACTTTTGAAAAATAATTGAATAGGTCCAAGCCATTAGAAGTTGGACCAAGGAGATGTAGCCTAGGAGGGGTGAACTCCTTCATCAAGTGATGTTGTGTTATTGTTTATGGGGATTTTCATCTCTATTATATGTTGTTGTTCAGTGTTTTTTTCATGTTAATTTTTTCATGAAATTTACATAAAACACATAAAAACTCATGTTTAAACTTGCAATTTACTCCATAAATCGTCAAGCACTTTAACATATTCTAAAGAGGAATTTAGCACAAAAAAAATAATTTTCCCATTCAGATCGCCCTCCCTCCACTGCATCATCACCTATATGCAACGCTCCTTTCGAATTTAGGAGGCTGCGTTGGTCCAAGGGCAAGTTATTCAAACCCCGAGGCACTCAAAAATCTAGAAAACTTGCATGAAATCACAAAATGAAACCATGCAATGAAAAATAAAGGTTTTAACTCCTACCTGGAAGTGACAACGCTTAAAATTATCCACTGGATTAGCTGCAATCATCAATAGAAGATCGAGGGAAAAAAAGTACTCAAAGCTCATTATGGAAGGTAAATGTGAAATGGTAAAAAAATGAATAGTAATTCTTATTACTTATGGCTGTTTTCCCATTATTTTATCATATTTAATGTTTTGACCTAGTAATGGTTTTTTTTTATCATAAAACATGTATTTTTTATCCTTTTGTGGTTTTCTGAGCAGGTCGACATTTGTTTGAAAGATTTTGTAATGTTTTGAACATATTATTTTAACCAAGGAGCATAATTTTATAACTTTTCTGTGTTCTATAAAATCACAAAAAATTAACCCCATGGAGTCCTCTTCATCTCTTTCATGGTTAGTTAAACATACTTAAAGGGATTCATCTGAAGGATGAAATTATAGATCAAGAATATGTTATCCTCCTCAAGGTTGTTAAAAAGTAAAGAGGTATTGGCCAGTATGGTTGGGGAAATTGGGAAAATTGAGTACTCCACTTATCAATGACAGTGAGTCGCTCTTGAACACAACACTCTTCCACTTCATCTCTGTGGTTGTTGGGTTGGAAAATTTTCTTGTCTTTTGGTTCATCATACCTTTTCAAAGCCTCTATTTTCGATTTTGGGTCAATGCTTCCAACTCCATTCAATGTCGTCGATGTGTTCAAAAGAAGTCATTCAGTCAATATTTGCTACAATGCTCTTAATCCTTCATTCCATATCTATCATTCCTGATCCAGTTCTGTATCATTATCATTCTATATCAAATCATGATCCATGTTTCGTGTCATTGATGGGAGATACATCAAGGTCCTCATGTGACGAGTTGCTTCCTGTCGACATCAACTCATTATCCAGGAAGATGACTTAGAAACAACCTTTCGGTACTTTGGTGCTTGCATACATTAATGGAAAGTTTCATCACTCTCGGCAACAGGTTTACAGCATTGGCCTTTGACCGAAAGATTTTGTGTGGTGTTCAACTTCAACTCATTTATTCACACCATACAGATTGTATTGCAATACCTTGAGAGCCATTAACATCGTTGGTGGTTTCTCTCACATCTTTTAATGACTTACATCATTGGTTGGTAATCAGATGGTGTCTACCATGTTCGACTCCAACTCATTAATTCACATGGTTAGACTTTTACATTGGACGGTTATGTGAACGAGATAGAAGACCCCAGATATAATTTCATCCATCTGGGTTGTGATTTCGGGATTAATACAAGATAAAAAAGTATGATGAATATGATCGTACATACAATCATCCAGTCATGGGTCCACCATTTTTCATCAATGGAAGTGTCTTTTGGTCATTGTACATGAAATGTTAGCTTATGTGTTGAGTATGGGTATGCCTCCCTCAGCAAATATATCATGATGTAAATGTATTGTAACGGAATATGCTCTCATCGGTTGTTCTTAGTCCTGACTTGTCACAAAGTAAATCACTTCGGCCTTCAATTGTCATTTTTTACTTTGCGCTTTAGGGGGGAAATCTATTATAGGTCATTTTGTCGCATCTGGTAAATAGGCCTACCAACTGGATCGATCAACATCCTTTTACACCTGGCCAACATCCTTGCAAAAAGCCTTAAGCATGACTATGGCTAATCCCTGATTTTCTTCCTAAAAATGCTTCATTTCAATTATTTTAAGGACCAACGCACTCTGTTGCCTTGGAGACCTACTTTCACCTACAAGTTGTCCCTTAATGGGGTGGTATGATCACCTACAAGTTTCCCTATGTTGGGGTGTGTTGATTTTAGAAATTCAAGGAAAATAAAAAAAAATCTCAAAGCTTCCTCTTCCAGAAGCTTCTTGGAGTTGTTATAACTATTTAACTTGGACGAAAGTCTCAAATCCTATCCTATATTACCATGGAGTTTTCATCTCTTAACCCTTGAACTCATCCTCCCATTAAGAGTGGATCTTAACTCTCAAATTACCATCATCTTCTATATATTTGTGTCCATCCACAAGCTAGGGGTTGGCTTTTGGAGATAAATTCTACCCTCTTGTTGCTGTGTGAGTCATTATTCCATGCATTAGGGTGACATAGGGGTACCCTTTTTGGAAAAGAGGGACAATTCAACTTGGAGGATCTCTCCTACAAGATCAACTCCTATATTTGATTGTAAGTCACTCCATTTCTATTAATGCAAGGGTGAAAATGTGAAGTTGGGAAACACTTTTTGCCCTTTTTTGACGTTGAAAATTGTAATTTTCTATGATTTTCAACTTCAACTCCACTAAATTAACTCCTCCAAAACTTCTGCCACTGAAGTCTAACTGAAGTAAACCATGCAAGATGCCATCAAACCCTAGGAACCACGTGATTCCTTGTGTCAGTTGCATGAGCCACCTCCATGACTCAAACTGAAGTGCGCCAAGAGAGTAAATTGCTGTTTATAGTCAAAATATTATTAAGGGTAAATAATATTTGACTTCCATATTTTTAGGAGATCAGTCTAAAAATAGCCTGGGTCCTAAAAAATAGGGTCTCATCTATTTCTACCGACATGTCGCATCCATCAAGAATCTCCAAGTAGAATTCCCAAATTATGCTCCGTATGTCTAAAAATAGACATAGTCTAAAAATAGACTTTGCGCCAGAATTTGCCTGCGGGCCCACTTAGTGAAGGCGACTTCATTTCACTAAGCTCCATCATCTTGCTGCATTCTCAACATGTGTGATTGATCTTTCTTCATGTGTTTACAATTGGTTATTAAATTTCTGCAGAGGTTTAAGTAGAAGGATTTTGTATTTAACAGTGGCATATAATTGTTAGATTAGGAGGATCTAGGCAATACATAATTGTATTCAAATTTCTACACTAATGGTGTACGACTACGGGTGTGCTATGGTCAGTAAGCCTAGTTTCTTCACGACCTCTATTGAAATGAGATTATTTGTGCTCCCACTGTCAACAATGAACTGCAGTGGAAAACCCTTCACCCACATCTATGAGTGGAAGAGGCGCTCCCCCTCCTCTAGATTTTTGGGCTCATCCTTTTGGATCTTGGTGGTGGAAAAGATGTCACTAGGCTCCACATCAATAATCTTCTTCCATTTTTCATTCCCATGTCAAGTTCTGACTTGATTTGGAAAATACATCTGATTCAGAAGCCTTCAGCTCAGCCACTAGTGATTACTTGGCTCGACACTCACTCATGTTATGAGTGGGGCTCTTATGGAAATCACACCACTTTCCTATGTCCTTCTTTGTCTTCGTGGTGTTGTTCTTTTCTTATAGCATTGACGGGTTGTATTGGGTCACCCCAGCTTGGCTTTGTCCTTTGTTCTGCGATTTGGGGGCACCTTTCCCTTGCTTTGGATTCGCAGATCCAAAATATTGCTTATTTTGTTTATACTTATTCTTGATATTGACAACATATCAATAAGCGGCATCGAGTGAGGAGATGTCCAGGAACTCCATTTATTCTTAGATGTACTTATGTAAACAGTCGCAGTACTTGAATACCAAATGTCACTCAGAATAATTGATACCTAGCTTCGTTTGAAGGGCATAAAAACCATTTGTGAACTTTGGCACATCTTGGTCCCTTCCCTGTCGCAGCATGATCGACTTTATGCATTCATATTCATAGCTATTGACAGGGTAATATTGTTCCTTGATGACGTCTCGGAAAGAATTCCAAGTGGGTGCGACTAAAAACAATGAGGATTCTCCATTGTCCCTTTGCTCGCAATAGGTTTCCCACCAATCCTTGACATGGGGGGGGAATTACAAGAGTGAAAAAGTAATATTTTCTCGATTGGAAAAGTCATGAACTGAAAAATATCCTTCCAATAGATATAACAATCTATCTACGATGTATGCATCTATCTATCCTTCAAATATGGGAATATCAAAATTAACTTGTACCTTAAAAGGAGGGGCACCTCCAGAGTGGTTATCAGATGAAGATGTGTCGCTTGTGGGTAGTCGTCGAAGGATCTTGGAAACGTTATCCATAATTATGTTCTTCTGTTTCTCTAGGACCTTCTCAAGAAATATTTTGAAAGGGTATCCTACTCCCTCGTCTTTTTTTCTTCCACCATGGGAGGTTTTCGAGGTTTTCAACGCTGATTTTGCAAAGGTCCAACCAAATCAAGCCCTAACTCATTATACTATGACCTCAATGGGGACATGTAAAGAAAAATTGAGAAAGAGCAGACTGATTTGATATCACTGATCCAGACTTATCCAGCAACACAATAAAATAAAGATATAAACATAAACACAAAGATGTAGGAAAAATAAAACTTCATTTCATTAATATCAAAGAACTAAAATATTCTTACATATAGAATGGAAATAAACTAGCTCAGGCGATAGTAGCTTATCTCTGAGAAGATATGTGGTGGCTACATGCCTCTTAAATGTGTTACAATAAGGCTCAAAAACCTTTTTATCATTGAACAACAAGGGAAAACCCTAACCCCATGAGATGGAACGCCAAGATTTTGTGGGCCCCATTGGGGTTAGTTAGGCACCCAAATTCCCAGGATCATAACTTGGTCATTTTATCTCTATTTGTTTCATATGATACCTCATTGGAAATATCTCTCTACGTACTACAAGATTTGTTGCAAGCCCCTACCTACAGCCATGGGATTTTTTAGGACCTCAAAAAAATGTTATTTAGGGGGTTAATATTTTTCCAGGAGTTCAAGACCCAAAAACTACTAAAATAGTGAATGTTGTTATAAACAAGAAAACTGATGAAACCGAATGAAACCAACTAGAGGTCTAGGTGGAATAGGCAGGTGGCCACCAATATCCACCTGGATCACTCTTGCAGCCAAGAACTATTTCCAAGGTAACAAAAAAACACATCCATCACATTCACTAGCGGGTCCATGATATCTTGGATAAATCCAATTCCAAGTACAAACAACGCCATGCTCATCATTGATTTCCACATAAGTTTCAAGTGAGAAATAAAGTTTGGTTACATTTGCAAAAGGAACATCTTCTTGGAGCCCATCAGAAGCTTTGACCACTCTGATATGGACCTTACACCGTCACCAAGGTTGTGGGTGACAATTCTTTCAAGCTCAACATTCCTCCATTCCTTTGCATGCACCTAATTTTCAATGTGAACCTCCTTTGGCCATACTTTCCACCATTGTTGGACACATAGAACATTGTTCTGCAGTTTACACCAACAAATATCAACCCATATTACACTAAATAAGTTATGAGTGACGAAATCATGGACACATAGATCAAGAACACTCACCAACATAGGATCCAATTGTGTTGGGTTGACAAAGTCAAGCAACTCCTACACTGAGGAAAGTGACTCACCAAGGACCCAATTCAATAGAACTTTACCTATCTCATGGAGGCACTCAACACAATGGGGACCATTGTTTCCTAAGGGAGGAGGATTAATCCAGGTGAATATTTGTGGTCACTCACCTATTCCACTTGGACCCCCAACACTATTTCTTTTCATTTTCCTTAATTCTAGAAAACATTTCTATTTTTGGAAGTTTTTTGGGTCCTAAACTTCTAGAGTCATTTTGAGGTCCTAAAGGATGTTTTCTGGGAAAATGTAGACACCAGAAAAGTTCCTAAATTTGTTTCACACATTATTTTTTTTCCTCCTCGTGGATATCTTCGAAACGGGGTATTATGATATCCAAACAAAGATTGTATGCCAAAGTTTCGACCCGGGGAAGTTAGCAATCCAACTTACCCCAACATGGTCCGAAGTCGTCGATGATTCATCTCCTAGGGTTAGGGGTTTACACTTATTCTTTATGATATAAATGCATATAGGCCTCATTGTAACATAGTTCAGAAGACGTGTGATTGTTCCTTGCTACATGTAAATATTTTTCAATACTTGTTATTAATTTAATTGAAGTTTTGTTATTTCATTGTATCTTTGTTTTCTTTTAAAATATGTATTTCATTTTGTTCCTTCATAAATCTGGATCATCCTCGGTTCTGTGGGAAATCAATTTTAAATTTATTTATTTTTATATTTGTAATTATTTCATGATCCCCTTGCATGAATTTCTATATGGGAATACTCCTCCAAGAGTCAACGAATATCTTAAGGAAGAGTTAAATCAAATTGGAAACTAGTTTATTGATGATTTTTTCACTTACAATAGGATATATGGTAGTGAGGTAGGACCTCATGCTTTTCCAAGATACCTCCCTAACATAATTTCTATAAGGGAAATGTAAAATCAAATTTATTTACATGATCAAGCAAGGAAATTAGGTAAACTTTAGAAGAAAAATGGCCTACTTTACGAATCAAAGTTGGGAAAATGATTTTAAGGGACAAAGGGTGTGCCAATAAAGAATCAAAAGAGCTCCAGTATGTTTGTTCATACACATTTCCTCATTATGATTATGATCCTAAAGATATAATTAATGAACATTATAACGTTGTCAGTTATAACAAAACATGTGTACATCAACAACCTCTCTTTTATTAATCTTTATAAATATTGATGATTTTGATCAGGAAATTACTAGAGGAAAATCAATGGATAGTGAGGATAAATATATAATTTAAGTGCATAGAGAAAAAACTTATGAGGCATTTCTCAAAAAAAAAATCTCCACTCTTCCATCCCTATTGAGGATATCAAATCTCTTGAATATTTAAAATTTCAATTTACTCCAATCCCTTCAGAGTCAACCTCTACCTTTGAAAAAAACTCAATAATATCAAGTTGTAAGCTTGTCTAATGTTTTTGTTACAATTCATGAATCAACTAGTTTGGATGGGGGTAAAGATGACAGTGCAAGACTGTTGGGAAAGATACTGAGAGGGGGGGGGGGGGGGGGGGGGTGAATCAGTATTTTCTGCATATTCAAAACTTTTACTTTTTCTTGCTTCTAAAACCCATACGCTACTTTCCTGATACAGACTCGCGTATATACGCAGATACCCTTTATGAAACTCGTGTATACACAGAGATCTAATTATGTCAATAATTCTTCACTTATATCATTCCATCATTCATTCATCAGATGTTCTATAAATAGTAAACATGTGCAGTAAGAACAGAATAAACCATTACACAAAGCATCACACATGAACACCAAGATTTTAGGTGGAAACCCAAGTCAGGAGAAAACCACCGCTGCCGTTGCTCAGACTTCAATATTTTATTATAAGGAAAACATCTTACAACATATGTACTGGCGCAGACTCATACCAGTACGCAGGCACCAACCTGCGCTCATTTACCAGCCTCTCCTGGAAGGGAGCTGATAACCTCCGATCAAGGCTACACCTCAAAGACCTCTAGCAGACCCACGCTTTCATCAATTTTCGGCATCGGATCCAACACATATATTTAAGCCTCCAATCATAAACAAACTCAAATTCCATAACTCAAAATCGTAGAATATAGATAGTGCAATACGTGCCATAACAAAGATGACATTTCATATCCTGGTGCCTCAACAGTTCCTAGTTTTGCATACGCATCTTCCTTTCACTATACCGTGATATATGACTTTCTACCACAAACTCAGACATACTTCTATATATTATTTATATTAATTCCATCACAAGATAATGGTTACTGCTTCTTCATCGGTTGCCAGATATATCGTTAAGTTTTTCCTCGCGCCAAACTAGCGAGCATTTCTTCGTATTTTTAGGACATTGAATATTGCAATTCTCTAATGCATCCATCACAGCGATTTTACCTCACGCTTATTGTATGTTCGCCTCATCTCAGATCTAATCAGTCCATAAACAGATGTAGCAAATACAAATACATTTCAGATCTAGATTCACTTCTTCATCATTTTCTTCATAGGTGCTTCATGCATTCAGATCTATCATTCAACTGTAACCCTTTCCATTCAGATATACTTCAGAGAGAAGTATTCATTCAAGCTCAGACATCTTGCACCCACTCATATCATTTGCACAATGAATTTCTTCTCCTTATATAGGTTTACCCTTTTTCAATACCATGAGCCAAAACCACATTACTTCCGATGGTATTCCTGGACGGGGTCACATAGACGAATCATTAATCAATACAATGGGTCAATACCATGGTGGTTACCCCTAGTTTTTCACTTTATGAGCGCTTTTTCCCATACGCGACTTGGAACGTTCCTTCCCGCGTGCATACGCGACTTCTCCTAGACAAATCCGTGTATGCCTTGAGACATACTCTTTTCATCATAGATCTAGCACATACTAAATTTCTTTCTTCATTACCTTCTGTACTCACTGTAGATACATCGGATTTACATTATTTAACAAGTTTATCAAGACATATTCTTTCAAGCACAACTTCATCAATTGGATTGCCATCAAGGACAGCACATGCCAACAATATCATGTCTTCATCTTCATTTACTGGGTTGCCATCAAGGACAACACTCTGCATCATATTTCCAACAAAGACAACCAAAAGGTCACAAAGGATAAATATCAGAAATAGCACAGCACTAAAAAGGAAAAACAAATAATAAAACAAAGAACCCCTACTAGAGAAATGATTAAACTTAATTCTCCTGAAGAGATCAATTAACAAGATTCTCAAATTGATAAATATCTGAAACAAAATGATAAAATGGATATTTATAAAGATAAATATAAACAAGATACTCCTTAGTCAACATTTTTGGATAACCCTGACAAAGGAAAGGAGTCAATAGAGCAGTTAATGAAATATTCTGAGATTTTGATTCCTGATACATCTCCCAAATATTCTATGACATCTATTTCTAAAAATACCCCATTAAATTCTTCTATGTTCAAGCCTCTTTCTAAGGTTGAACCAGTATGGGAAATTGTTCCTTTTCTGGATGAATATTTTTTCAATTTACAAACAAAATCAATTATGAAGAGAACAAATTATGGAAAATTAAATGATTAAACAATCATTGAATTCAGTTGGCAGGAATCAGGTGATATAAAATATAAGGTTGAAGATTCATCACAAGCTCTTGGATATTTTAAATTACCAACAACATTCGGTTAGTGAAATCTCAGCAGAATGTCAAAAAAAACTTCAAAGGATTAAAGAAATAGAAGCAAATTTGGAGAAATGTAAATTTTTCAGTGAAGAAAAATGGAAGTCTCATTTTGCATCACTTATAGGAGGTTTTTCTATTGAAATAACAAACTGTAAAAATGAAATACAAATAAAATTAAATGAGTAGAAATAAAGCATGTCAAACAGGTGGAAGAGTTGAGGAAGTCTCATGATGATCAAATATGAATTATAAAAGAAGAAGTTGATATTAAATTTGAGATAATGACCAAAACATTAAATCAGTAGATTGAAACTATTCAGGTTTAGGTAAAATGCACTCATGATATTGATCAAAGAATCAGTATGTTTAGATAACAAGCTTTGCAGGTTAATCAAATATTACAGAAGAATCAGATCGATTTCTAGAAACAACTAGATAAAATCTATATATTTTATCAAGAAATTTTGAATTTTAATGATAGAATTGAGTGTATTGTTGAAGAATAAAAAACATCAAGGAGAGACTCATATCGATTCTAGATTGAAAAAAGTAGCTGGAACTTGAGCATACTCCTAATTTTTCCAAGAGAGATAACATATTATGTTTGATCATTTAAGTCAAAGAGAGTCTTATTCCAAAGAAATTTAGGAATGGACTAAAAGAGCCATTGAGAATTTTGACTCAGTCTCAAATTTTGGATCTGATTCCATTGAAGAATTTGATTTTCCACGTTCAAATCCCTTAAGACAAGGTGTATAGGGAATCATAAATCAACAAGAAATTGAAAACGAAGAGCAGAATATGATAAAATAATAAAAGGAGTCAAGATATGGAACCTACGGGAATTTTAGAAATTCCTTCAATTTCTATTTGAAAAAATTAAATTAATTTCCATATTTTCTACTAAATAAAAGAAAGGAAAAGATGTATTCATAATTTAGTGGTCAGGTTTCATGTTAATATTGATCATTTTCTTCCAATGCATTTCTTTGCAATCACACAATTTTTTATGGATTGGGTAACATTCATCCAAGAAACTTCTCTGAATTTTTTGCCCACAGAGGATAAATATTTTGAAGATCAAGAAGAAGATTGAAATGGCCTACCACATTCCAGGAGAAATATTTTGCTAATAAATATTAGATCTCAATTTTAGCATTATCATTTTCTGAACAAAATCTTGGAGATTTTTTATCTTTAGCTAAGAAACATATTTTATCCTATTTTCATTTTGTTATTTATATGACCCATTATGTTGGTGTAAGGGTCGAAAATTGTTCATACTCAAGGCTTTCATTTTATAATCATATTTTGACTTTAATCTTTGGAAGACCAAGTTTTAGAATTAAATGTGTTTGATATTGTGTAATCATTTTAATTATTTAATTGATGTATCTGGTAATCATCCTCTAACTTGTCTACATGTTTATTTTTGTTGAATATTATGATATTTTGGCTAATTTCTCTTATGACATGTTACAGTATTTTTTTTTCTCTCAAAATTATTTAAGTACATCAAATTTGTTATATGTTCATGTTTTATGAGTTTGATGGTAAATATTGATATTCCAATAGTAGTGTTTGGTGATTTTCTCTCACTGTCAAGATAAAATTATTTTTAGTTCATTTATTTCTATAGGTTGCATGCAAATTAATATATATATATATATATATATATATATATATATATATATATATATATAGCAGGCTCTTGAAAGAGAATCTCCACAAAATTATCCTGCGTGGTTAGCTGGACCCAAATTCTAGCCAGATTCAAACACAAAATGTTTTCTTTTAAATATAATGGTTGAATGAATTCCCCATCACCCAACCCTCACAATATTTTTATTTTTCAACCCAAATCCTTCTCACACACGCAACAATTTGTATATTTTTGTAGTTAATTGTGAATATTAACTTATGTCATATATTTTCCCTAATTTAGTTTAATGTTAGCATTTTTTAAGTTTGGTAAGTTAGAATATGAAACCAAGCATTTTTTCGGAGAGTATACATCCAATTCAAATGAAAATGGGTCTAATTGAGACCCTAATCAGGCCAATACTAAAATCATTGAAGTTGGGAAATTGTATCCCTTTCAACACTACTCTAATAGAAATTATATCAAAAGGTCTTGTGAGCACTATAGCTGAAACACCAATAGCTTGGGTCATTGAGTAATGAAGTAGAATTCTGCAAGTGTAACAAATTTGGACATATAGAAAAATTTTGTAGGTTGATCATTCCTCTAATGGATCAAAAATAAGGTTTCAACAACCCTCCAAAAGAACCTTCAAGAATCTCAAAGAAAGAGGTTGAAAACTATGCAATTTCTTTATGAGCCCAAAGTAAGAAAGGTGGGGGGCATGTCGATAGTGAATGTTCAACACACATGACAAGGGATAAAGACAAATTTTCAACCTTGCAAAAAGAAAGGGATGGAATGGTTACATTTGGAAATTATGGCTCATCTAAGATCTTAGGGAAGGGTACATTCAAGCTTGGAAGCAAGGATGTCATGGCAGCATATGTATTTCTCATTGAAAGTATGAACCATAACTTGATAAGTGTGATTCAAATGTGTGACCAAGGTAACATGATTCTATTCAATTCAAAGAAATGTGAAATAAGAAAGGAGAAATTGGATGGGCTAGTGGGAACAACACCAACGACTTCAAACAATACATCTTGGATGAAATTGGAAATGAAAGTTGTTGTTTGGTAAAGTAAGGATAAATTTTTCTTTGTTTTAGGATAATGGGTCACATACACTTTGATAACTTGATCAAAATTATCAAAAAAGGAAGTCGTCAAAGAGATGCAATAAATTTCAAAACCAACAAGCACCATATGTAAGCATTGTTGGTATAGAAAATAGATAAGGATTGAGTTTAGGACCAAGGAACATTCCAACTCAAAACCATTGGAATTGGTACACATTGATCTATGTGGTCCTATGACAAATAAAGGATTAAATGGTTAAAAATACTTCATGTTATTCATTGATGATTACACCAGAATGACAATAGTAAGTTTTCCAAAGAATAAGTCAAAAGCATTTGAATTTTTTAAGATTTACAAAGAAATGGTTGAAAATGAAACTGAAATAAAAATAAAATGCTTAAGATAAGAAAAAGGAGGAGAGATAATGTCAAAATAATTTCAACACTTCTATGAAGAAAAAAGGTATACAAAAACACTTCTATGAGTCATTGAAAGGAAGAACAAAACTATAGAAGAAATGGCTAGAACCATGTTGAATGATCCCAAACTGAGTGATATCATTTGGGTTCAAGTAGTGTAGAAAATTGTTCATATTCTAAATAGAGTAATGCTTAAAAACAACAGTGACAAGACCCCATATGAACTATGGAAGGGGAGACCTGAAAATTTCAAGCACTTCAGAGTCTTCAGAAGTAAATTCTACATAAAGAGGGAAGATAAGAAGGTCAAGAATTTTGATTCTCGGGTAGATAAAGGTATATTTGTTTGGTACTCAAACAAAAGAAAGGTATATGATTGTTATAATCTGAGACTTAGCAAGATGGTAGAAAGAATTTGAATAACAACTGATGATGTTCGTGGGCCAAAGACCAAGAAAGGATGCCCATCATCAAAGCTAGAAGAAATAGAAGGACTAGATCAATAAGAAAGTATACAAGAAGAATAAAAATCAGAAGAAGATCCAACTCTCAACCAAGAAGAACTATAAGATAAACAACATGCACCTCCTAAAGCACCCTAACGATGGTATCAAAAGAATCATCCATCAAATCAAATAAATGGAGATATAAATATAGGAATGGAAACCAGAATAAGCCAATAGATACACATGCCAAAACCAATACATCTTGCTCTATTATCCATAGTTCAGCCTAACAACTTTGAATAATAATTCAATTAGATTGAAAATAATGAAACATGGGAATTGGTTCCAAGACTTAGGGACAAAATGGGTATTTAGAAACAAGATGAATGAAGATGGACAAGTAACTAGGAATAAAGCAAGATTGGTATGTAATGGATATGTGAAAGTTAAAGGGACAAATTTTGAAGAGACATTTTTACCTATGGGTCGGATTGGAGCTATTAGGATTATCCTAGTCGACACTTTCTCAAGAAGGATTAAGGTGTACTATATGGATGTAAAATATTCATTTCTAAATGGAGAATTTGAAGAATAAGTTTACGTAGAGCAGACAAGAGGATTTTTACTTATAAAAAGATAAGACAATGTGTGTTGGTTGAAGAAAGATCTGTATGATCTCAAGCAAGATCCTAGAGCTTGGTATGTACATTTGGACAAGTATTTATAGCAACAAGGATTCAGAAGAGGAATTTTTAGTAGCAACTTATATATAAATATTGAATGAGACAGTGTGACCATCATTGCATTATATGTGGATGACATCATCTTTGGAACCGATGGTGATAGGTTGAGCAAGAATTTTTCCAACGATATGCAAAATGCATTTGAGATGTCCTTGCTTTGTGAGTTGACTTTATTCTTGGGACTCTATATATCTCAAGAAGATGATGTCATATTCATTTCTCAAACTAAGTACATAAAATAAATGTTGAATAGGTTCCAAATCGAAGGTTGTAAACGAGTTAGCACTCCCATGGTGACTGGTTGCAATTTAAGAAAGGATGATGAATCTCAGGAAGAAAACTAAAGACTCTATAGATCGATGATTGGTAGCCTATTTCATGTGACAAATTTGAGACCAAATGTGATGGAGGAAGTGTGTGGAAATATTCCAAGCGACATCAAAATAATCCGATATTGTATCAGTGAACAGGATATTTAGATATCTTAAAGGAACAACATATTTTGGATTATGTTATATGAAGGGGAATGAAATGATTATGGCTTCTTATAAAAATGCAAATTGGATAGGAAGTGTTGATGATAAAAGCACCAATGGAGTAGACTTCTACTTGGGTGATAGTCTTGTATCTTGGTTGAGCAAGAAGTATTATTTAGTATCCTTGTCCACAACAACAACAAAATATATAACAACAAAAACATGTTGTACTCTTGTCCTCTAGATAAAGCAAACTCTGAATAATCTCCAAGTGAATTTTGATGAGCATATTTTGATATTTTTTTACAACACTGACACCATAAGTCTCTCCAAGAATCCTGGAATGCATTCAAAACCAAAAAAAATTCCTATTAAATACCAGTTTCTTCAAGAATCCCTTGCAGAGAAGAATATCAAGGTAGAATACATTGGGACAAAGGAACAAATCACTAACATTTTCACCCAGCCCCTTACATAGAGAGACATTTGTGTATCTTCAAAAAAAGCTCAAGGTCCTACCAAGTTCACATTGATATGAATTCCATCAAGCCTAGTAAACAAGGGGATAAAAGCATGTTGTAGAAAGTCAGAGGAAGATATTTTTTTAGGGGGAGATAAATTTTTCCACTGATATAAAAGGAGAAGATAAATCAGGAAAGGAATATCAAAATCGTGAATTCAAGGGGAGTAGTAGTCGTAGGGGGAGTAGGTGTGTTTCCATAAATTCCAAATGGGGAGATTGTTGCAATTTTGTTGTCAATGATGTCAACCCTAGATGCAACCAAAAGAATCCCCACTTTTGATGAAGCATATGACAAGGAAGATCCATGTTTTTGAAAGCATGATCATTAGAATTTGATTGTCCTTATTGTGTCAATTCCAATGATAGGTGGCACGCCACATAACTCCTCATGGTTGAGGAGATATTTATTGTCAAAGTTGAAGCCCCATTATGTATTCAAGGTACCCCGACACGAGATGTTGATGATTCATTAAATATTGGCATTAATTTGTATGGGTCTTGGGTTGACCAATCAACCCTCTATTTGAGGGATATCCTAGCCCTAATTAGCTTCTAGATTTTATTAAAGGGCAGTCTAAAATAAATTTAAATTTATGAATTATTTTATATGCTTGTGGATCAATTCAACCTTCAATATTTTTTGAATTTATGAGCATTTTTTTAGGTCGGCTCAAGTTTTCTAAGAGGCTAGTTGACCCTCCTTATGACCTTTCATTCATCTATAAATGATACTCAAATATCTCCAAAAAATAATCAAGTCATTCACGTCACATGTATCTTTTGTTGTAATTTCAATAGGCCAGGAGTAGTCACACTAATTTGTGGTTTAGGCTTAGTTTTTTTATGAGATACTATGCATGATTTCTATTTTTTGTATAGGATTTTTTCCTTCATTGATCAAAGGTGTCTAACATGAGGATATTATGGATATTTTAGGCCTATTTTAAGGCCTCCTGTAGGACATTTCAGTAGCTCTCTAAGGTAATGATTTTCATCCTCATGATGCCTATTTGGAAGGCACTTCACACTTATTCTAAGACTGTTTTGCAATACTTACAGAGGATTATCTTGAATTATTCCTAAGGCTTGTATTTCAGTATGTTCTAAGGCATATTCAACCCCCACTTGGAAAAATTGCATGACATTTTATCTAAAATCATTTCAGCCCTTCTTAAGACTGATCCATGGAATTTTTGTGGAACAATTTTAGGGTGTTTTTGGCACATGTTTGAGAAATGTTTCAACCTTCCTTGGCAGATTTGAGGCAAGAATTTTGTGACCCAACTAGGTTTGGATCAACAGTAAACCTAATTCTATCCTGACAAGTAAGAAAGTATTATTGGTTGAGAATTGTTAAAAATTGAACCCAAGGATTGTTAGAGGATTAATAATGTAGTATATCAAGTCTAATTTAGTTGCATTCAATCCAAAGAAATAGGTGCACATATCTACAAAGATTGAGGCATGTCTTGTTAAATTATTTCTTATTTCTATATCTCGGTAATTATATTCTTATGATCAATAATTACAAACTTGAAAATTCTCAACCTTAAATTTCATTTTTATGGTTGAAGAAACATTATTAGATTTATATAAGATATATGAGATATTTATTGTATATATATATATATATATATATATATATATATATATATATATATATATTGTTATACATAATATAATATATATATTATACATTGTTCTCTGGAAGGGAATACCTTCCACTGATGTATAAAACATCAACGCTCACTCTTAGTGAGGAATATATTTTCCCATGATGCCCCCTCTAGTATTCCCAATCATTCCCAGCCACTTCACATGGTATGGGTAGGACTACTACCATAGTCTCAAGACTACCTTACAAGTATCTATAATGTTTCTCCTTTTCTAGTAGTCTCAATCACACCTAGCCCCTTCACATGACATAGGCAAGACTTCTACTAGTCTACTCATTACTTCCTCAATCACTTCACATTACTAATATGGGAAACCCTTGGTCAGAGGGAGAGTATTTTCTCACTATAGGAGAAACAATATAACTCCCTCCTAACAAGGGTGGACATTTTGCATCATGTTAAGCTTGTCTTTGAATTATTCAAACTTCAGTTTAGATAGAATAGTGGTGAGAATTGTTATGTCCTTCTCATATGTGGATATGTACCATAGTTCCATTGCTCCTCTTTATACCAATGCTCAAATGAAATTGTATTCTATCTCTATACACTTTGACTTGTTGTGAAATTCCGAAAAATTCACACAAATTTGATCATCACAGTATATCAAAGTTGGCTCTAAATCTAGATATTAGGGAAATTTTGAGGTCTAAAATGGGCCTCCTAAGGAATATTATAAAATAACAGTGAAAATAATAAAATAATATTACATTAAGTCATCAATTTTTGGAGGGAAGAAAGAAAAAAAAAAAACTTTTTCAAATTATCTCCCTCTGAGTTTACTCAAATTTTAAGCGGGAGCGCTTGTTAGATGTGGAATGTAATTTTGCATCCAAGTAATATCCACGTTGCACACTTTTGATGGACCATATTGTTGAGAAATGTAGGGCATAGATATTGAGTGATTTCTCTTCTATTAGTATTGCTTTTGATTGGTTTTTACTTCTTTATATTAGGGTCTTTTTTTACTTAGGTTATTAGTGTTATTCTTCATCAAAAAGCTACCAATGCATAAACCATAAAGATACAAGAGACACCAAATATAGGCTATCATCTAGGGCCTTAACCTCTCACTCTTTGAGAGGAAAACCCAAAAAAAATATTCTTCTTATAGAGATTCCAATTAATGAATACCAAGACCAATACCCTTGACCCATTTTCTCCTCCAAGACCAAGACACAAACCCTCCTTGATGAGGTTCTTGATTCAATTATCAAACCTATGCTTATTTATTCTTCTTGTCAACTCTTCATAATTCTGGTCCCTTGGTTCTACGTTGCACTTCAGAAAACCCTTAGCCCAAAATAGTCCCAAAACTAATGCTATAATATTTTGTATCTTTTCCTCTCTCTTCATTGGATCCTATTGTTATCACTCACGGAAAACCTTGGCTATAGGGAAAAACCCTAAGCCAACCATAAAACCTCTTTTAGGTTGAATTTGGCCCTCCAACCCAGAGGGGGATCTCTCTGTAAAACTCAACTACTCTATGGTAACTATAGTAGAAGGCTTCTGCAATTGAGTTTAGTGACCAGATCTAGGTTTCTGTATAAAACGGTTTGTTTATGTTCAAAACCCACCATTGGGCATGGATTCAAGCTAGAAACTAAATGGCATCATAGATCTAATGATAAAATGGAACAAATCATGGGAGTCGCGTCCTTTAACTATTTGAAATATTTAGAAGAAAGTGATACTGGGAAAAACATATTTTATAAAGACTTAGAGCAACAAGTATTAATGATTGATAAAGATAGGAGCATCAATGAATCCAATCTCATAAACTAGCGTCATTAGACAAGAAAGAGAACAATTACATTACAAGAAAATTACTGACAAGGAAACAAAACTCATGAATTTAATAAAAATTGCTCAATAAATATTGTAAATAAATCTAACATTTCTCAAATATATTTAGACTATGAGTGTTTCTTTAACCAAAATCCAACCCTTTCTCATTACTCATAGATTGTTTTTATAGAGTTTACACAAAAGCTTTGCAAGATAATAGAAACTTCATAATTACAATACTTGATATATTAAAAAAAACTTTTAAAGTTCATGCACTAAAATATAGACTCAGAAATATCCAACAAACCTTGGAAAAACTATAGGTAAATCTGCTTAAATTTAGGAAAAAATAAAGTGATTTGATTAACTGCACAGATTGAAAATAGAACAGGTCCCTCTGAAGATGACCTCCTTTATCTCCACATAATAGGTCCCTCTGAAAATGATCCATCTTGTTCCTTTGATTTTCCTGTAAAAATGTTGACAGACGGCTTGTATACATTACTAATTTTTTGTTATGAGTTGTAACTGATAAATTTATGGAGGTCATTTGTTTTGAATATTTTCTGACCACAGAGATGTTAGGAATCTTTATTTCATTTCTAGAAAAATACTGACATGTGAATTGTAAATATTTTCCTAGAGGTAAATCCCCTCTGCAGACAGAGGCGATCCCACTAGCCCTAGAGTGGGTCTAGCAACAATCGAAACACGCAAAGTTGTTGATTCCTAGTTACAAAAGATAGAATCGTGATAGATCGCTTAACGTGATTCCTTCGCTACTGTTGTCGAAGAAGAAGGGGCACTTCCATTCCTAGCTGGATAGGTCACGATCCGTGAGCTTGTCGCATCCAGATACTTGTACACATGCGAAGAAGAGAGACAACATGCAACGCAATATTTCACACTTTATAACTATCGATCAGTTAGAGAGGAATGAATGAAATTGCATTATATCATATACAAACACAATAATGGAACCAATAGCGAAGTCATGTATATTAAGATACGAGAGAATGATTACAACTGATGCTATGACATTATGATCCTCCTTCGACAGGGCTCCAGCGGGACGTGTCTCACAAAGCTCGTCAGGGATTTGACAGAACTCTCTCTCTCACAGGGTTCTCCTTAGCTCTACTCTTAATTGTCACTCAGCTATAATTTCGTTCCCAAAAGTTTAGCTAGCTAGCAAATGGATAGGGCAAGCTTTTATAGAGGGAGAAGGAGAGGTTAGGCTCCCTATAATCATGGGGGAGAGTCCTATCTCTTAGGAAGGTTCCATGAGAGGTGGAAAGCCACTTCCTAAACAGGAAGATCTGGAGGCAAACAACCCAACCTCATTTTGATGATCCATTCTGAAGTTGTTAGAATCAAAATTCCACCTTCTATTGTTAAAAAACATTCCTTAATAGGCCTGGCATGGGTGTAACACAGAGACAGAGTGCCAGCTGGCACGCCCACTAGTGTGCATTTTCCCCATTGGCGCAAGGGATGAACTGGCTACCCATGCCAATGCCAAAACATGGGTTTTTAGGGCTTTCTAGAGGAAATGTTCTTGAGGAGAATTCTTTTCCTTATGTAGGAGGATGCCATCAAAGTGTTTTCAGGAAATTTTACTATTCACAGGTCATGGGAATAGTCCTCCAATGTATGGGACGAAGGATTGCAAGGACGGTGACAAAATGTTGTGTAACAGATGCCCCCTAAAGCATGAGGTCCGAGAGAGAGGGAGGGGTGAAATGTTTTATGAGAACGTGCGCAACTGAAAAAATTGTCGTCTGAATACCTACGAATAAAAATACAACTGATATCTCCGATACATGATATCTGATATGGGCACAGCCATCCATAATAGAGTGTACAAAAACTGGGATCCAAGGTATGGACGCAGCCATCCAGTAAATAAGGACCAACAAGTAGACTTAGGTATGGTCACAGCCATCCAATCGAATGATTCATGTAATAAATCATAATTATCCACAAAGAACTTGCAGCCTGGATGTTTATCAGACAAAATCCAGGATCTTGCGCTCCATCTCGACCCGAACAGAGTACAAGTTCGAGCATGCAAATATGTGAGTTGAAGTCGAACATGCAAGAACATCGTCTGATTACCAGCCAATAATGAAAGCTATTAAGAGACGTGAGAGAAACCACCAATAATGAGGATGGCTCTCAAGGTACAAAAGGTACAATCCACAGAATGTGAATAGTAAATTGTCGTCAAACACCCGCAAAATCATCTGATCGAAAGCCAATAATGAAAACCTTGCATTGAATGTGAAGAACCTGCCATATGCAGGCTCTAAGGCACCTGAAGGGAGTCTCTAGATCAACTTCTTGGATAATGAGCTGAAGGGAGTCTCTAGATCAACGTTTCCCACATCATCAACACGAGACAGAGGAACATGACGTTTGTGAATCAAGACCAACAGAGAATCAGAGGGAGGTTGAAAACTGCAAAGGCCAACTTCATTTGAACATATCAGTGGCACAACATTGGATTTGGCAGTATTTGACATCAAGGGATCTGAGGTCATGGTGACGTGGCAAAGACCAGATGAGCCTGTCAAAAGAGATTACCCAAACTCATGAAGGCAAGTAGATAACGAGATGAGATGTCCCCAACCCAACACGAATGTAGACAACTGCCATGTTCAAGAGCGACATACTTGTGACACGACTACGATACTAGTTCCATTTTCCCCCACCATTTTTGGCGAGTACCCCAATTATTTTTAAAAACAATCTTGAAGGGGATAGCATGTGCTTGCGATATAAGTTTGTCCTTCGGAAAAATCCAACCTAGTACATTTAGCGAGCCCTAGGAAGGAGGAACTCGAGTAACGTCATTACGACGGATTCCGATGTCATCGGTTTTTAATGAGTTTGAAAAAGGAAGAACTCGACTTATTTTCATGTTTAGAGAGTTTGAAAAGATAGCATAAAAGAAAACTCCAGCAGTCCCTTTTCGTAGATAGTCCCACAGATCCGAAAAGGTAGAAAACTATGTCTACCAGAACCTCCTAGTCACGATAGTCTAGGGTATTCCTTTTTCGTAAATAATTTATCCCAGCTCGAAAAAGGAGTAAACATATACTGGGTAGATGTCGTTTCGCAGCCAATTTAACAAGCTCAAAACGACAAGCGACTCGGTAATATTTTCAATTTTAGAGAGTCATAAAAGAGTTGAAAGGTAACTCTAGTAGTGACCTTTTCATGTTTTTACTGAGTCCGAAAAAGTATAAAATACAACTCGTGTCTTTGCCCTAATTGCGTGAAAACTTGCCGCTACACAAAAAACAAGTGTAAAACCCATTTTTTGACAAAAATACAATAAAATATCGGAAAAACAAGTCCTAAAACCTAATTTTGATTTTGAAAAGTGATAAATATTACCAATAGTAAAAACTTATTCACTTTTCACCTTTTTACCTCTTTGCAGAGTGATAATGAGCCATTGTGATCTTGAGGCGTCGATTGTAAGTGTTTTAGTGGACGAATCCCGATCTCGTCTTCTTTAGGTAAGAGCCACTTCCATTAGCCATCTTTTAAGTCATATTTCATTATCTTTAATCATGGTTTGAGGTCTTTTAGGGGGGCAATTTCAAAATTTAGTGCTCTGCGGTTGGTGCGGGTACCAGGCATGGACCCATGCCAATCCGCTCTGTTTTACATAGAGGCCGTGCCAGTTGGCGTGACTGTTAGCCAGACATCTATGCCAACGGCACAATGCAAATTTTGGCTAAAAAATATAAAAAATGAACCAATGAAAAGCAATTTTGAATACTTGAGGAGGTTTCTAACACTCCTATGTTTGATTTGATGCAGGTACCCAGAAAAAATGGTAATTGAATGGAAGGAAAGAGAGCACAGTGAGGAAGATGAATTGGCAATGGGAAATGAACAGTGTATGAATGCTCTCCAAAATTGCGGTTTGAAAAAATTCTTCCTAACGCCATGTCTCCAGGCTCAGCCCAAACTACTGCAATATCTGATTAGCATCTGGGATGAGGATGAGGAGAAGTTTAAACTTCGAGATCAGGTACTTGAGCTTGAAGTGTCAGACGTGTACTTCATCACTGGACTGTCACACAGGGGTCCAGTTCCTATCTTGACTGGCACTAGGCCTTCGAGTGAAAACATGACAATGGTCATGAACAGGGTGTGCAAAGGGGCACACAAAGGGATAGGTAGCAGAAAGGTATACATTCAGACCATCCCTGATCTGGCACTAAGAGTAGTGCTACATACCATAACACGAGCTGCGGGGTCACAGGCACCGCACGAGGCTACCAAGACACAGCTCCTTCTTGCATCAGAGTGCATGAACCCAACAGTGTTTGACTGGGCCACAGCCATGACTATGAACATCAAATGGAAACTGACCAAATGCAAGAAGACCAAACTAAAATAGTTTGGATATGCGTCAATTTTAGTATTGTTCTTCCTGGAACGACTACCTATCTTCCAATGCCAGGGGACCATAGTCCCGGATCCACCGTTGAGAGAGCCACGGATGGCTCGATGGACATCATTGATGTCCAGGGCGGGGGGCGGCCAGAAGATGTCATGGCGGCCCGAGTTCTTTGGATGGATTCGACGACAGTTGATCATCATAGAGGATTGGCCCTATGCGGGCACTGATTTCACTGGAGACCTAGACCTTCCGCTCCTGGAAGGAGAGGATTGGGACGAGGAGCTTGGTAAGACTCTTTTTAATTTTATGAGTTTTATGATTTTTTGGTATACATGCGTGTTCTAACAGCTGATCCTATATGTATGCAGATGTTGGCCCAGAGAGGCCCGCCGGAATGTTACCAGTAGCGAGGAGGACCCCTCTCGATTTTTACCCTCAAGGTGAGGGGAGCAAGGGGGACAAGCTTGTACATAACCTAGAGGGTATTGCTCACGGAGTTTCGGATTATGTTGGTTTAGCTGATGTTCCCTTAGCTTATCAGAGGCACACCGTGGGGGTGCCGAGTCGTCTCCACCGCTTACTGAGGTGATTGTTGTGGGCAATGACATGCTACCATGAGCACCATGCCGATTAGTCTCCTAGGCTTTTACTTGCATATTTTTTTAGAGATATGTTGTCTCTAGATGTAACTGAAAAAAACATGTATATTTTTTGGTTTTATATGATGCACATGTTGCAAACACTCAACATATATATATACATCTATTTTCTACATGTATCTTACTTACATATGATGATGTTTTTACAAATTGCGTAAATGTCTATCTAATACCATGTTGTCTACTATATTTTTTTAGTGTATTCATTCATCTCGGTATATGTTGATATGTGATGTAATCAAAATTTCTTTCAAGTAAATGAATACATAGATACAGTCTTAAAATGCAAGGGTTTCTAACTGAATAATGACCATTGAGTTGTAAAACCATAAGCTGTGAATCTAGATGTAAAATTAATGCACAAATACCGAGATTAACATCCTCATTCAATAATTCCAAAATGACACTATATTCCGCGACATTATTTGTAGCAGGCCCTAGAAAAACACCTTGTAAATTAACCAACTCACCAGCAGGATCGTAAATTACCTAGGCTGTCGAAGACAGGTTCCTGGTACTGTGGGAGGCACCATTCGTGAAACCAACATAAGGAGTAATAGATATCTGCACAATCAAGAAGACCCAATAAGCATAAAAATGCTTACAAAGCACACCACACCACACATGCACAAAAATGATTAAAATCACCTATGTACATATACTACGCAAGAACAATTCAAGAATAATATTTCTTCAGGTACAACCCATTTCTGGGTTGCGCCAAAGGAATACCTTCATAATCGATCAACTCATAAGCCCCATTTTTCAATGCCACCCACATAGGCCCATGCAAAGAGCAGGTTGAATTTTCTTCGCCCAAGCTTATCATGAGTCGACCATACAAGACAATAATCCCTTCAAAAGACAGAAACCATTTGATCTAAATGATCTTTAACTCACTTTTTCTATGCCTCGATAACCAAAGCAGCCAAGCGAGGGGTTTCATCCAATCTCTCAAGATATATGAGACATTCTTCCTCCGGAGAAGTGTCGGGTAGTAATTCCACAGCCAATTTTGGTGAAGGGATCTCACATTCAATTAGAAGAGTAGCTTCCAGACCATACACCAACTGAAATGGTGTGAATCCAGTTGCACTCTTCATTGACGTTCAGTAGGCCGAAACAGCTAAAAACAACTAGAGATGCCAATTCAATTTGTGTATACCAATTGTTCGTTGAAGCATCATGACAAGCACCTTGTTCACAGCTTCAACCTAGCCATTTGCCTGAGGGTAGTATGGTGTTGAGCTGTCATGATGCAAGCCCAACCTAGATGTCAGCTCTACCATCAAGTAGTCCTGAAAATGAGAGCCATGATCAGTGACAATGGCTTGAGGAACACCGAAATGCGTGATCACATGGTTGAAAATGAACTGTGTAGCTGTCTTACCGTCTGCGGCCAGTGTAGGCATCGCTTCGACCCACTTGGTAAAATAACCTACAGCAACGATGATATAAGCATGCCCCCAGTTGAGTGAGGGTTACACGTCATAAAATCAATGCCCCATTTTGCAAAAGGGCCCACGGTAATGACAAGATGTAATGGGAGAGGCAACGCACGCATCTTGTGTTGGAAGATCTGGCACGCATGACGCTTTCATATTGCAACAATACAGTCTTTAAATATAGACGGGCAGAAATAGCCCGCATAAAGAATCTTCTGTGTGGTAGCATAACCAGACATATGACCACCACAGGCACCACTGTGACAGTCAT
Source organism: Pinus albicaulis (assembly GCA_034641835.2). Taxonomy (NCBI): domain Eukaryota; kingdom Viridiplantae; phylum Streptophyta; class Pinopsida; order Pinales; family Pinaceae; genus Pinus; species Pinus albicaulis. The sequence goes on along the minus strand of CM076580.1, from coordinate 873,729,551 downwards.
TCATAACTTTCTCAGCCTCTTCTAAGGTCAAACACCAGCGGAGTATCAAATCGACTCCAACATGATATAGGGTATCTCCAACAATGCAATATGGTTGCAATTGATGTCAAACGCGGCGTCAAGCATCCTTCGTTAACTCGGACCGAAAGGTTGATTTTTGGAGGTATACGATGATATCACTGTACCATGGATCAAGAGTGTTGATCAAGAAGAGAGTTTCATCTGGGAAATTATCCTCGAATTGAGACAAAACAGATTCGGTAGGGAGAGAACAAATGAGATCAGAAAAAACCAGTGATTTCTTAGATTTGGAAATAGTGAACTCCATATCGAACTCTTGCAGGATCACAATCCATTTTGAGTACTTTCCCCCCACCAATTTTCGGGACAAAATGTAAGCCATGGGGTTGCAATCGGAAATCACAATTACCATACGCAACAAGATGTAATGGCGAAATCTCTAAACAGCCTGGACTATAGCCAGCGCCAACTTCTTGACGTGTGCATAACACGTTTCAGTGTTGAGGAGGTTCTGAGACAGATAATAAACCACATGTTCATTACTGTCATCATCATCCTGTACCAGAACCATGGCAATTGTACTGAATGCGGCATCCAAATAGAGGGTAAATTAATGATGATAATTTGGAGGACGTATTAATGGATCATTGACAAGCAACGTTTTAAGGTTATCGAAAGATTGTTGAGCAATCTCGTCCCAACAAAAAGGGATGTCCTATTTTAGAAGTCACGTAAACCCTTTAGCTACCTCTACATAGTTTGGGATAAAGCGACATAAGAAATTTCCTTTCCCTTGAAGACTTTGAATTTGATGCAACAAGGATAGGGAGGGGAAATTAACGATAACCTCAACCTTGAGAGGGTCAAGGCGAATTTCTTCCTTAGAGACAATGAATCCTAAAAGTCGACCACAGTCAACGCAGAAGACACACTTGTGAGGATTAAGCCTAATGTTGTAACGTCTACAGTGGAGAAAAATTTGGCGGAGATGTTCCAGATGGTCTTCACGTAGAGCTGAATGAGCCGAAAGGTCATCCAGGTACGGCTGAACAACATTACGTATGTCATGAAAGGCGTAGTACATGGCGTGCTGGAAGGTAGCTCCAACGTTTTTTAAGCCAAAAGGGAGCTTCTTATAGGAGAATGGTCTTATGTTGATTGGATGGAAGGATATTGATTTGATTATAACCTGAAAATCCGTCCATAAGGGAAAAGATCTCACTCCCTGCGCAATCGTCAATGATCAGATCAATAAAGGGGGTGGGATAGTTGTCCTTAGGGCAAGCCCGATTGATATCTCGATTGTCAACATAGAATCGAATTGTGCCTTGCTTCTTATCCATAGGGACTATATTGGAAACCCACTCTGTCAGAGGGATCAGATATATGAAACCTGCTTTGAGAAGTTTCTCAACTTCAGGTTTTATAGCAATGGCTTTCCGAGGATGCACTGGACGCAGATGCTGGTGGACAGGCTTCGCACCAAGATAGGTGGGAATTTTGTGCACGACGATACTAGGATCGATCCCAGGCATATCTTCATAAGACCACGCGAAAACATCATGGAATTAGTGGAAGAGACTAGTGTACACTTGAATCTCATCAGGAGAACAAGTGACTCCCACATGGATGTTCTCGACGACCCCCGGTTTAACGGAGATGTTGATAAGCATCGTTTGGGTAATATTACTTAGATTTCCTTCCGAGAAAAATTCATGAGTCAATATTGGCATTTGGAGTGGCAGAGAGGGAACCTGAGATGCAAAACGCTTGAGACAATTAGACATTGCCCCCAGGCTAGGCATGAATGAGGAATGATGATGCCCATTGCTCCATGGCAGATCTTTGAGAGACATAGTCTCCACGATAGCTTCGTCAGATGGAAAAACTTATCTCAAAGGATTGGGCGAATCTGCATCACCGAGCCAAGGGGATTGAGAATAAACATCAAGAGCCATGCTCAAAGGAGCATTATCAGCGGGAGGAGGATCCGATGCAGCAATGATTTCACAATAATTGATTTCAACCAGGGTCAGAGGCATTGATTCTCCAAAAGAGGCAACCTGTTCAGGAGAAGGGATGATCCATGGGTCATCTGGCCTAGAGATCATATTGACTTGAACGGTGTTCGGTGGTGGAATGGGGAAAATACCCATGAGAACGGGGTCTTTGAAAAGACCTGGTCCTACACTTTCAGGGGGATTAGGAATTTGATCCACGTACGACACGTTGTTCTCGAAGGAAAAGGTAAATAAAGACAACTGATCGACAGTGATAATCTTACCCTCATGTGGAAACTTCAAAAGTAAAAAGAGGGTGGACAAAACGCATAACATGGCATGGGTCCAACTGCGACCAAGTAGAAGATTGTAGTTGAGTTTAGCATCAACAACTTCCACTTCGACATTAACATTTTTACCTTGCATTGTAATCAGTAGACTCACGATAACACCCAAGGGTTTTGATTCCCTTCCATCAAATGCCTCAAGGGCATTGGGAGATGAAGTGAGGACTGAAGAGCTAATGGCCTTCTAGCAAGTAGATGACATAATGCAGGTAGAGGCACCTTCATCCACAATGGCTCTGTGAATATTGAGGCCGTTAATGCCGACTTGTATAACAAGCACAATCTGGTGCAGGAGTCGGGGGATGAAATTCTCTATATCGAAGGTGAGAAGGCTGGAATCGGAAGGATCGATTCCGCCGATTGCAGATAACAAAGCTTTCCATTGAGATGGAAAACTCTTAAGTACTTCCAACACGAACATCGCAAAAGGCGCCTGTGCCAAATCCTCAATAATGTTGTAATGCTGAGCAGCACGGGTGTTCAGATTATAGGAAGAATTTTGGAGAACACCTTTGGAAGGTGGCCGTACAACGGGTTCAGCACTGGGCCTTTCAATCTCAAGGGGACCAAAGGTAGGTGGGGGAGGAGGGCCATCAATGACTTCCTTCCCAGCTACCTGGAATGATCCGGCATAATCCTTCGACCGAGTGGCAATAAAAACAGATGCGGCACCATTCATCATGAAAACCTGAGACCCAAACGGTGTAGATGGTGAAGATTGCTCAACCATCTGGGTCTGCTGAGATGGAAAAGGTTCCTTAAGAATTGTTAGAGTTCCCATAGAGCCCTTAATAATTTGACTAACCTAGGATCATCTAGGACAATCTTTACTGTAGTGGTCCTCATCACAAATCAAGCAAGAGTACTTCGGTTTTCGCTGTGAACCATCATCAACACGTGGTTTGGACGATTCTAGTTTTGGGGCATTGGATTTGGCTTTGCCTTTGCCCTTCTTTTTCCCTTTGGAAGTCTTGTCCGCAGGATTGGCCTGGACGGTGTTGACCTCTGCGGTCTTACCAGAATCTGGAGCAGGTGGGGGAGCATAATTGTTGGAAGAATTCGATTTTTTCTTCCCATTGGAAGACTTGCGAGAAGTCTAAGAGACAGAACCAATAACACCGTCTACTAATGGGGTAGCCATCGCTTTAGAGGTCCCTGGTCACGGGACATCATTCAAGATGTCATATAACATATCGGACTGGGAGTACACTAAATCGAGGTACTAGGCATGACCAATGGCTTGTTCCTCGGTTACACATGCCCCCATAGAAATGTCTTGTGCAATCTTATTGAAAAAGGAGGTAGTGAACCAGTGAGTTAGAAGCTGATCAAGAATGTTGAACTTGATCAGACGATGAAGACGTCTCCATTCATGAATATGATCTGAAATATGAGTGGCTTTGTCATGTTTCATAGATGTCAGGAGATGCGTCCCAGCTTCATAACGAATTGGTAACTGGAAATGCGTCAGTAATGCCATAGCTAGAGTACTAAAATCTTGAAAAATACCACGAGGTAGTTCTATGTACCATTTAGCAGCAACGCCGGTGAGAGTGCGCTGGAAAATACATAGACAAATTGAGTCATCTATCGAATAATTCGAAGAACACCACAAATGGTATGTCATGACATGTGCTTGGGGGTCTTCCCTAGATTTACCCTCAAACTTAGGACAATCACCAGGCACCTTTTTCGGAACTGGAGGCCAATATGGATTATGAAGAATCAGATCATTGGTCAATTTGGACATGTCTGGTAATTCCAACATGGTGAGAAAAGGTAATTAAGGGTTAAAAGGCATGCCAGGTCCCCGATAAGGACTTGTACCTATACTCCATCCTGGTTGAGCATAACTCTGCCCCCATTGGTTCTGTCCTAGAGGATTTTGACCATAGGGGGTATAAGCCAGATAATTGGGTTGATATGGCAGCTAAAAACTAGGATATGAGGGTTGATAACTAGGGTACGGATTATGATTATATGTGGGCCCCGATTGAGCAGTGTATATATTTTTCTGCAGAGTATAAGTATAGCCTCGTTGTTGAAGGTAATAACCAGAACCTTGGGGTGGGTTGTAAAACGGTTGAGACTGACCTTTAAGGTAATAGTTGCCTTGGGGTCGAACGGGCTACTGGTAAGTGGGGCCCTGCTGAGTTGGATAATTCAGGTGCACAGGTGGATTCGGTTGTGGCCTAGAATAGAATAGCGGCTGTGCAGGTTGTCTTGGTTGAACAAGTTGACCTGGCTGATGAGGGACACCAGGTTTCCTTGGCTGAGAAGGTTGGCCTGATGGAAGGAGTGGGCCAGGTTGTGCCTAGTAACCAGGTTGATGTGTGACAGGACCATAAGATGGCCCTGGCTATGCAACATTTTGACCAATTGGAAAATTAGGTTGCTGAGGTTGCACTAAAGGTTGAGAAGGATGGGTTTGCCCCCCAAGACCATATGGAGGTCCAGGTTGATACCCTGGTTTCCCTATCGGTCCTTGAGGTTGCCTTGTTTGGACCACAGGGTGAGGCTACAGAGGTTGACCTTGAGGATTGTAAGACTGCCCTTGCGGGCCGTACAATAATCCCTGCTAGACTAACGGTTGTTTCTGTAAGGGTTGTCCTTGTGGGTCATACGCATACCCTGGATAGGCCGAAGTTTGTCCCTGGAAGGGTTGTCCTTGTGGACCAAAATCATATCCTTGCTGAAACAAAGGTTGTCCCTGAAAGGGTTTCCCTTGTTGATTAGAAAGTTGCACAGGCTGGGTAGATAGAAAACCGTTAATATGCTGATAAGCCTCAAGAGCAGGAAAATGAAGGGGGTTACCTTGCTCATCATATTGATATGGAAATACATAGATCGAGGCACCATCCACTCCATAATGGGAAAAGTAAGAATGATTAAGATCCTGAGAGGACTAACCAACCTCGGAGATCGGCGGCTGTAAAGACATCTGATACTCTTCAGGAGAAATGTTCTCGGGAATGGCAAAAGCTATATAAACGTCTTCTGGAACTGACAAGGTCCTAGTTGACTGAGTAGTGACAACAAGTGTAGACGCAACCATGCAGATAGTAATTCAAATAGGTGTCGATGTGACAAAAGGAGATTTTGTGAGAGGTGTCGATGGTGACATCCCTAACAAGGGAATGGTTGGATTCGTGGATGGAGTCGATATTCCCATAGAAGCAATAGCGGCCATGACCTGACTTAAAGACCTATATCCAGCTGGGAGCGATGGACCAGGTGAAGACATAACAGAAGGCTCGGGGATGTCTTCGAGAAAAAGCTGGTAATCTTCACCAGAAGTAGGAATTCCCTCACTAGGAGTAGGACTGGACGAGTCCATATCTGACCCTGCTGTAAGATCTTCTAAAAGACAACTAGGACTAGGAGGTATGACAGCAACCAAAAAGGGTGATCCTGATGTAAGAGGAGGGAAGTGTTTCCCTACTCCAAATCCAAACCAAGCGTTGTACAAGGGCCAATTGAACTCAACTATTCCTTCAAAGAGAAGTTCAGATATAACCGGTCCCTCATCGGGAAACTCAGATACAACGAGCTGCTGATGTTTAGCAAAGGACTGGGAGACCTTTTATGAATCTTCTGTATAAGGACTACCAGTACACAAAACCGATGGTTCTGCCACTCTGCCTATAACAAAAAAGAGGGAGAGATCAAAAACAAAGATGCACAGGAAAAAACCAAGGCAAACAAAAACAAGCTGAAAAATCAATCTCTAAATGGGCGTGTGACCGTAGGTGATTAATTTTACCACATTGAAATTGGAAATTTTATTTTTTCAAGTTTTAAGAGTCTAGAAACAAGTAAAATATGACTCTATCACTTTCAGTTTGAAAAAAATCATGAAAGGAGAAACGCTTGATGATCTTTTCAAGTTTAGGGAGTCAGTAAAGAACAAAATGACTTCTCTGGTAATCTAGGTAAATGGGTGTACCAGATATCTGTGCAGTGCCATATACACCTTGGTAAAAATGAAAGAGAAATAAACCAAGGACTTAACATACATGCAGGTAATCTCCCCGAATGTTGTGTCCGGTGTATCATGGGTAAAAGGCGGCAGACTCAGCTTCGTATGGATAAAGGATTTCTCTAGAATTATATAATGCTAGTAATACAAAAGAGCTTTCAATTTCCACTATGCCAATCGAAATGAAAAAGATTTTATTTTTTTATTTTTCAATATATTAGAGCAGATGCACTAAATGAATGAAAAAATAATGAAAACATCAATTTGAGAATGATAAAGAGAGAGCTAAAAACAAATCAAGTTCACTCAACTCAAACAAGTGCAATCGAGACTCAAACTGATGACGAAATCCCTCAAAGCGAAGAAGAATCTCGAAAGAGACTGAAACAAACCATGTGATCTAGGCTTGGAGCAACATAAAGCAAAATTGAATGAAAGAGAGAACAATCACTCAATAAACGCAATGATTCAATGGGATTCAGCAAGATGATCGCAAAGAAGAAAAAACAAAGTTGATCGGGAAAGAAAAGACCCAAAACTCCCATGGGAGGCTCAGCACACTGAAACACCTAGAAGCCCTAGGGCTAAAATGCAAAACTGATAGAAAAGGGAAAACAACTGGAGGAAAAGGGCTAAAAACAGTCAAAAATGACTTCAAAGCACTCAATCAATCAGAAAAAATAAACCAGGACCAAAATTAAAGCTTAAAGAGTCCAAGAACAGGCAAACCCTAAAACCAAACAGAGTTGGCGTGCCTGTTTGGCCGTAATCTGCGCCAAACAGGGGTTGGCATGAGGGCCTAACTAGCAACAAGTGCCATTTGGTGCAACTATTAGGGTGATAACCACACCAATCAGTTTTACCCTAGAAAAATGATGAAAATGGACAAACAGAGAGTAGATCTGGTCTTCTGGGGGTTGAACAAGGATTTAACACCAAGGAAGGCGAACCAGACAAGCAGACTAATCAAACAAAAAACAGAAAAACAACCCAATGGAGGAAGTACTAAATCCCACTGATCCCCAGCAGAGTCACCAAATTGTTGTGGAGGTAAATCCCCTCTGCGAACAGAGGCGATCCCACTAGCTCTAGAGTGGGTTTAGCAACAATCGAAACATGCAAAGCTGTTGATTCCTAGTTACAAAATATAGAATCACGATAGATCGCTTACCGTGATTCCTTCGCTGTTGTTGTCGAAGAAGAAGTGGCGCTTCCATTCCTAGCTGGATAGGTCATGATCCGTGAGCTTGTCACATACAGATACCTGTACACATGCGAAGAAGAGAGACAACATGCAACGCAATATTTCACACTTTATAACTATCGATCAGTTAGAGAGAAACGAATGAATTTGCATTATATCATAAACAAACACAATCATGGAACCAATATCAGAGTCATGTATATTAAGATATGAGAGAATTATTACAACTGATGCTCTGACGTCGTGATCTTCCTTCGACAGGGCTCCAGCGGTACGTATCTCACAAAGATCATCAGGGATTTGACAAAACTCTCTCTCACATATGGTTCTCCTTAGCTCTGCTCCTGATTTTCACTCAGCTATAAATTTGTTCCCAAAAGTTTAGCTAGCTAGCAAATGGAGAGGGAAGGCTTTTATAGAAGGAGAAGGAGAGTTAGGGTCCTTATAATCATGGGGGAGAGTCTTATCTCTTAGGAAGGTTCCATGAGAGGTGGAAAAACACTTCCTAAATAGGGATATTTGGAGGCAAACAACCCAACCTCATTTTGATGATCCGTTCTGAAGTTGTTAGAATCAAACTTCCACCTTCTATTGTTAAAAAAAATTCCTTAATAGGCTTGGCGTGAGTGTAGCATAGAGATAGAGGGCCAGCTGGCGTTCCCACTAGTGTGCATTTTCCCCATTGGCGCGAGGGATGAACTAGCTACCCGTGCCAATGCCAAAACATGGGTTTTTAGGGTTTTCCAGAGGAAATGTTCTTGAGGAGAATTCTTGTCCTTATGCAGGAGGATGCCATCAAGGTGTTTTCAGGACATTTTACTATTCACAGGTCATGAGAATAGTCCTATAATGTACGAGACGAGGGATTGGAGGGACGGTGAAAAAATGTTGTGTAATAGTAACATGTTCATATTTCCTTGTGAGGGCTTGCAAATTTTTTCATAGATTTCATGAATTTATTGTTTATGATCAAGTCTTTAAAAGGCACATCATCTATGTTGATGACCTAGTCAGCTAACTCCAGATTGCTTTTGATCTTGAATTTATAGCGTAGCTTATTAGTGGGCCTAGTGTGCCTATTACCCTATTTAGGAAACTTAGTTATAGGTTCTTCATTGATTAGTTCCTTACCCTTTGAATCTCCAGGTATGGCCACGTCTGCAGGGGTATTTTATAAGGGTGGAATGAAAAAGTAGCATAATCAATGTCATCCTCTAGGCCTTTCAATGATGGATATTTTGGCTTGTAGATTTTAATAGTTTTCTTTTGATAGACCTTAGGGTTTGTTGGGGAAACTAGACCAGATGGGGTTTCTGGGTTTTCAGTTAGAATGATATTCTGAACATGAGTTTGAATAGGATTCAGAACAAGGGTAGGAACAGGGTCTTGTACAGGGGTAGGAACAAGGGTCTGTATAGGGGTAGGAATATGAGTCTTAGGTTTCTTTATCCTTCTAGTAGTCTGAGGTCTGCCCATTTTTCTTCTGGTAGGCTAAGGTTGGAACCCTCCCCGGAAGAGAAAATGATTCTAAGTCCTATTTAGCTTTCCCAATTAGCTTTCTACCAAAATCTTAATTAATGCTTTATGATAAATAAAATGTGTGGAAGGATTAGCTCTAGCCATATATCTATCAGCCATGTGCTTGAGGCTCTCCAGTAGGTAAAAATAGGGATTGATTTTAATTTTCCCATCCAAATGTGCCAGAAAATATAAATGATACAGATTAATCCTATGGTAATGACCCTCATAGGAAAAATATTTTTGGAAAATCCGCAAGGGAGCATACCATTTATCTAGGAACTAATCTTTCTAAACACCAATTTTCTAGCTCCTCGCTTTGTGCTCCTCCTTGAAAAGTGATGGAACGTCTATGCCAGCCAAGATGTGTTTGTGGAATACATAGTATCCATCCATGGGAAACATCATGGCTTCATCCATGGTATGCTTTGTAACCTCAAATTCCAATCCACCGACCTTCCCATGGCTTCCATCGAACCCTTCCGCAAATGCTTGGGCTACCAAATCGTGATATTCTGAGCATCGATTGAGAAACCAACTCCACCCCGCTTTCTAGAAACATTGTAGGAGATCAGGGTAAACATTCAACAGATCTGGTTCTTTTGGTTCAATCCAGTCTAACATTCCTCCTTGCCCCATCCTATTGGCACTCTCGGTGAGTTTTACTATTAGGTTATCACAAAAAATGTTATTTTGATCTCCAAGTGGAAAATTGGATGAATTTACGCATACAACTGTATGGATATGTTGAACCCGCATGGCTATCACATTAAACTAAAAATAACTTTATCATGCTCGTGAATCATGACCCATAATTACATGAGATCGACTACAAAACACTTTTAATTATTACATTCATTAAGTACGATTACAAGCATACTTTACCCTTTCAAACATAACAGAGACACATGCATTGCTGCTGACGTGGTCAGCAAAATCAGCACTTCAAATATTTTTTTAAAAACTTGTAATTGCTAACAATTAGCTTGTTGGAGAAATGGGAAAATAGTGATATCCTTACTATCAGTGATATTAGTTTCTAAAACATGTTGGATTCTGAAATATGTGTTGAATTATTAACTTGTTTATTACAACCCTAAATGTTGACAATACAAAAATGAAATTTTAGGTGATAACACCTTCTTTGTCACCTTTTCACTGCTTAACGTCAAAACTGCACTTGTTGTATGGATGCCCTTACTATTGTACCCTTGCATTGTTTTCCTTGTATTGATGTCCTTATAGTGTTGTCCTTACACGGTTGTCCTTATACTTTCACACTTGTTGTCTTTGTACCTTCGCACTATTGTCCTTGCGTTCTTCTTCACTTTCGCACAGTTGCACCTACTGTAGTACCTTCACACTTTAGAGAGAGATCACCGAAAATTCTATGACAAAAATGAAATTTGAGCTACCTATTTATAGTAGTTTTACCCTGTATATGAATCGACATGAGTGCATCAGAGCAAACATGTCCATTAATTAGGTTATATACTCCATTTCATAGCCTACTTCAAGGAGAGGTTTCATGCTTGGTTTTAGAGGGGTTACACACTTATTAAGTGACTCATACAAATTGTAACATGCATAAGAAGGGTCCTTCATACATGAAATTGACTCAAATTTACTTTTATGACTAGATGAAAAATCCTAAAGGCTCACAATGGGAGCCAACACTAAAAATAAAATTCCTTGCTCATAAAACCCATGAGGAAAGCATAATAATAATTTACTTTTCATCAATTACATAAAATCACAATTACACATGCCATTATGAAGACTAAACCTAGTTACTTTTCAACACTCCCTCTTAACTAGGGAGGTATTCATAATGGTACTTGGTCATTCTCAACCTGAATAATTTCTCATAAGAAGAATCAGATTGGTACATTAGAGGAAATTTCAGCCTAAAAGTGGCCTCCTAAGGAAAAATAATAAAATAATAGGAAAATAATAGAATAAGAGTTGAATTTAATAGGGAAAAGAAGAAAACTATTTTTTTATTATATTTTTGGCTTATCTCCTTATAATCTTACTCAAATTTCAAGTGTAGAAATTCATTGGATGCATAATTATATTTCACATCCAACGTGTACCCATTATGCATAATTTTGAGAAGACCCACATTGATAAAAATTGAAGATACATTAAAAAAGCGTGTTCAACGCATTTTTTAATGTATCTTCATTTTTTATCAATTTGGGTCTTCTCAGAAGTATGCATAATGGGTACTCATTGGATGTGGAATGTAATTCTACATCCAATGAGTGTCTACACTTAAAATTTGAGTAAACATATAACAAAATAAACCAAAAATACAATTATAAAAAAATAGTATTTTTTATTTTCCCTCCAAAATATTTACATGTAACTCTTTTTAAATTTAAAGGATTTTGATTGGTTTACATATTATATACGTGAAAATTTCATGGGCACTTTTAGGTCAAATTTCATGTAATGACTCATCTGTATAGCATCATATCAACCAGCAGTGTCACATATCAAGGCCTTGACTAACCACTCTATCTCTCCACGAGATCTGAGCACAATGCTGATGAGACAAATGATGTATAGACACCCGCATCATTGTCTCTCTTGGAGCATAACCCACCCGAGATCTCGAGATGTATTCCACCAGGACTATTCTTATCTTGGATTCCCAATCCTTAAAGAATATTTTTCCTTAACATCTACTCTTATCTTGGATGCCCTAATACATCCTCAAAGAGCATCGGATGTCATATGCTTACCCAATTCTCCATTTTGTCTTCCAAATTTAAGACAAGAATGATGTGTCTATCTCTCCCTATTAATTAAGGAGGGCATATCTATTCCAATAAAGGAATGTACTCATTCCTACAAAATGATTGTACCTAAGCTCCCTCTTGGATTAGGAATTTCCAAGTTTCTTTCAAGTAAGAAAATTGTTTCTAGGCTCCCTCTTAATTAGGGGCTTACAATAGCTCCTCAAGTGGAGATGATGAGATAGCCAGCTGCTTGAAGAACTCCTCCTCAGGATGTCATGAACTTCTATTTTTATCTAGGAGTCTTCAAGTTTGGGACTTCTACAGAGAGCACTAACCATCCATCACTTTCATCCATGAGTCAACCATGTCATCATTGGAAAGTTATTCGTTAGTCCATATCTATCCTTCCTTCATGCCATGTTTACTTAAGTATATTTCATCCTACTACATGTGCATCGGTGGTGGAAGACATCCATATATATTCCCTTGGAAAATCTGCATAAACCCATCCGGATATAAAAATAAAGGAATGAACATTAAAATCAGCATTACCTTTGTGATGGTATTTCATCATGACATCTTCTAGTTTTCATCAAAATCCTATATACATATCCACACATCTCCCAAAGATATATGTGTGTGTGTGTGTGTGTGTGTGTTTTCAAGGGTCTCTTTCTTTTTCAGACTTCATCAGAGTCTTCATATCTTCCATGGAGATATCCTAGTCAAATATTCTTGGTCTTTTGGATGTTGATTTCCTTTACTATGGTAGCATATTCCATGATATATTCATTCCTTTCTTCACACATTATATTCCCAGGATTTTCCATTCAAATTTCCTCAATTTTATTCAATGACCTCATACTTCATATGAAGACATTTTATGTTGATTTAGCATCTCTTTAATATGTGACCCATGCATTCATGCATTCATTTGAGGGAGGATATCCTTACTTTTGATTATGCTCTCAAGATAGAGCATTGAACCATGTTGCTTGAAACCATATGACATGACTTCCACAATATCAAATGTAAGCATAAATACCTAATTTTTCTTTTGGGTCATCCAGACTTTCTGTAGCAATTTCCTTGATTGAAAGAACTTCAATCCATTTATCTTCTTCACTTTTATATCATCATCCCATCAATTCCACAAATTTGGAATTATTTATTAAACATTTGCTTCCCTTCATGATCGGTGAACCTTTCAATGAAGATTCCATCAAATAATATTGAGGATTTAAAGTATCCCGATCAATAGATGTTTAGATTTGACAAATGTATGATAAAAATTTTACTAGATGACCTTGCCACTTGTGTTTTCAATGAGATTCCCAAGAGCTATATACTTGACTTCCATATATTTTAACTGTATTTCATGCTTTTCTAAGATGATATCCTAAGCTATTTCTTTCAATGCTTCCATAATTCCATACTTAGTATGATGCATCTATTATTCTTTATTGGTTGTAATTATTTAACCATGGTATGTATCTTCCATCTTCTACATTTTCCTTTTTATTCATAGTTCTATAACTACATCATGAATATATTTGAAGATATAATGGTCCTTATAGTTCCCTCCATCCATCATTCTTCCCTTAGGATTAGCCCATCCATATTTACTTCTCGTGCCTGCAATATTAATTAACAGGTACCCCAAGAAAAGAATATGATACCAAAACATGATGTTAAGTTATTTTTCTAGGGTTTTTATTCAATCAATATTCCATCCTAAGGTTTCTTCCACTCAAAACCTAGATCATTATATGTCACACTAGGGTCTATCCCATGCCCTAGAATCCTATAAAAACCTATAATTCACATCATACGGAACAAGTACATTAAGATTTTGGTTTCTAAATACTAGGGTTTCTTATGAGCGATTCATAGTTCAAAATACAAACTCTAGAGTCATACCTTCAACCCTACAATATTTTACGAAAGGGCCCTTAAAAATAATAGAAATATCATACATACCTCATGGATACCTACTTATGATGCCATGGTTCTTTCACAAGATATATTTTTTTCCCTTCTTACAATCTTTCATAATTTCTTTTATTGTTTGATGGTACCTGCTCCTCCATGAGACATAGACTTTATGTGGCTCCTTTCTTCTACTATGATGGTTATAGGACATTTCTGCAACATAAATTTCTTATTTAGATTCATTATGTTGCACTTTATTTTTGCTTGTAGTTCCTTAGTTCAGATGTTCATAAGAAATATATAGATCAATATCAAGGAAATTCCTTTGGAAGGTCTCCCTTGTTGAATTCCTTACTGAATTATATTATTTGTGCTTGTGATGGATTCGATTCAAAATGAGATGGAGTTCTTGGTCTTCTAGAGGAGATCTAGATCTATGGTTGTTGTTGATGATGATATAAAAAAAAAAAAAAAAAAACTTCATTTTTCTTGAATTTTTCCTTTGGTCTCTTGAAACAGTGATGTACTATCACTCTAAATTTTTGGGGTCAACTTACTTGGACAAGGGCTGAAATTGCAACCAAAATTTTTGCTTGATGTAAGAATGATATTGGGTCTTTTCAATGTCTTGGAAGAAGTGTAGTTTTTTGTAACTTCCTTTCTATATTTGAGATCGAACATTGAGAATTTTGTGCCCATAACTTTATCAAAATTTTCTTCTTGAATTTGGCCCTTAAGTATTTTTTGAGATTCACTATTTTTGTTTTTACTCTTCTTGATACTCCTTTTGATGCCTCTCTTCAAGTTGACATTTGTTATCTTACCTTAGCTCTTGATGATAATTTTAGTGGTTCATCCTTTGAATTTCCTTTATTGATCTGCCCTTCCTTGAGTTGTTAACTTAGCTCTGATACCATGTTGAGAAATCTAAGGCATAGAGATTAAGTGATTTTTCTTCTATTAGTAGTTGCTTGTGATTTTTTTTTACTTCTTTATATTAGGGAATTATTTTACTTAGGTAATGAATTTTCTTCTTCATCAAACAACTACCAATGCATAAACCATAAAGAGACAAGAGACACGGGATATAGCCTGTCATCCAAAGCTAAAACCTCTCACTCTTTGAGAGGAAAACCTGAACAAATTATTCTTCTTATATAAATTCCAATTAACAAATACCAAGACCAAGACCCTTGACCTATTTTCCCTTCCAAGAACAAGACACAAATCCTCCTTGATGAGGATTTTCTTGCAATGGTAAAACTTTTTCTTCTGCATTCTTCTTGGCCACTCTTCAAAATGTTGGTCCCTTGATTCAGCATTGCACTTCAGAAACCCTTAGCCCAAAATAGTCCCAAAAATAATCCTAGAATATTTCATTTTTTTTCCTCTCTTTTTTGGCTCCTTCTTTGTCACCTTTTCACTTCTTAACTTCAAACCTTCAATTGTTGTATTGATGCCCTTTCTGTTGTACCCCTACACTAATTTCCTTGCACTATTTTCCTTACACTAATGTCCTTATACTTTCGCCCTTTTTTTCCTTGTACCTTTGGAGTTTTTTCCTTGTGTTCTACTGCACTTTCTCACTGTTGTACGTATTTCAGTACCTTCGTACTTTAGATATATATCACCAAAAATGTTGTGAAAAAAATGACATCTGAGCTACCCATTTATAGTAGTTTTCCCTTATATATGAGATGACATGAGTGCATCAGAGCCGACACATCCATTAAGTAGGTTATATACTCCATTTCGTGGCTAACTTCAAGGATAGCTTTCATTATTTTTTTTGGGAGGCTTACAAACTTATTATGTGACTCATACAAGATGTAACATGCCCAAGAAGGGTCCTTCATACATGACATTGACTCAAATTGAATTTTATGATTAGATGACAAATCCTAAAGGCTCACAATGGGAGCCATCACTAACAAAAAAATCTCATGAAACCCATGAGACAAGCATAATAATAACTTTGTTTTTCTTATTTTTATCAATTACATAAAATCACAATTACACATGTAATGATGAAGACCAAACCTAGTTACTTTTCAACACCTACACGAAAAATGTGAAATACATGAAAAAAAGTTTAGTGCAATCACGTTTTTCATGAATTTGACATTTTTCGTGTAGTAAGGTCCAATGAAAGTATGCAACATAGGTACTCCTTGGATGCAAAATTAAAATTTTCATCCATAGAGTATTCCTGCTAGAAATTTGAGCAAAATCGTAGGGAGATAAGTTGAATAATGGTGAATCATCCCTAATGGTTAACATAATCATATTGAATCATATTAGCTCATATAAAGTTTATTTTTGTTGTACATTTTTGTTTTGAGGCCCATTTATGACCTCAAAATTTATCTAATGTCAAATAAACTTGAAAACATTTTCTAAAGCCATACTGCTTCACGACTTGCATCACCAGCTACTATATCTTCTATCTTTATTTATATTAAGTGAGGCTGACAATTGTTTTCTGCTAAACCTTGAGATCATACATGATCCCAAACTAAAGCAACATCCTGATTTTTTTTCCTATATATTGCACTTCCTGCCCAGTTAGAGTCTGTATAACCTTGCAACTTTACTTCACCATCCGAGATGTATTTGAGTCCATATCTAACCGTAACATGTAGGTACCTAAATACATGTTTTGTTTCTACTAAATATACATTTCTAGGCTCAACCATGTACTCACTTAATGTGTTCACTACAAAGCATATATCTAGCCTAATATTAACCAAGTACATCAAGGATCTGATCAATTGTTTGGACATCGTGGGATCAACCAAATGTAAAAAAGAATCGCTCAAGAACTTCAAATTTGTAACTATAGGTGCAACCATGGACTTGCAGTCCATCATCTTAAATCTTTGCAAGATCTCATCTATATTATTCCCTTGGCTAAGGAAGATCTCATATGGTATCTGCAACACTTGTAATCCTAATAAATAGTGCATTAAATCCAAACCCTTCATTTCTAACTCTAAATTGAACTCCCTCTTGCGCCCATTTATGAGCTTAGCATCCACTGTAAGAAACATTTCATCTACATATATTATTAATATTAAGGGGAACCATATTCAACCTTGTAGTAAACTTGAGATCTGATAACTAGAGAAAACATCATGTCATAGTATTCTCCTTCTTTCTGGGATAACCTACTTGTCATGAATATCACTTTGTACTTATCTATGTTTCCATCTGTTGCATGTTAGATCTTATAGATCAACTTAGAAGTCACTATTGACGTCCCCTCAAGTCTCGACATAATTTTGTCAAAGTCCAACAAGAAATTACAGCACACACAATAGTGTGGGACCACAGGTCCTAGAGGTACATTAATGTGAAGACCAATTTAATTAATTAAATTGGTGCAGTGTCTAATTTAATTTTCCCTTAATTAAATTGGAAAAAATGTAATATTATCTCATAATCACTTGTAATAGTTATTGAGTGTGATAAAATTTGTTAGCTCGTGTATTTCGAGTTGAGAGTGGTTGGTGAGGCATGAAGAGTAACTCTATTAGTTATGGAGTTCGAATTGAAATTTGTGCATTAGTTTAATGCATGAGTAATCAGTTAACTTAGTTAGGTGAGTTAGATCTAGTTGAACTAGTTGTAACTGTTTGTTGCACTAGTGAGAGGTCAAGTGAATTAAATATTATTTAATTCAAAATCAGTGATCTACCATGCAACTGATGATTTACTATTAATAGTTGCATGCATGTCAGTTCTAGTGGAGACCCAATTGAGACAAAGGTTAAAGGGATGTTAACTATCAATTGTGTGATTAGTAGGTTTCCCGCATGCATCCATACATCCATTGGATTTCCCATGATCCTTGCGTATTTTTGGAAGGTTGAAATTCCTAAAGAATAGGGATTGCATTCCACATGAATTATGCAAGCAAGGCAAGATTTTTAGAGGCTGAGAATTGGTTGTATTGGTCGATTTTGTCTGGGACAGTGTGAGACAGTTATGAGAGTGAAGGAGACTCTTGTGAGAAGAGTGAATTGTAATTGTTTCATGATTCCATGGTGAATATACAATAGAAGATAGAGGAGTTTTGAGTAGCAAGATTTCAGGAAATTATCTTTGTTGTGGTTTGATTTGATTCTTTCTTTGCTTATTGTGATTAGCGATCGTGTTTTTTTTGTGATTTGTAGAAGGATTCAATATCTAGATTTAGTACATTGCTTGATCGGATTGAATCCATTGATATACATATGTTTGTACAATTTCTACATGCTATCAGAGCACAGGAAATCACTACAATGGAGGAGAATCTAATTTTTTGACTGAATATAATTCGAATTTGGAAAAGTATTCTTGGTGCGATAGGCGAATCAAGATCGAAATCGCTTTCAATGGCTTGAGATTGGAGTATGCACTCGAGGGTAGTTCCAATTATATTGCATGGAAAGAAAGGATGGAGGTAGTACTGGAGGACAATGGGTTGAAAGAATTCATTGATAATGATGTTCCCAAACTTGCTGTAGTAGATGCCACAAATCTTGATGCTTGGAAAAAGAAGGTTGCAAAGGCGAGGAGGATATTATTGGAGGGAGTATAAGACCATATTGTCTCAAGTCTCCATGGAAAGCAAAACCATATGCAATGTGGAAAGCTGTAACAGATATGTTTCAAAGCAGCAGTGATCATAGAAAATTCACACTGAAGGACAGCTCAAGAAAATCAAAATGGAGAATGGTGACACCATTCCGAAATATTTAAAAAAATTTGTCCAATGTCGAGATGAGCTTGGGAGCATTGAAATTACTGTCGCGGATGATGACTTGGTGAGCCTAAATCTTATAGTACTTCCCAAGATTTTGCATAGTTATTAGGACTATGTCAATGGGAGGGAGAAGCTGCCAGATTGGGAACGAATTTGGTTGGATTTTGTGCCAGAATAATTCATGCGGAATACCAGGGATGGATCTTCATCAAATAATGATGATGAAGAAGATTTTTCTTTGGCTGCCAAGGTGAAGAAGGGGAAAGGAAAGAAATTCAATTCCAAATCTAAGTCCGGAAAATATGGAAAGAATCGCAACATGTCTAGAGTAAAGTGTTTTCACTGTCACGAGCATGGAAATTATGCCACTAATTGTCCACAAAAGAACAAGAACAAGAAGGCTTCAGGATCTACAGCTGGTGAGGCTTTGGCCTCGCAATTTGAGCTTGACTTCTCGCTCATTGCATGCATGGTGTTAGGTGCAATGGGATCACTGTGGTACTTGGATAGTGGTGCATCCTTTCACATGACAGGAGACAAAGAAATTTTCAGTAGCTTAGAGGAGAAGGACCTCCAGATGCATATCGAAATGGGTGATGATGGACAGTAGAGTGCTACCGGGATTGGTACAGTTACCTTCTAGATACAATCAGGTAAACCCTTCTTATTAAAATATGTAATGCATGTACCAAGCTTGAAGAAAAATTTAGTTTGAGTTGCAATGTTAGAGGATAGAGGCTATGGTGTTGTTTTCAATGAAGGAAAATCTTTTCTTCGACACAAAGCAATAGGAAAAGCCAAGAAAATTGGGATTCATGTGAAGAATATCTATAAACTTGATGTATATGGTTGCATAGCATTTATGGGTAAGGAGGAAAAAGTGGTGAGTCGGGATGAGGGTGAGTTATGGCACAGGAGATTGGGCCATCTACACCACGGAGCCTTGAAGGTCATGTAGCAAATTTCTACGGGTCTTCCCAATGGTACTCTTGCATAGTTAGACACATGCAAGGGATGTACTATGGGGGAGTATGCAAAGGCCAATTTTCACGAGAAGGAGAACCAACCTTCTAAAATCCTTGAGAGAGTTCACTCAGATGTGTGTGGACCATTCTCTACTTCTTCGACAGCAAAGCATAAGTACTATGTGATATTTGTTGATGATTTTTCTAGAAAGCGTTGGATCTACTTCATGCAGAAGAAAAATCAGATGTTCTCAAAATTTCTTGAGTTCAAAGCACTGGAGGAGAAAGACACGGGGAAGCATTTGAAGGCTCTTAGGAGTGAAAATGGTGGTGAGTACATCTCCAATGAATTCAAGAACTTCTGCAGCAAAGAAGGAATTCGGAGGGAGTTTATTGTGCATCATAACCCACAGTAGAATGTGGTCACAGAAATAAAGAATAGAACAATTTTGGGTGTATCATGAGAGATATTGCATGATCAGGGCCTACTGTTGCATCTGTGGGCAGATCCATGCAACACAGCAGTATTTGTGCAAAATTGTAGTCCACATCGGATACTTGGCATGAGTACACCAAAGGAGGCTTCTACTGGTAAGAAACCTGATGTTTCATATTTTAAGATTTTTGGCTCATTTGTTTATGTGCATGTGTCCAAAGACGCCAGGAGGAAGCTCGAACCAAAAACTAAGATTGGGATATTTGTGGGGTACATTGATACTCCCCACAACTATCGGGTGTATTTTCCAACAGCAGGATGACTATTGTGATACGGGATATAAAATTTCATGAGGAGAAAGCCATGCGATTTCCCCTTGACAGGGAGCTAGATTTGCATACAGATGAGGAACTCTTGGTTCCAAAGAATAAACCTCAAGATGTGGAGTAGCCACATGCAGAGGATCATGGAGTGACAGGAAACACTCATGCAGAGCCATCAACCAAAAATGGTATAAGGCGCAGCACAGAATCTGATAGATTGAGATTTGATGCGGTAGAGAATGTAGGAGCCCCTATTTCAGTGCACAGACATAGAAAATCTCCAGAAAGGTTTACTGGATACATGGATCTTATGAGCCAATGTATTGTGACAGAACCATCTTCCCTTGAGGAAGCAGTGCAACAACTAATTTGGGTTGACGTTATGGTAGAGGGGTATGACTCCATCGTCAAGAACAGTGCATGGGAAGTTGTCCCAAGATCGGTCGGAAAATTAGTGGTTGGATCTAGATGGATCTATAAGGTGAAGCAAGTAGTGGATGGGGGTGTGGAGAAGTACAAGGACATATTTGTGGCCCAGGGATTCTCACAAGTTGAGGGGATTGACTATGAGGATACTTTCGCACCAAGAGGAGCAAGTGTACATAGAGAAGCCAGAAGGTTTCGAGATCTTTGACAGTGAGTCGCATGTGTGTTGACTCAAGAGAGAATTGTATTGGTTGAAGCAAGCACCTTTTGATTGGTACACTCGGATTGACATCCATTTCACCAAGTTTGGCTTCACCGAAAGTGAATCTAATGCAAACCTGTAAGAGATTGTGGTTGATGGTAAGCTATTGTTTGTCGTACTTTATGTTGATCATATAATTTTGATAGGTGATGAGCAGCTGATAACTTCTTGCAAGGAGGATATTTCAAGGGAGTTTGAGATGAAGGACATGGGACTCCTTCACTATTTCCTTGGTTTGGAAATATGGCAGTGAGATGGTGAACTGTTTGTTTCTCAAGGAAAGTATGCCAAAGAGATTTTGGTAAGTTTCACATGGAGATATGTAAACCCATGGAGACTCCTCTTCCAGGAAATTGGAGGAAAGATGATGTTACTTCAGGAGAAGTAGTGGACGCTACTGTCTATAGGTAGCTAGTGGGTTCACTAATGTACTTGGTGAACATCAAACCAGATATTTTCTACGCAGCTAACCACCTGAGTCAAGCTATGGTTAAGTCGACCAAGCTCTTTTGGAAGGTGGGGAAGCATGTCTTGAGATACATCAGGGGCACCATAGAGTATGGATTATGGTACAGGAGGACAAAGGGAGTGAAGCTTCAGGGCTTCACAGATGCAGATTGGGTAGGCAGTCCATCAAATAGAAAGGGCACTTCAAGAGGGATCTTCAGCATAGCATCGACACATTTTCTTGGTACAGTAAGAAGCAGCGAACTATGGCACTTAGTTCAACAAAGATAGAGTACATGGTAGCAATTCAAGCTGCATGTGAGGCCATTTGGATGAGAAAGATACTGGTTAGTTTGTTTGGTTCTCAGATGGATCCAACAGTGATACATTGTGATAACCAGAGTTGCATTAAACTCTCGGTTAATCTGGTATTTCATCATAGGTCCAAGCACATAGAAATCCGGTACCACCATGATACAGGTGGATATCGGTGGCCATCCACCTATTCCATTTGGACTCGCACCATCAATTCTTGCAGCTTTTCACTTTCAGCACAACTTACTATTTTTAGCAGGTTTTCCGGTCCTGTACTCCCAAAGCCAGTTTGGGGCCCTAATGATCCATGTGTATATTAGTGGCCACTCACCTATTCCATTTGAAATCCCACCATCAGTTCTTTCAGTTTTTCAGTTTTAGCACAACTTACTATTTTTAGAATTTTTTCAGGTACTGAAATTTTGGAACCGTTTTAAGGCCCTAAAAGTTATTTTTTGGGAAAACCGAGAGCAACATGGGTCCATTGACTGATGTTGATCACACCAAAATTTTTACTCCTTGGATAGATCTTTCTAACAATTTATGGTGTGCATCAAACAGAGATCGTATGCCAAATTTACATCCCCAGGAAGTTGAAACACCAATTTACCCAAATGGGGCCCATATTTTTGGCGCTTCATCTCCTCGGGTTAGGTTTTTGGAAATTTATAGTTTTCCATTGTTTCTCAATAACAAATATGCCCTCAAGCCTCATTGTAACACAATTCAAAGGCATGTAGCCACCACATCTCTTCTCAGAGATAAGCTACCAGCACCCTAGCTATTTTATTTTCATTTTGTCTATAAGCATATTTTTGTTATTTGATATTAATGAAATGAAGCATTATTTCCATTGCAAATATGTTTTTATGTCTATTTCTGTATTTTATTTCGTTCATGCATAAATCTAGATCAGTGGTATCAAAGCGGGCTATTCTTTCTCTATTTTTCTTTTCATGTCCCCAACGCGGTCAGGGTATAAGGAGTTAGGGCTTGATCTGGTTGAAACCTTGCAAGATCATCCTTGCAAACCCCGATGACCTCCCATGGTGAAAGAAAAGAAAGATGAGGGAGCAGGAGATCCTATCAAAATATTTCTTGAGGAGGCCCTCAAGAAAAAAAGGAACGTGATGATGGATAACTTTGCTCAAATCCTTCAACGGGTGCCCACCTACGGTGCATCTATATCCAATAGCCACTCTGGAGACACCACTCCCTTCAAGGTACAGGTAAACTTTGACATTATTGTATTTGAAGGCCAGATAGATGCAGGCAACATCGACAGATGGTTGAATTTTCTAGAAGGGTATTTCTCAATCCATGATTTCTCCGACTGAGTAAATATTATTTTTGCACTCCTCAACATCGCTCCCCATGTCAAAGACTAGTAAGTAACATACTATGAGAAAAAGGAAGAGGGGGAACCCTCTCTATTCTCGGTCGCACCCACTTGGAATTCATTCTGAGATGGCATCAAGGAACAATATTACCCCATGGGGAGCTATGAGGAAAATTACATCCAATGGACCACACTACGGTAGCAAAGGGATCAAGATGTGCATGAAATGATGAATTTGTTCCATACCCTGCGTACAAAGTTGGGTATTAAAGATTCAGAGAGACACTTGGTGCTCAAGTACTATAGTTTTCTGCACAGACACATTCAAGATAAAATTGAGTTCCTCAACATTACATTGCTTGGAAAGGCATATCGTTATGCTACCAAGATCGAGCAGAAATTTAAGCAGAAGAAACGATACTTTGGATCTATGAATCTGAAGCCAAGGAAAGGCACCATTGAACCGTAGAACAAGGGGAAAGGCCAAAATGGGGCGACTCAAAAAAACACCACAAATCCAAATAATAACGCGGAGAAGTGGTGTGAATTTCATAATAGCCCCACTCACAACACAAACAAGTGTCGGGCCAAAAATTCGTTGGTCTCCGAACTAAAGGCACCCGAATCATATGCATGTTTTGATCCTAAGTCAAAACCAGACAAAGGCAATGAAAAAGGGAAGGATATCATTGATTCAGATCCCAATTCCATTGTTGCCACCACCAAGATCTAGAGGGAGGATCCTGAGGATTCAGAGGAGGGGGAGCGCCTCTTCCATTCCCAGATGTGGGTGAAGGGTTCTCCACTACAATTCCTTGTTGATAGTGGAAGCCAAAAGAACCTCATTTCAGCAGAGGTCATGAAGCAACTCAGCCTACCAACCATAGCACACCCGTAGTCGTATACAATCGGGTGGCTTCACCCAGGGATAGATCTCCGCATCTGCCAGCAGTGCCGCCTTCCGTACAGTATCATGGCATTCACAGATGAAGCATTGTGTGATGTTTCTCCTCTTGAGGTATCTGATTTATTATTGGGCCAACCATACTTGTGGAGGCAACATGTTGTGTATGAGTTTAGGCCTCATGTTTTTATTTTTACTTTGGGAAATAACTTGTATAGGATACCAAAGGTAGTACCGCCTCTTGTCATCTCTTTGACTACTGCAAAACAATGCAGTAAGAATATATCCCAAAACAAGAAATTTATTTTCCTTACAACTCGCTCACAGGGAAATAAGAATATTGTGGCCACAACCTCGAAACAGGGCTCCCCTACACGACTGCAGCAGATGGAAAAATTCATGGAGGAATACGAGGACATTTTCTCCTCACTCACAAAGGTTCCTCTCAACTATCAGGACAAGCACTCCATTGATCTGACCCCCAACACACCATCGCCTGATGTTTCCATACCTCATGAGACTACACAGAAAAAATCCACACATATACTGTGTGAGGCTGATACAGAAACCAAATTTCCAAAATGCATCCAGCATGTTCGCCTGCAGGTCCATGACATCTTCGACAAATTTAATACTGAGTTCAACAGAATTTGCCTCATCTCATGGAGGATCTCAACACAATGGGGACAATTTCTTCCTAAGGAGGGAGGAATGATCTAGGTGGATATCGGTGGCCACCCATCTATTCCATTTGGACCCGCACCATCAATTCTTGTAGCTTTTCACTTTCAACACAACTTACTATTTTTAGCACGTTTTTTGGTCCTGCACTCCAGAGCCGTTTTGGGGCCCTAATGATCCAGGTGGATATTGGTGGCCACACACCCATTCCATTTGAAATTCCACCATCATTTTTTTCATTTTTTCAGTTTCAGCACAACTTACTATTTTTAGCAGTTTTCAGGTCTTGAACTTCCGGAGTCGTTTTGAAACCCTAAACAACATTTTTTGGGAAAACTGGAAGCAACATGGGTCCATGGACCGATGTTTCTCTCACCAAAATTTGTAATCCTTTGATAGATCTTTCTAACGAGGTATGGTGCGCGTCAAACAAAGATCGCATGCCAAAGTTACGTCCCTGGGAAGTTGAAACACTTATTTACCCAAACGGGGCTCATAGTTTTGGCGCTTCATCTCCTAGGGTTAGGTTTTTGGATGCTTAGAGTTTTCCATTATTTCTCAATAATAAATATTCCCTTGAGCCTCATTGTAACATGGTTCAGAGGCATGTAGCCACCACATCTCTTCTCAGAGATAATCTATCAACGCCCTAGCTATTTTATTTCCATTTTGTCTGTAAGCATATATCTGTTATTTGATATTAATGAAATGAAGCATTATTTTTGTTGCATCTCTATGTTTATGTCTATTTTTGTATTTTATTTTGTTCCAGCATAAATCTGTATCATACCATCTCATATATTGTGCTCAGAGGTGCATTATGTTACTTCAATACATTCCCACGGAAGATCAGGATGCAGATATTCTGACGAAGGCACTCGCCGAGAAAAAATTTGAATACCACAGAGGCAGGATCGGGGTGGCAGATAATCCCTTTCTTGTTGAGAGGGAGTTTTGAATACCAACAAGAAATTGGAGCACACACACTAGTGTGGGACCATAGGTCCTAGAGATACATTAGTGTGAAGGCCAATTTAATTAATTAAATTGGTGCAGTGTCTAATTTCATTTTCCCTTAATTAAATTGGAAATTAAAATGTATTCATGTCTCATAATCACTTGTAATAGTTAACTGAGTGTGATAAACTCAGTTAGCTGATCTATTTCGAGTTGAGGGTGGTTGGTGAGGCATGCAGAGTAATTATATTAGTTATGGAGTTCGAATTGAATTTGGTGCATTATTTTAATGCATGAGTAATCAGTTAACTCGTTTAGCTGATTTAGAGTCAATTGAACTAGTTCTAACTATTTGTTGCACTAGTGAGATATCAAGTGAATTAAATATTATTTAATTCATAATCAGTGATCTACCATGCAACTAATGATTTAATATTAATAGTTGCATGCATGTTAGTTCCAGTGGAGACCTAGTTGAGACAAAGGTTAAAGGGATGTTAACTATCAGTTGTGTGATTATTAGGTTGCCTGCATGCAACCAGACATCCATTGGATTTCCCATGATCCTTGCATAGTTTTGAAAGGCTGAAATTCCTAAAGAATATGGATTTCATTCCACATGAATTTCCGAAGCAAGGCAGGATGTTTAGAGGCTGAGAATTGGCTAAGTGTTGGTCGATTTTGTCCGAGATAGTGTGAGACAGTTGTGAGAGTACAGGAGACTCTTGTGAGAAGAGTGCATTATAAGTGTTTCATGATTCCATGGTGAATATACAATAGAATATAGAGGGGTTTTGAGCAACAAGATTTCCCCAGAAAATTATTTGTGTTGTGTTTTGATTTGATTCTTCTTTTCTTATTGTGATTGGCGATCGTGTTTATTTTCTGCAATTGATTTGATCAGATTGAATCCATTGATATACATATGTTTGTATAATTTCTACAAATTTTCCCTCACATCAGTCTTCATTATGGGTTGATATTCCTCCATCATGGAATCCTTCCAAAATTTTCAGACAATTGCCTCATTTTTTTGGCTCACAGTCAATGATGTGACTCATCACTGCTACATATCCTAAGCACTTCTTAGGATGTTTTCTTTCGTTGAAGGTGCCACAAGAAACTACATGTCCCTCTTCATCCTTCAATGTGATTTGAATCCATGCCAACCTCTTGTTGGATTCTAGAATGACCCTAAGTAGGTCCACTGGCTCAATGGGCCCTTCGAGCTCTTCCTAATGATCTAAAGGATGTTACATGGGTGAAAAAGGACCTAAATAAATATCCTTGGGAGCCTTATGTTCCTTGTCACCATGAGAGACGCTTTATATCTTCAGTAGGTTGCATAATTCTATTCTACCTGATTGTTTTCTCCCTCTGAACTAGAAGCTCTTCTAATCGTCTGGCATGGTTATAGATGTCTTCTTCCATTTCTCCCTCTTGAACACAAATCTATGTAGTTGAGTTTGTGCTCCACCTTGGGAGAATTTTCTTGTCAGAAAATTTTCTCCATGATTCCTAATTCTTCCATCTACTACTAGAGAATTAGAAACTTTCACTATATACTCGCAACCCTCATTAGGAGGTCTTTTTAATATGAGGGTTGTAAGGAATTGTCAAATGCATCTTGATCCTTGCCTTCTTGAAATAAACATTACAATCTCATCAAGGTAGAAATGCTCATCCTTGTCCTCATCATCAGCATGTTTCTTTCCTTTCCAATCAAGCATGATCTAGGGTTTATTCTTTCAATGAAAACATCAATCTAGGTCTAGCTCTAGGGTTTTATCCACAAATTCTAGGGCTTTCTTAGCCAAGACTTCTAGTATTCTAGGATTTATAAACCTTAATACTTCCAACTTTCACCAACACCCTATGAATCACATCATTGGAAACTTTCTACTCAAATCCCTTTGGCTATAGAGTATCTTTCAAATTTGTTCCTAAAACTTCCCAATAAGCCTTGGGCACGAAGCCTTATCTTATTCCTACTGCTCTGCTTTCTAGAGCTTAGTTCATCCCTATTCTATGATATCAATTAATCAAATTTACTTCATCTCAACCAAAATACCAATTGATCCAACTTCAAGTGGCACGAACATGGTCCAGACTTCTTATAAGATCTTAGATGATTGCTCGATCCTCATATAATCCTCTAAGATGCCCTTTAAATCTCATAAGTTAATTTTTTATGAACATTAGTGGATATATGTCATCATTCACCACAAACATATTCTTTAACAATTTACTCAATGGTGCTATGAGGTTAAATCTCTCCTCATATTAAAATTTTCATTTTACTCCTTTGGAATTAGGCTATAATCAACCCACATAATGTTTGACTATGTTAAATTGTTCCTCCATGATTTATGCAATTCTTTTCATAAATTTAGAAGAAATAAAAATAAACGATAATTAAACAAATTTACCAATAATTAATAACCACCATAATTTATGGAATTCTTTGCATAAATTTAGATAGGAGTAAAAAGTAACTCTGGTGTTACAAAATATTGTAACAACCCAAAAAATTAACATGTATGTTTCCTTGCAAGATCTTATTGCTCCAATACAATCTTGAATTCTTTCTTATTTTCATATCTTAGTAATTATTGTTTCTCAACCTTAAATTATATTTTTACGATTAAATAAGCATTATTAGATTGATATAAAATATATGAGAAATTTATTGATGTCCAATGAAAATTGAGTGCCTCGACATATATACATAGTCGGGGTGTCTTTTCATTAATAGACATGCCATTTCAATAAGACATATTTTTAATTAGTTATTGATTATTCATATTTATATATTATATTATATATATAATAAAACATATAGATATATGTTTTTGTACATAATATAAGAAGAAGGGTAGCTTTTCAATGGTAAAATCTTGACAAAGGTCAAAGGCCAAAAAGGGAATCTTAAGGGGAAAACACTTGGCATAATCTGAAGCAATCAGTGACACACTTATCATCAACAATCTTACTTGAGGTATGACACAATTTTTGTAAATTCTTCAGTTTATGATTAAGTTGTTGAGGCAAGACCTAGATATGGGACCTAAAGCAGTATACAAGAAGAAGTTCTGAAGTTTGAAAATTTTTTAAAGTTTGTCTCACCTTTGTATGTCTAGGGCATACATCAACAAGAGTTTATTTGAATATTGTTTTAAGTGGGTCATTTTTCACGGTATGGGAACCCACATTTATTATTCTATATTTTATATTCAACAGAGTAAATTCTCTCTCGAGTTAGAGCCTGAAAATACTTCGGAGTGGCAAGGTGGTGCTAGGGAAAGTTGGAGCTTGCAAGGTGTTGGAGCATCCTTTCAGTTGAAGTTGATAAATCAAGGGAGTTGGAGCATCCTTCCAGTTGGAGCTAGTAAAACAAAGTTGTTGGAGCATCCTTCCAGGGGTTCAAACTTCTTGATAAATTAAATTATTTTCTAATAGATTATTAGGAAGTTGGAGCTTCCCTTTAGCTGTAGCTGATAAATATTGTACTCATAAATCATATTAGAAAGTGTTAGGTGGTTTTTCTCCTGGAAATGTTTCCACCTAAAATATTTTGTGTATTTTTCTTGTCATGTGATGTTGAATTATGTTTTTATTTGATGCTAATGACATTTAATGCCCTAAAAATTTAAGAATTAACTAATTTAAGTTAAATACTAATTCACTCCAACCACACCACACCCCCCCCCCCCCGGGGCAGTATTTTCAACACAAAATAGATGTCACATGAATTCTCACAAACATTAATGACAATGGATTTTCTAGGTTCACTGAAAAATTGGTAGCCCAGGTGTTGCTCCATTACTATTAATTTTTTTTGTAATATTAAATCAACCTCTTTAAATTTTAATTATTTATAAAGCCCCCTTAGATTTATGTTTGCATGATTGTGATTTACTCTAAAGAATTTTTGTAGTGAATTTAATCTTTTTGACATTCACTTCTAAGTGAACAGTATTTATTTGCAAACGGAACTATAATGCACATTAGAATATGCACCACATAATTGGATGATTCCACATTGCTTACAAGGATACCATATACATTGAATCCCAAATATGTCGAGTGAGGACATGTCTACATTGGTCAGATGCTAAATGTTAGTACCATATTGAAGGTCAACATAAGTATATGGATGATCCAGGTGGATGTTGGTGGCCAACCCCCTGTTCCACTTGGGCCCCACCATTTTTTCTTTCAATTTATCATTTTCCTTCATTATAGCACAGTTTACTATTTTTAGTAGTTTTTCGGGTTCTAAACTTTTGGAGCCGTTTTGAGGCCCTAAACAACGATTTTTTGGGAAAATCGGGAGCAACATGGGTCTCTAGATTGATTTTGTTTACTCAAAAGTTGTATTACTCAGATATATCTTTCTAATGAGGTATTTAGCACGTCAAACAGAGATCGTATGCAAAAGCTACGTCCCTGGGTAGTTGATGTACCAATTTACCCAAACGGGGCCCATAGTTTTGGCGCTTCATCTCCTAGCATTAGGTTTTTGGATGTTTAGGGTTTTCCATTGTTTCTCAATAATAAATAGGCCCTTGAGCCTCATTTTAATGTAGTACAGAGGCTTGTAGCCACCACATCTCTTCTCAGAGACAAGCTACCAGCGCCCTAGCTAGTTTATTTCTATTCTGTCTATAAACAAATTTCAGTTCTTTGATATTAATGAAATGAAGTGTTATTTCCATTGAATATTTGTATTTATGGTTATATGTGTATTCTATTGCGTTCCTACATAAATCTGAATCAGTTGTATTAAAGCGGTCTGCTCTTTCTCCTTCCTTATTTTCATGTAGCAATGAGGTTGGGGTATAAGGTTAGGGCTCGATCTGGTTGAACCTTTGCAAGATCAGACTCGCAAACCCCGACAGCCGCCCATGGGGGACGAAAAGAAATATGAGTGAGAAGGAGATACTATCAAAATATTGCTCGAGGAGACCCTCAAAAAACAAAGGAACGCAATAATAGATAACTTTTCCCAGATCTTTCAATGACTCCCCACCGGCGGCGCACCTACATCCAGCAGCCACTCTGGAGGCACGACTCCCTTTATGGTAAAAGTAAAATTTTACATTCCCATATTTGAGTGACAAATAGATGCATACACCTTAGATATATGGTTGAATCTATTATAATTATATTTCTTGGTTCATGAATTTTCCAACCGGGAGAAGATTATTTTTGCACTCCTCAAAGCTACCCCTCATGTCAAGGACTGGTGGGAAACCTATTGTGAGAAAAAGGATGAGACGAATCCCTCTTTGTTCTTGGTTGTACCCGCTTGGAATTATTTCCAAGATGTCATCAAGGAACAATACTATCCCATGGGGAGCTATGACGACAAGTATATACAATGGACTATGCTACAGCAGCAAAGGGATCAAGATGTGCATGAGCTGATGAATTTATTCCACACCATATGCACAAATTTGGTTATCAAATATTTTGAGAAACATTTGGTGTTGAACTATCACAGTTGTCTGCACAGATACGTTCAGGAGGAAATGGAGTTCATCAACATCTCCTCGCTTGGTACGGCATACCTGTATGCTACCAATATTGAGCAGAGTTTCAAATAGAAGAAATGAGACTTTGGATCTATGAATCAAAAACAAGGGAAAGGTGCCCCCAAACCGCAGAAAAAAACACAAATCCAAGGCATGGTAGCCCAAGACAACCTACCGAAGCCGCAAGCAAATAAAAACACCTTGAATCCAAATAATGACATGGGAAAGTGGTGTGAGTTCCATAAGAGCTCCACTCACAACACAAGTGAGTGTCGGTCCAAGTAGTCGTTGGTGGCCGAGATGAGGGCTTATGAATCAAATGCATGCCTCAACTCTGAATCAGAACCTTTCAAGGGGAATGACCAAGGGAATCATATTATTGATGCAGATCCCAACACCACCGTTACCACTGCGAAGATCCAGAAGGATGAACCAGAAGATCCAGAGGAGGAGGAGCATCTCTTCCACTCCTAGATATGGGTAAAGGGCTCCCCGCTATAGTTCATTTTCAATGGTGGGAGCTAAACAAACCTTATTTCAGTAGAATTCATGAAGAGGTTGGGCTTGCCGACCACAGCACACCCACATTCATACGCCATCAGGTGGCTTCACCAAGGACAGGATCTCTGCGTCACCCAGCATTGTCACCTTCCCTACAACATCAAGCCAATCACGGATGAAGTTTTATTTTACATTGCTCCTCTTGATGTTTGTGATGTATTATTAGGCCAACCATACTTGTGGAAGCAACATGTTGTGTATGAGTCTCGGCCTCACGTTTTTGTTGTTACTTTGGGCAATAAGTTGTACAGGATACCAAAGGTACCACCACCTGTCGCAATCTCTTTGGTTACTGCAAAACAATGCAGTGACCTCATTTCCATAACCAGGAAAAAAAAAATCCTGATGATCCGCCCCCAGGGCAACAAGAAGATTGTGGCTACGACCTCTAGACAAGGCTCCTCCGCACGACAACAACAAATGGACAAGGTTGCAGAGGAGTACGGGGACATCTTCACCTCACCCACAGGGTTGCCTCTGCACTGTTAGGTCAAGCACCCCATTGATCTAACCTGAAGTGCGCAGCTGCTGGTGAGCCCTGGTATTGCACCAAGAGTATTACAACTCCCAGGGGCTGCCCTACTTTCCTTTATCAACCAGGGGTTATACAAACTTGGACCTGACCGAGCTATATACACAGCAAATGAAATATTTTCATGTCATCCTCTTCTGCTTTATGAAATGGTGCTATTTTTTTAAACTATGACAAGAACTGGAAAGTAAATTGCTTGAAAGAAATGATAGAAAGGAAACTAAACTAAATTGCTGAAAAGAAATGACAAGAATGAAACTAATTTAATTTGCAGAAAAGAAATGACAGGAAGGAAGCTAATTTAACTTGCTGAAAATGAATTGTAGAAAGGAAACTAATTCTAAACCACACTTAACTTTTCTAGACGGCTAAATGAACTCTATTTATCCTATGGTTTACCTACCATGCTTCTACCCATGCAACTAAGTTATCCATGACTTAATCCTAATTGAAAAAGTGTTGATTTTTCATCTTAGAGGAAAGAAAAGGGCTAAAGAGGCTAATGGAGGGCTTAACACAAGAAACAGGGCTTAGGAGTGGAAATCGGGGGTTTAATCCCTATCAAACCTTATGATATGGCACCAAGATGATTTTGGAGCAGGATTATTGAAATATGTGATAGTGGAGTTATGATTGGCGGATAGAAGTGCGATATGTGATCTGCGATATCGCAATCACAATGTCACAAGGTTGGAGTGGTAAAGGTTAACAGGGAAAAAAAAAAATTTAAGAAAGGCGATTTGCAATGCGGCGGAGTTTGGAATTGGTGTTTGGAGAGATAATTCTTAAAGATACAAGGAAAAGGTGCGAATTTAGGTTGCAATGGGTGACATAGCGGTGGGACCGGAGGCAGAGCACAATCACAATATCGCAATCGGCATTTGAAAGTGATAAGTCTTAAAGAAACAAAGAAAAGGTGTGAAGTGTGATTGTGATGGGTGACATGGTGATGGTACCTACGATGCAACGCGATCGTAATATCGCAATCGGCGTTTGGAAGTGGTAAGCCTTAAAGGAAATGGGAAAACAATGTGATTTGTGATGAGGAGCGATGGTAAGTCAAAAGGGAAAAAAATGTGGTTTCTAATGTTTTTGACTGTTTTTAATAAAAGAGAAGCAAAGGGAAGTAGAAAGAGATATCGCATTAGGGCATGGAATAAGAGAGCATTAATAAAGATCACAAGAGATTTGTGATTTTCTATGGAGCGATGTATGGCGAGCGGGAGTTTCAAGGATAAAGGGGTAGAGGCATAATTCTAATTATTTCCAAGTGTTTTGGGAATGAAAAGGGAAATGGATGCAAATAAGAGAAAAAGGAGGGAAATGGAGGCACAACAGCAGTGCTCATGCGTGAGAATAGAGCTGGGAAATGAAGCAGGATGGCTTGATGATCTTCCTAGGGATTTTGATGCTTATTCTTGCAAAAAAATTTGTGGATTCATGTACAAAAAATAGAGAAAACGCGTGACAAAACAATGAAAAAAAAGCAGTATTTTGTTATGTGGGAAGGTTCGCCTTCCTAGAGCTCTATTGACAAAGATGAGAAGGGGATCTTGATCCACAAATTTTCTTGGTTTTTCTCCTCTATTCTATCCCACACAAGAAAATGAAAAGCTACAGTAGCACACTGAAAGCAAAAACTAAGCAGCGATGAAACTATGAGAAGCAGAACTAATTGAATGACAGAAATAAAACTAGCTTAATGGCAGAAAGGAAAATATAGTAACAACTAAGAGGCTGAGGCACATGGATTGGGCCCTAACCCACGAGCCTATCTCTCTAAAACTTAAATCAGTCGAATGAAATTAGTCTGCTCATTTCATAAAAGAATAACCTCATACATCTTTGAAAGTTTGATCACTGAGCAAAATAATAAAAATCTCAATAGCTTGCAACAAAATTTCAACTAGAATCGACTAACTCTTCCTAGCTCTAGCTCTGCTCTATTTATTCTATAGGACAGCTACCAACAGCTCCCTAGAAAATCTTGATTGAGTCCACTTGACTCCAAGTAAACAAAGATTGAGTGCACTCCTCTTTGAGTTGCTTGGCCGCCTCTAGAATTCGAATTGCTGGAGAGAATCCTTGAGGATCCTTTGGCTTCCTTTGAGAGTTAAGGAGGGTGGAAAACGCTTCAATAATTTCTCTTTGTTGTCTCCTCCAAGCATTTATGATAAATTCCTTATACAAATGCCTAATAAATCATGGTTTTCTGCACTCAACCTCATATTAGGCACTCAAAGTATGTTATCCTTAATCGCCACCTATACTAGCATCATAAAACCAAATAATAATAAAAATGCAAGAAAAAGAGATCTAAGAAGGCAAAAAGGTGACCATTAACACCTCAAAATATGTCTAATGATGGAGCTCATCATCACCCCCCTACTGAATGGTTTCTCATCCTGTGAGAAACTAATCCTCCTCCTACATTTCCTTCAAGGCTTTGATAGCCCCCCTGATTTCCTGAGGAAGATGTGTGGGAGTTTCCCCAAGGGGGTAAAAACCCTTTTTTTTCTTGCATTCTCCCATTCTTTATCTTGTGCATATGTGTCCTTCTCATCATTCATCCCCAGCAGCAAAGGTGGGCTGAGCTTTAGTCCTAACCATTGGATCTTTTTGGCTTGCATGACCCTCTTGTATAATGGTTCCCTTTCCAATGCACCCCTTAGTCTTTATGGAGTATGGTACTCCCTGTTATTGAGGCTATGAGGGAGGTCATTCCATCTCCTCTAGTTAGCCATAATGCACTCATCTTCTATCTTCCTAGAAACATCATCAAAGTGGCCTATCACCTGCGTTTGATTCTAAAGGTAGCTTTCAACCAATGCAGGGTCCCTTTCAATCTCTTGATGGATAAGGATGACTCCTCTTGGGCTGAAAAATTTTGGTCTGATATATAAGGGTTCTCTACTTCTTCTTCCCATGACTCTCCATATTTCTTTTGCTCTAGTGTCCTCATTCATCATCCAAGATATTAGTGCCATCAAATTCATATCCCCCATTGTAGGATTTGGGTCCCAAGTATCCAGATTTGTCAGCGCAAGTTTATGCACATAAAACTCTGCCATCTTTGCTTGATCAGCCATGTTAGCTTGCTTGTATAAATTCATGAATTACCTACAATATTGGAAAGGTAGTGATCCATGGGAAGCTAGAGTTTTGATTTGAAATAGGAGCCTTTTCTCCTTGAGGAACACAGCATATGAGTCAGAAGGGAATCTGTGTTGAAGGGCTTCTATCCATAAGTCTGCCATGGTGGCTACTTGCTGTCATTTTTTTGAAATTGCTCCTTTAGTGCTACATTCTCTGCCTGTGCCTCTTGTAGCTGCTCCTTCAGAACTATTTCTTCTATTCTTTCCTCATCCCTTGGTGATTATTCAATGATAATCAAGCTCGAGGGAGGAGTTTCTAGCTCTCTCTGACTCTTGTCAGCTCTAAAATACATAAACTTCTGCCTTTTTCTTTTTGAGCTCAGAGGAGCTACGGTGGCAACTACCTCCTTGTATTGAGGGGATGTGGTGTTGTATTGTGAGTCTCTTTCTTGCCCATTTTCTGCTATCTCTATGACTTCTATGGCCATCTCTTTTGTTTTTCCTTGGCTTTTTGTCTCTTCCTCTTCATCTTCTTTTTCCTTTGTCGGTTCTTCTTCTGGATCTTCTTATTCTTCTAGTTCTTCCTCTTCCACTAGTTCTTCTTCTAGTTCCTCTTCTTCTTCTAGTTCTTCTTCGTCTTCTCTAAGGCTAGGAGTGGAATCCTACCTTGTTTGGGTTGCTATAAGAGCTTCCCTGCTCATATTTACAAGAGAGGACCAGGCCATGGGTAGGATGACGTTTTTGTTGTTGTTGTTGTTGCGTGTTGTTCAAATACGTAGCCCACTATCGGTATTGCTGTGTTGCAGCTCCATTCGGTCTCTTTCCCTCAAAATTTCTCAATTTACTAGTTTGGATGAGACGGTCTCTTCTTATATTATATTGTGCAACTAATTTTGGAGTGCTTTTGTAACTCAGTGCAACTCCAGTTTCTGTTGTAGACATTTGTTTCCTTCTCCATGTTAATTCATGATGGACTGTGTTTCCTCCCCTCATTCTCCTCTACTCCACTTGATTTAAATTCTTTTCTTTTGCATGCCTAGGAGACGTGACTTTGCAGGTCTCCCTAGTCATACTTCACAATGGTGGCCAAGCTAACTGGCCACCTTTCTGCCCCTTAAACTCTAAGCTGCAAATTTAATTATTTCTAGCTATTATGGATGCATAGCAAGGGGTGAGAAGCTATACCTAAGTTTACCTCTCATTTCCAAGGAATTTGCAGGAGCTAGATTGAAGAGACAAGCCTTTTAGATATTGTGTTCTTCACTATTTTTTGTTCTATGAGTGAGCAGCTTGCTGAATGA
Organism: Pinus albicaulis; assembly: GCA_034641835.2. Taxonomy (NCBI): domain Eukaryota; kingdom Viridiplantae; phylum Streptophyta; class Pinopsida; order Pinales; family Pinaceae; genus Pinus; species Pinus albicaulis. The sequence goes on along the minus strand of CM076580.1, from coordinate 873,692,975 downwards.
GCAGCTCTCTGAGTGAGTTGTTGATCTCTCCTTGATGTTCCTTCCTGTTGTAGATGATGTGTGGGGGGTGCTCCATATGCCATGGGTGTCACTCTTGTCTTTCCTTGGGTCTGCTTCATGAGCTCCTCCCTTGTTTTTCTTGCTATTCAAGAATAGATGTTTGTGCTATAGGAATTCCCTGATGTTTGTAGAAATCTGTGTCTTGTTTCCCTTGCTACATTAGGCTACAGAATGGAGGAATGTGGTGTATGGAGGTGATGGAGGAAGTTATGAAAATGAATGGAGTAAATGATGGGATGGATGGTAAAAAAGAATAAGGGAAAAGAAGATGAATGTTTCCCTGTGTTTGCATAAATCATTAATGACCTACAAAATAGAAAACACAGAAAACACAAAGATGCAGATGCAATTTTTTGTTTTTGTTTTTTTTTCCTCTTTTTTTTTTATTTGAAAGCAATTGGGCTGCCTCCATGGAGGTTTCCAACCAACAAACTTTCCTTGGGTGTCTCAAAGAGGTTTTCACCTATGGATATTTATTCTCTTTTATCCTTTCTTCTCTTTTTTTTTTTGAGCAAGTGAGTTGCCTCCATCGATGTTTTCAACCCACAAGCTTGCCTTGGGTGCCTCAGAGAGGTTTTCACCCATGGATCTTTATTATTTTTCCTTTTTATTTTTTTCATGAGGTGTGGGATACTATGGAGTTTCCCATCACATACACCTCTCTTGTTATTGAATTTACGAACTCTGCCCTTGACAAAGGCTTCTTGTAAATTTTAAGTATGTGACCATTGACAAGCAAGGGGATTCCTTCCTCATCTATTGTTCTGATTTGAACTATGCCATTATCAAAACATTTTTCCACTGTGTAAGGTCCAAACCATATTTTCATCAGCATTCCGTTGAAATATTTAAACCTTGAATCATACAACAATTCCCAATCTCCTTCTTGTAAGGTCTTTTCTTTGATGTTATTTTCATGCAAAACCTTCCTTTACAGTTAAACTACCTCTGTGTGAAGAAGTTCTTGCATTCTGAACTCATCCAATCCATTTAGTTGCAGTAACCTCTCTTTTGGGGCATTTGATAGATCTAGATTTAATTTAGTTTCCATTCTTAAAGTATTGAATTCAAACTCAACTGAAAGTAGAGCCTTCTTACCATACACTAGTTCATAGGGAGTGAATCATGTTGTTGTCTTCCAAGTATTTTTGTTAGCCCAACTGGCTTCTACTAATCTGTTCACCCAATATTTTCTTTTGTTGCTCACAAATTTGGTGAGGATGCTCTCCAAAGTTCTGTTAGTTACTTCTACTTAGCCATTCGCCAAAGGATGATAGGCAGTAGAAGCTCTATGTTGAATCTTGAGCTTCCTCAAAATATTCTCAATGAGGTGAGAGGTGAATTGTGCTCCCTGATCAGTGACTATTTCTCTAGGGTATCCAAACTTGTAAAACACATTCTCCCTTAGAAATTATACTAATTTCTCCTCGATTTCTACCTTCACTTCTTTTGTTTCAGTCCACTTTGTTAGGTAATCAGTGCAAACTATGATATACTTCTTTTGTCTGGATGGTGGATCAATAGGTCCAACAAATTCCATGCCCAACTTGTCAAATGGCTCAAGAGCCACCTGAGAGTGCAAAGGCATATCATCCCTTTGTGTGGGTTTCCCCATCCTTTGGCACTGGTCACACCTACTGGTGTATCTTCTCGAATCTTGCTTAAGGGTAGGACAATAGTATCTTGCCTGCAAAACTTTGTAAGAAGTTCTCTTTGAAGCAAAGTGGCCTCCACATGGGTTTTCATGACATGCAGAGAGGATATCAAAAACTTCTTCCTCCCTCACACATCTCCTTATGATTTGATCAGGGCCTAGCTTAAAAGGGTTTCCCCCAATCCATGTGAAAGGGGCACTTTTTCTGATGATTTTGCTCCTCTTCCTGAATGAAATATTAGGAGGGAGTCTCTCAGCAACCGAGTAGTTGGCTATATCAGAAAACCATCATGAGAGTGATGATATAGAAAAGAGGTGCTCATCTGGTAGTTGGTCATCCACCATTCCATCCTCTCCTACAGGGAGAGCTAACCTTGACAAAAAAATCTGCAACAACATTCTCCTTTCCAGTTTTATCAATAATAGTCAAATCAAATTCCTGCAAAAGTAACAACCATCTAATTATCCTAGCATTCACATCTGGTTTGTTCATTAAATACTTGATGGCTGCATGGTTAGTGTGAAAAAAGGTCTGATATTCAATTACATAATACCTAAATTTGTTCAATGCATGGACAATGGCTAACATCTCCTTCTCATTAACAGTATAATTCAGCTTGGCCTTTGACAAATTCTTGCGGATGAAATAAATGGCATAAGGGATTTTATCCTCTAATTTTCCTAATGCCTATAGCTTTTTTGGATGCATCAATGTGGATGTGGAAAGGCGGAGTCCAATTTGGACCTCGAAGGATGGGGGCAGTAGTCAACTATTCTTTAATGAGCTTGAAAGCCTCTTGACAAGGACCAGACCAAATAAAGCTAAAATCCTTGGCTAGTAACCCAAATAATGGTGAAGCGATCTTGCTGAAATATTTGATGAAACTTCTATAGTAACCAGCTAATCATAAGAAATTACTGACATATTTCTTCTTTTGAGAAGCAGGTTCCCTTTCAATGATAGTGATCTTGTTTGAGTCTACCTGTATTCCTACTTTGGATATGGATTGTTCTAATACAACCCTTGCTTCCTTCAAGAACCCACACTTTTTTGGGCTCAAGGAGAGATGCATATCAACGCACCTTATTAGTACTTTACCCAAATTGGAGAGAGCTTCCTGGAATTCATCCCCATATGATGTGAAATCATCCATGTATATTTTGACAGATTCATGGAGTAACTCAGAAAAGATGCTCAGGACAACTCTTTTGAAGGTAGTTGGGGCATTGCACAACCCAAAGGGTAATACTCTATAAGCGAAGGTACCCCAAGGGTAGGTGAAAGTAGTCTTATCCTGGTCTTCAGGGCTTATTTGAATCTGATTGTACCCACTGAACCCATCTAAGAAGGAAAATAACTTCTTCCCCCCAAGGCCATCCAGGACTTGGTCTATAAATGGCAAAGGGAAATGGTATTTCTTGGTGGCTTTGTTAAGTTCTCGATAATAAACACAAATTCACCACTTCCCATTCTTCTTTGGGACTAAGACAAGAGGAGATACCCAATCACTGTCGGATATAGGATATATGAACCCTGCATCCAATAGTTTCTGCAGCTCTTCTTTGACTATGTCCTTTAGATTTGAGTTCATCCTTCTTTGGAGTTGTCTCACGGGCTTGCATCCTTCTTTGATGTAAATATGATGTTTTCACACTGAAGGATTCACCCCTTGCATGTCTTTGTAATCCCAAGAAAATGAATCTAGATTCTCTTTCAAAAGTTGGCACAGCTGCTTCTCTTATTCATTCGAGAGGTTTGGGTTGATTTTCAGAGATCTGGATGGGCCAAACTCAATAGCCTTGTTGGATTTAGAGGTTGACTCAATTGAGTGCACTTCCATCCAAGGTTGGCTTTTAGACTCTTTGACTAAGGTTTCAAGAGGAATTTTAGTGGAGGACTGGTTTTGAATGGCATGGTCGATGAGTTCATATTCATCAAGTTGCCCCGCTCTAATAATAGCATGTATGGTACACATAGGGGCAGTGTTATATAACTCATCTTCTTCATCCTCCAACCATATAGGGAGACCATGATCAATGGAAGGCTGGGCTGGAGGATTTAGCACTAGTTGTTTAAACAAAGGCCCATTTCTTATAGTCATGTTTCCAGCCTGACAGCTTATATAAGCATCTAAAGTGGCTAACCAAGGTCTCCCTAAGATGAGGGGATAACCATTGAACTTGGTTTTTGGTTGCAAGACCAAGAAATCTGTAGGATAATCCCAAGATTCTATAGTTAACATAACATCCTCAACAATTCCTTCCATATTTACTGTGGATTGATCTGCAAGTTGCAGAACTGTTGTGGTTTTCCTCAAAGTCCCTTGCATATTAAGTTTCAACATAGTTTCCTCGGTCATGACATTAATGGAAGCCCCTAGATCAATTAGAGTGTTGGGGAATATGACACCATTTACATGCACATCAACAACTAACTACCAGGGTCCAAGTACTTTGGAAATATCACCCTTCCCAGAATTAGGTCAGACAGTTGTCCTACCACATTGATGGTGGGGATATCTTTCTTCCTTCTCCCAGATTTATTGAAGCACTTTTCTTTGATGAGCCTATTTTAGATAGGGAAATCCTTACTGGACTGGATAAGTGTTATATTTACACACAAATTTTCCAATTCTCCTAGGAGTTCAGTCTCCTTAGGGGTGTGTTGACTAGGGTGGATCAAGTGCTCAGGAAAAGGAGGTTGTTGGATATGAGTGTTACCTTCTTCGTTTTCCTCCTCAACCTCTATAGGTGGAGATAAAGGATGTTTGTCTGGTAGTACTCTTCCTGACTTGAGGTTAACCCCCTGTATCTCCACAACATGAGCTGGATAGGATGTTTCTCCACTGGGAGCCTATTGTGCATGTCTGTTGTTTAGGTTCAAATTGGGCAGTGCAAGTATAGGTAGCGTAGGTGGAGCAGCATGAGTAAGCTAAGGTTGAGGTTGGGGTGGAGGCATTAGAGTAGGTGGTTGATTTTGATAAGGCCTCCACCCTTGGGATGGATTGTTCCACTACGGATTTTTTGGAACATAATGTTAGAATGGTTGGTTTACTAACTGAGGATGAAATGAAGGTTTGTAAGGCCAAATAGGAGGTGTAGACCAGGATGGAGGAGTGGGGGTGTACGAAGGTTGCATGGGTGCACTCTAATTTTTCTGATAGTAAGAGTAAGGTGCACCTTGCATACCTTGTTGATATGGCTAAGGCCCTTGAGGCCTTCTCTAGTTGATGAAACTGTAGGTTTTAACCCTGAACAGAAATTATCTGCACACAAATCTTATAACAGAAAATAAACAATAATGAGAGCATAAAACATAAAACAGATAAACACAGAGATTTTCCCCTGGATCCCAAATCGGGACGACCAGCTTGATTTTTCATTATATTCCTTTTAGTGTTACAACACATATATATACATGCCGGAGCATACATAAACCCCAATCCATTAACCCGGGATTAGAACATAACCGTAGTTCCCTTGACCGGATCTACAAAAATACCAGGGGCCGAAAACCATCGAACCCCAAAACCATGTGCAAAACCATGCACAAACCATGGACGCAGACTACCCAGCAGAAATTAAGGAAACAGAGCTTTTTTGGATAGTGATGCCGCTTTCAAAAACATGGACGCAGTCGTGGAAAGAATATAACACATACCCAACATTCTCCCACTTGTTGTTTTCTTTCCATAGGGGGCCACAGGAGAGCTTAGCCATTGGGCCAATTCTTCAACACCCATTTTTTCTCTACACCAAGAGAACTTCCGAGTGCTCACAAACTTCATCAATGCATCTGCAACATTCTTCAAAGTGTCCACCTTTACTAGCAACACCCTTTTAGCCTCAACCATATCTCTAACAAAGTGATATTGAACATCAATGTGCTTTGTCTTTGAATGATAAGCATGGTTCTTAGCCAAGAAAATTGCACTTTGGCTATCACAGTCTATCCTTATAGCTTGTTGTACCAACCCCATACTTGAACACAATCTCTGCAACCAAACTGCTTCCTTGCTTGCATGAGTGGCTGCTATGTATTTTGCCTCTGTAGTTGAAAGAGCCACTACAGACTGTCTTTTACTCATCCAACCGACTGCGCCTCCAAATAGGCTAAACACATACCCACTTGTAGATCTTCTTTGGTCCAGATCTCCAGCCCAGTCTGCATCAACAAAACCACGAATGTCCAACATTCTTTCCAATCCTGGTCTTCCCCGGTAGCACAAGCCATAATCACTAGTGCCACGTAAATATCTGAAAACCCGCTTCACTACTGTCCAATGCTCCTTCCCTGGGTTTGACATAAACCTGCTCAATACTCCCACTGCATGTGCAATGTCTGGTCTAGTACAGACCATTGCATACATCAGGCTACCCACTGCACTTGCATATGGAACACAGGACATATACTCCTCTTCTTTTTGTGTCTTGGGACACTGTTCAGCAGACAGCTTTACACCTACAGGAATAGGAACATTCACCGGTTTACTATCCTGCATATTGAACCTCCGCAATATAGTCTCGACATACTTCCTCTGGTTTAACCAGAGCTTCCTCTTTGCCCGATCTCTCTTAATTTCCATGCCCAAAATATAGTTTGCAGCACCAAGATCCTTCATGTCGAATTTGGAGAACAGTTGGGTCTTCAAATCTTGGATAATTTCTTTGTCATTTCCAATCAACAACATATCATCCACATACAAGACCAAATATATAACATGATCACCAATTAATTTAAAATAAACACAATGATCTTCCTTGCTTCTGGTGAAGCCAAGTCCCCGTATATAGGTATCAAATTTCTGATACCACATCCTTGGTGACTGTTTTAACCCATACAGAGACTTCTTCAACCTGCATACCAGTTCTTTCTTACCCTTCACCATAAAGCCTTCATGTTGCTTCATGTAGATCTCCTGTTCTAGATCCCCATGAAGAAATGTTGTCTTCACATCCATCTGTTCTATCTCAAAATCAAATGCAGCAGCAACAGATAAAAGTAATCTAATAGAAGTAACCTTGGCAACAGGAGAAAAAATATCACTAAAATCAATTCCTGGCACCTGGGAATAACCTTTCGCTACCAACCGAGCTTTGTATTTCTCCACCTTGCCTTCTACATTCATCTTCTTCTTAAACACCCATTTGCTCCCAATGGGCTTCCTTCCAGCCGGCAACTCCACCAAATCCCATGCATCATTTTTGTGCAAGGATGCCATTTCATCAACCATGGCCTCCTTCCATAGTTTTCCATCCTCCGAATCTACTGCCTCCCTGACAGTTCTGGGTTCATCATCAGTTATAGTTAAGGCAAAACCTGAACAGAAAGCAGATGGACTATACCTTTCTGGTTGCCTTCTTTCCCGAACTGATCTTCTCAAAGATGGAGTTTGTGGCTCTTCATCTTCTAAGTCTTCTTCTGTTGTAGAGTCTGATTCATCCTCCTTTAGCTCAAACTCTATCTTCTCAGGTTCCTTTGGTAGGACTTCATGTTTAACAACATCTTTCACTTCTCTAAACACCACATCTTGGCTGTACACAACCTTCCTTGTTTATGGATTCCAAAGCTTGTAACCCTTTAAACCATCCTTATACCCAATAAAGATGCACTTTTCAGATTTATTATCCAACTTGGTCCTTTTCTCCTTTGGAACATGTACATATGCATCACATCCAAATACCCTTAGATGTGAAAGAGAGGGTTTCTTACCGGTCCATACCTCATGTGGGTTCTTATCCTCCAACGCTGATGAAGGTGATCTGTTAACTAAGTAACATGCAGTCTCCACTGCCTCTGCCCAGAATTCTTGTCCTAACCCGGTACCACTGAGCATGCTTCTTGCCTTTTCCATCAGTGTTCTGTTCATTCTTTCTGCAACTCCATTTTGCTGATGTGTGTATGGAGTAGTCTTCTGCCGTGCTATACCACACTTCTTACAGAACTCTTCAAATTCCTTCTTGCAGAACTCCCCACCATTATCTGTCCTCAGCGCCTTTATCTTCTTCTCTGTCTGGTTTTCCACCAGAGCCTTAAATTCTTTAAATCTGTCAAAAGCTTCAGATTTCTTCCTCGAGAAATATATCCATGTATTCCTTGAGAAGTCATCTATGAATGAAACATAGTACACAGACTTTCCCAGTGATGGAACTGACACAGGTCCAAACACATCACTATGCACAAGTTCTAATATCTTGTTTTCCCTCTTAGCACCGGAAGGAAAACTCACCCGATTCTGCTTCCCATATACACAATGTTCATAGAAATCGAAATCCAGAGAACAATTAGACATACCTTCTACCATACCATTTTTGTGCAGTATCTGAAGGCCCTTCTCTCCAATATGTCCAAGCCTTTGATGCCATAACATGGTCTTTTCTCCAGAGACAGCTAGGCTTTCCGCTCCACTTTCAGGAACCATAGAACTATTACACCCATCAATAACAGTGCTACCTTGTAGCTTGTATAGAGTTCTAGTCCGAACTCCCCGCATTAGTACCAGTGCTCCCCGAACCATCTTGCAGGAATCTTTCTCGAACACTGTTTTTACACCTGCATCATCCATCTTGCTTACAGAAATCAGATTTCTGGCCAATGCAGGAATATGCAGAACACCAGGAAGTGTTCTAATCCTTCCACCTTGCGGCTTCAGCTTGACCTTTCCACGTCCAATGATTCTGGCCCTCCTATCATCCCCTAGGAAGACATCACCACCATCATATTTCTCATACTCGCAGAACCACTCCCTATGGGGAGTGAAGTGAAAGGATGCACCTGAGTCAATCAACCATGACTCATGATCTACATGTGTATTTGAAGAAGAAGCCAAATACACATCCCCACCTTCATCGGAGGTGGTTTTTGCCTCTGCAGAAGGAGCTTCATCAGATCCCTTTCCTTTCTCAGGAGCTTTAGATCTGCATTCCTTTTTGTAGTGTCCTTCCTTTCCGCATTTCCAGCACACCTTTACAAACTTTCCGGGAGATTTAGATCTCCCTCTAGATTTAGATCTCCCACTCGAAACCTTATTCTTGTTTCTGTTCTGGGACCTTCCTCGTATAGATAAGGCATCTCCATTCTAACCCTCCATATTTCTCCGTCTCATTTCCTCCGACAGCAAGGCTGAGACAATGTCATCAAAATTCAAGGTAGTTGTATTGCTACCTATTGCAATAACCAGACTGTCCCATGAATCTGGTAGAGAACACAACAAGCTGATGCACTTATCTTCATCTGAGATTTTAATATCAGCAGATGACAGCTGACTTACCACAGTATTGAAGGCGTTCAGATGCTCTGTCACCGAGTCTCCATCCTTCATCCTCAGGTTATACAGCTTTTTCCGCAGGAACAACTTATTCACCAGAGACTTAGATTGGTACAAAGTCCAAAGTTTTTCCCACAAATTCTTCGTCGTAGCTTCCCCAGATACATTCAACAATACTGAATCTGAGACACACAACCGTATTGTGCTCTTAGCCTTCCGATCCAGTTTCTTCCAGTCTTCATCTGACATTGCCATTGGTTTAGTACCTAGATCTACCGCGATCCACTGATCTTTATCCACCAGCAGATCCTCCATCTTGAGCTTCCACAACTCAAAACTCTGACCATTAAATTTCTCGATCTCTATCTTTCCGCCGCTCGCCATCTTCTTTCACCGCAAGAATCGATCCCGCAGATCTCCCACTGAACAGGGTCTACCACAGGCCCGAGCAAAAAACCCTCGACAACAAAGGCGTCCCCTTGAAGCTGAAACAACTTTGATACCAAATGTAGGTTTTAACCCTGAACATAAATTATCTACACACGAATCTTATAACAGAAAATAAACAATAGCGAGAGCATAAAACATAAAACAGATAAACACAGAGATTTTCCCCTGGATCCCAAATCGGGACGACCAGCTTGATTTTCATTATATTCCTTTTAGTGTTACAACACATATATATACATGCCGGAGCATACATAAACCCCAATCCATTAACCCTGGATTAGAACATAACCGTAGTTCCCTTGACCGGATCTACAAAAATACCAGGGGCCGAAAACCATCGAACCCCAAAACCATGTGCAAAACCATGCACAAAACCATGGACGTAGACTACCCAGTGGAAATTAAGGAACCAAAATTTTCTCCGAGGCACTGCCCCGGACCCCGACAAGGGGGGCTACCGCCCCCCCTGTGACCCCCCCATTGCGCCCAGCGCAAAGGGGGGGCTATCGCCCCCCCTCTTACCCCCCCCCCGCGCGTGCTTAGTTGTGGAAAGAATATAACACATACCCAACATAAACAAAGTTGCTTTGGCATTGCTTCCCTGCCTTGATATACAGCCTTAAGTACAGGTAAGGAGGGACAATTTTCTGTGGCATGATTCTCCTCACAAACTAAGCAAACCTCTATGACATTCAATGGTAATTCATTTCTTGGGTGCTTCCTCATACATCTAGGAAAAAATATGGCTAGGGCTCTCTCTACTTCCTCTTGCTTAATTTTGACCTACATTGTGTCCATTTGCAAAGAAAAGGTGTGCAGCATGTCTGAAGTCCTCTAGCATGTTTCCAATCTCATGTTTTATGAAGCTGGAAGAGGAAGGGGTATTAGATGTACTTTGGCTAGCTCTTCCCTTCTTCCTAAATTCCCTAGAATGGTTCCGGAAGACAGTTTAGATTGCTTCATAGGGTTGTTGGTAGATATCTCTTCCTGATAGCATATTCAAGATTTATATCATCTCTTCACTAATCCCTCAAATAAATACAAGTTTAAGTGATGCAAGATCAAGCGTGCAGTTGGATCTCTTATAGTTTAATTGAAACCTCTCTTCATATTCCTCTAGGGGTTCATCAGGTCCTAAATTCATCCTAAATATTTCATCGTTATTTTCCTTGGACCTACAGTAGTATCTGTATTTGCCGTTGAAGGTCTCTTTGATTTGTGCCCAAGTAGTGATGCTATCCCCAGGCATACCCATGAACCAGTGAAAGGTTGCATCCTTAAGGGTGGATGGGAATAGCTTCAACTTATGATCATCAGAGCTGTAGTCATAATTCCTACAAACAACAGCAAATTCAAACATGAATGTGTCAGGGTCCTCAAATGTGAGTCCATGAAAGTGTGGGAGAGCTTAGGGGCTAATTTTTTTCATCTTAGTTTCCCCATCTACCTCTCTTATGGGAAAGGTTCTCTAGGTCCCAGCCATGGTTAAGATAGGTGAAGTAGGTCCCTCAGTTGAAACAAGGTCTTCTTCTTCTTCCCCAATAGGATCCTCAAATTATTTAGAAGGCTCTAATATAGGGGTTTCAATCACACTACCACTAAAGAAGAGTGAAGGGTGGCTAGGAGGTGATGTGGGGGTTTTTTATAAGGTTTGTCTTGGGGTATTCCTACTCCTATGAGGCATGAAAGTCATATATTTATGAATTGACAGGAAAAGAAAGGAAAGCAGAAAATAATGCTAAAACAAAATCAAAATATCTACTAGACACCTCCCCGGCAATGGTGCCAAAAAGTGGTGAGCCCTGGTATTGCACCAAGAGTGCTGCAAATCCCAGGGGTTGCCCTAATTTACTTTATCAACCCGAGGTTGGTACAAAATTTGAGGTTACAGTGCTATATACATAGCAGATGCAATCTATTCATGTCATCCTCTTCTGATTTATGAAAGGGTGCTATTTTTTTAAAGTATGATAAGAACTAGAAAGTAAATTGCTCGAAGGAAATGATAGAAAGGAAACTAAACTAAATTTCTGAAAAGAAATGACAAGAATGAAACTAATTTAATTTGCAGAAAATAAATGACAGAAAACTAATTTAACATGCTAAAAATGAATGGTAGAAAGGAAACTAATTCTAAACCACACTTAACTTGGAAAAATAGCTAAATGCACTCTATTTATCCTATGGTCTATCTACCATTATTCTGCCCATGCAACTAAGCTATCAATAACTTAATCATAATTGAAAAAGTGTTGATCTTGCATCTTGGAGGAAAGAAAAGGGCTAAAGAAGCTAATGGAGGGCTTAACACATGAAACAAGGCTTAGGAGTGGAAAGCGGGGGTTTAATCCTTATAAAACCTTATTATATGGTGCCAAAGTTCTTTTGGAGTAGAATGATTGAAATATGTGATGGTGGAGTTATGATTGGCAGATAGAAGTGCAATATACGATCTGCGATATCGCAATCGCAATGTCACAAGGTTGGAGCAGTAAAGGTTAACATGAACAAAACAAATACTACAAAAGGAGATTTATGATGTGGCAAAGTTCAGAATTTGATTTTGGAGTGATAAGTCTTAAAGATACAAGGAAAAGGTGCAAAGTGCGGTTGCGATGGGTGACGTGGCGGTGGGACCAGAGGCGGAGCGCAATCACAATATCGCAATCGGTGTTTGAAAGTGGTAAGTCTTAAATAAACAAGGAAAAGTTGTGAAGTGTAATTGTGATGGGTGACATGGAGGTGGGACCAACAGCACAACGCAATCACAATATCGCAATCGGTGTTTGGAAGAGGTAAGCCTGAAAGGAAACGGGAAAACAATGTGATTTGTGATGAGGAGCGATGGTAAGTCCAAAGGAAAAAAAATGTGGTTTCTAATGTTTTTTACTGTTTTTAATAAAAGAGCAACAAAGGGAAGTAGAAAGAGATATTGCATTCGGGCATGGATTGAGAGAGCGTTAACAAAGATCACAAGCAATTTGTGATTTGCGATGGAGCGACGTACGAAGAGCAGGAGTTACGAGGAGAAAGGGGCAAAGGTCTAATTCTAATTCTTTTCAAGTGTTTTGGGAATGAAAAGGGAAATGGATGAAAATAAGAGAAAAAGGAGGGAAATGGAGGCACAACAGCAGTTCTCAGGCATGAGAACAAAGCTGAGAAATGAAGCAATATGGCTTTATGATCTTCCTGGGTATTTTGATGCTTATTCCTGCAAACAAAGTTGTGGATTCATGTACAAAAAATAGAGAAAACGCATGACAAAACAGTGAAAAAAAGAAGTATTTGGTTATTTGGGAAGGTTTGCCCTCATAGAGCTCTATTGATAAACATGAGAAGGGGGTCTTGATCCACAACTTTTCTTGGTTTTTCTCCTCTATTCTATCCCTCACAAAAAAATGAAAAACTACAGTAGCACACTGAAAGCAAAAACTAAGCAGCGATGAAACTATGAGAAGTAGAACTAATTGAATGACAGAAATAAAACTAGCTTCATGGCAAAAAGAAAAAGCTAGTAATAGCTAAGAGGCTGAGGCACATGGTTTGTGCCTTAACCCACGATCCTATCTCTATGAAACTTAAATCAGTCGAATGAAATTAGTTTTCTCATTTCATAAAAGAATAACCTTATACATCTTTGAAAGCTTGATCACTGAGAAAAATAATAAAAATCTCAATAGCTTGCAACAAATTTTCAACTAGAATGGACTAACTCTTCCTAGCTCTAGCTCTGCTCTATTTATTCTACAGGGAAGCTACCAACATCTCCCTAGAAAATAGTGATTGAGTCCACTTGACTCCAAGTAAACAAATATTGAGTGCACTTCTCTTTGAGTTGCTTGGCTACCTCTGGAATTCGAATTGTTGTAGAGAATCCTTGGCTATCCTTTGATCGCCTTTGAGAGTTAAGGAGGGTGGACAATCCTCCAATAATTTCTCCTTGTTGTCTCCTCCAAGTCTTGATGATAAATTCCTTATAAAAATTCTTAATAAATCATGATTTTCCTTAATCACCACCTATACTAGCATCATAAAACCAAATAATAATAAAAATGCAATAAAAAGAGATCTAAGAAGGAAAAAAGGTGACCATTAACACCTCCAAATATGTCTAATGATGGAGCTCATCATCACCCCCCTACTGAATGGTTTCTCATCCTCTGAGCAACTAATCCTCCTCCTACATTTCCTTCAAGGCTTTGATAGCCCCCCTGATTTCCTGAGGAAGAAGTGTGGGATTTTCCCCAAGGGGGTAAAAACCATTGTTTTTTCTGCATTCTCCCATTCTCTATCTTGTGCATATGTGTCCTTCTCATCATTCAACCCCAGTAGCAAAGGTGGGTTGAGCTTTAGTCCTAACCATTGGATCTTTTTAGCCTGCATGACCCTCTTGTATGATGGTTCCCTTTCCAATGCACCCCTCAGTCTTTCTCGAGTATGGTACTCCATGTTCTTGAGGCTATGAGGGAGGTTGTTCCATCTCCTCTGGTTGGCCATAATGCACTCATATTCTTTCTTCCTATAAACATCATCAAAGTGGCCTATCACATGGGTTTGAGTCTGAAGGTAGCTTTCAACCAGTGCAGGGTCCCTTTCAATCTCTTGATGGTTAAGGATGACTCCTCTTGGGCTAAAAAATATTGGTCTGATATATAAGGGTTCTCTGCTTCTTCTTCCCATGACTCTCCATATTTCTTTTTCTCTAGTGTCCTCATTCATCATCCAAGATATAGAGCCATCAAATTCATATCCCCCATTGTAGGATTGGGGTCCCAAGTATCCAAATTTTTCAACCCAAGGTTATGCACATAAAACTCTGCCATCTTTTCTTGATCAACCATGTTAGCTTGCTTGTAGAAATTCATGAATTTCCTACAATATTGGAAACTTGTGATCCATGGGAAGCTAGAGTTTTGATTTGAAATAGGAGCCATTTCTCCTTGAGGAACACAACATATGAGTCAGAAGGGAATCTATACTGAAGGTCTCCTATGCATAAGTCTGCCATGGTGGCTACTTGTTGTCATTTTTTTTGCAATTGCTCCTTTAGTGCTACATTCTCTGCCTGTGTCTTCTGCAGCTGCTCCTTCAGAACTATTTCTTAGATTATTTCCTCCTCCCTTGGTGATTATTCAATGATAATCGAGCTCATGGGAATATTTTATGGCTCTCTCTAACTCTTGTCAGCTCTAAAATACATAAACTTCTACCTTTTTCTTTTTGTGCTCAGAGGAGCTATGGTGGAAACTACCTCATTGTAATGATTGAAATATTTGATGGAAGATATAAGTGTGATATGCGATTTGCAATATCGCAATCGCAATGTCGCAAGGTTGGAGCGTTAAAGGTTAACAGGGACAAAACAAAAACTGCAAAAGGCGATTTGCGATGCGGCGGACTTTGAAATCGGAATTTGGAGTGGTAAGTCTTAAAGAGACAAGGAAAAGGTGTGAAGTGTGGTTGCGATGGGTGACGTGGCGATGGGACCGGTGGCAGAGCGCGATTACAATATCGCAATCAGAGTTTGAAAGCGGTAAGTCTTAAAGAAACAAGGAAAAGGTGTGAAGTGTGATTTCGATGGGTGACGTGGCGGTGGGACCAGCGACAAAGCCTGATCGCAATATCACAATCGGCGTTTGGAAGTGGTATGTCTTAAAGGAAATGGGAAAATTATGTGATTTTAGATGAGGAGCGATGGTAAGTCTAAAGGGAAAAAAAATGCGGTTTCTAATTTTTTTTACTGTTTTTAATAAAAGAGCAGCGAAGGGAAGTAGAAAGGAATATCGCATTCGGGCTTGGAATGAGAGAGCATTAACAAACATCACATGCGATTTTTTATTTGCAATGGAGCGAGGTACGGTGAGCGGGAGTTTCAAGGAGAAAGGGGTGGAGGTCTAATTCTAATGCTTTTCAGGCATTTTGGCAATGAAAAGGGTGATGGATGCAAATAAGAGAAAAAGGAGGGAAATGGAGGAACAACAGCAGTACTCAGGCGTGAGAACAGAGCTGGGAAATGAAGCAGGATGGCTTGATGATCTTCCTGGGGATTTTGATTCTTATTCCTGCAAACAAATTTGTAGATTCATGTATGAAAAATAGAGGAAACGCGTGACAAAACAGTGAACAGAAATCAGTCTTTGGTCCTGTGGGAAGGTTCGCCCTCCTCGATCTCTATTGACAGAGATGAGAAGGGGGTCTTGATCCTCATCTTTTCTTGGTTTTTCTCCTCTATTCTATCACTCACACGAAAATGAAAAACTACAGCAGCACACTGAAAGAAAAAACTAAGCAGTGACGAAACTATGAGAAGAAGAACTAATTGAATGATAGAAATAAAACTAGCTTAATGGCAGAAAGGAAATGATAGTAACAGCAAAGAGGTTGAGGCACATGGATTGGGCCCTAACCCACAATCCTATCTCTCTGAAACTTAAATCATTTGAATGAAATCATTCTGCTCATTTCATAAAAGAATAACCTCCTACATCTTTGAAAGTTTGATCATTGAGTAAAATAATAAAAATCTCAATAGCTTACAACAAAGTTTCAACTAGAATCGACTAACTCTTCCTAGCTCTAGCTCTACTCTATTTATTCTACAAGGAAACTACCAACAACTCCCTAGAAAATAGTGATTGAGTCCACTTGACTCCAAGTAAACAAATATTGAGTGCACTCCTCTTTGAGTTGTTTGGCTGCCTCTGGAATTCAAATTTTTGGAGAGAATCCTTAGGAATCCTTTTGCTCCCTTTGAGAGTTAAGGAGAGTGGACAATCCTCCAATAATTTCTCCTTGTTGTCTCCTCCAAGTCTTTATGATAAAATCCTTACAAAAATGCTTAATAAATCATTATTTTCTGCACTTAACCTCATATTAGGCACTTAGAGTATGTTAGCCTTAATCACCACCTATACTAGCATCATAAAACCAAATAATAATAAAAATGTAAGAAAAAGAGATCTAAGAAGGAAAAACTGTGACCATTAACCCGTCCAAATATGTCTAATGATGGAGCTCACGAGCTGCCTAATGGATCGATCTATCAGCGCTCTGTTCTCAATAATGATGAAATCAAGAGGCCGATTCAGGAGCTGTTACAGAAAGGTCACATCCAGCCGAGTTCATCACCCTATGGGAGCCCAATCATGTTAGTACAGAAGAAGGATGGGACTTGGAGACTCTGTATTGATTATCAGGCCCTGAACAAGATCATTGTCCATAATAGGTACCCGATCCCACGGATTGATGACCTTCTGGACCAAATCAAAGGGGTGAATATTTTAGCAAGATCGACTTGAAGTTCGCGTATCACCAAGTACCAATCGAACCCTCTGATGTGTGGAAGACTGCCTTCAAATCCAAGGAGGGCCTTTTCAAATGGCTGGTCATGCCTTTCGGGTTGACGAATGCTCCTGCAACCTTCATGAGGTTGATGGAAGACATCTTACGACTATTCACTAACTCATTTGCAGTAGTGTACTTGGATGACATTTTGATCTTCAGCCAGACTTGGGAAGAGCACCTCCACCACATCCGACAAGTACTCCAAACACTATGGCAACACAAGTTCTGTGCCAATTTGGAGAAGTGCACTTTTGGCATGACCCAAGTTTAGTATCTAGGATACACTATTGATGAACGAGGGGTGCATATGGATCCAACCAATATCCAAGTCATTCGGGATTGGCCAGCCCCAACCACTCTAAAAAAGATTCGCAAATTTCTAGGAAATGTTAATCTCTACCACAGGTTCGTGTTGGGATTATCTCATATCACTTGTCCCTTGAGTCAAGTCACCAAGGGAGGGGTGAAAGAAAAATTCTTTTGGTCGAAATCTCAATAGAAGGCGTTTGTAGAATTGAAACATCGCCTTTGCATTGCCCTAGTGTTCACATTACCAGACTTGCAACAACCATTTGAGATCGATACAGATTCCTTTGACTATGCTATTGGGGTAGTTCTTACTCAATACGGGCATCCAATGGCATATCACAGTGAGAAATTGTCTGACACAGTCCACAACTATCCCACTTATGAAAAAGAAATGTATTCCATTATGGAGGCTTGTCAACAATGGAAGAATTACATTTTTGGGAAGGAAACAGTCATCCAAACAGACCACCAACCACTGTAGTTCATACAAACACAATGAAAGTTGCAGAAATATTTCCATCATAATTGGTCCACATATCTAAAACAGTTTCATTTGAACATCAAGTACAAGAAGGGCAGCACCAATAATGTTGCAGACTGTCTCAGCTGACCACTAATCCTGGCGCTAACCACCATTATCAAATATTGTGGGCACACGACTTCTGATTGGTTGCTTCTCTACAAGATTGATCCAAAATTCGGTCACACATACAAGACACTCTTGGAGGGTACGGAAGTTCCAAAATTTCACCTCCAAGATGCACTACTATGTCACGTGGGACACATTTGTGTTCTGTCAAGCGAGTGTGCCAAGATGATTTGGGAAGCACACTACAGTCCAGTTGTGGGGCATTTCGAGGTTGAGAAAAAATGGCAGTATTGCAGAAGTATTTCTATTAGCCAAACCTTCAACAGGATGTCGAGAAGTACATCAAATCCTCCACTGCTTGCGCCATTGCCAAACTGACCATCAAGAAGAAAGACCTCTATACTCCGCTACCTACCCCTAGTCGACCTTGCAAATCCATCTCCATGGATTACATGTCGAGCCTTCCTTCTACTAAGCATGGAAATGACTATGTTTTCATGGTCGTTGATAGATTCTCGAAGATGGCCATTATGGCAACCCGTAAGAAGAATATCACAGTAGAATCCACTACTAAACTCTTCTTTGAATGAGTGTGGGTGCACTTTGGGATCCCACAGTCTATCATCTCAGATCGGGACAGCAGGTTCCTCAGTACATTTTGGTCTAGCCTCTGGTCAATGTTAGACACCAAGCTCACAAAGTCCGCAGCTTTCCATCCCCAAACTGATGGCCAGACGGAGGTGGTCAACAGGATGATTGTACACATTCTGCGCATGTACAAATTCAAAGAATCCACGCATATGGGATGAGAGTCTCCCCTATGTACAACACAATTATGACTGGGCTCTCCACAGCTCGACTAGACATAGCCCCTTTTAAGTGGGCTTGGGATTCCAGCCACTATGTCCCATTGACATAGCCATGTCATTTGCGGCTACTCAGGCTGACTCGGATCATGTCAAGTCTGAAGTTGACAAAGTGAACAGATTCATTGAGCACATTCATCACATTTTCTAATAGGTTCATGACATATTGGACAGAGCCAATGCTAAGTATAAGCAACGACATGATCAACATCGGGTGCCACACAACTTCCAAGTGGGCGACAAAGTGTGGCTACATTTGCAGAAGGAGCGTCTCACTAGACCTCACCGCAAGCTTCACCCGCTCTGATATGGGACATACACCATCACCAAGGTTGTAGGGACCAATGCCTTCAAGCTCAGTATTCCACCATTCCTTGGTCTACACCCAATATTCAATGTGGACAGCCTTTGGCCCTACTTCCCACCTCTAACATTGCAGAACAACTCACACCAATAGAGTTAAACCCAGACTGCATGGAACAGGCCTTCATAGATTGTATCATTGACGTGCAAATCAAGAACACTTGCCAGTAGAAGATCCAACTTTATCGGGTTGTCAAAGTTGGCCAACTCCTGAACGAAGGCAAGAAGTTCACCAAGGACCAAGTTCAGCAGAAGTTTCCTCATCTCATGGAGGAACTCAATGCAATGGGGACCATTGCTTCCTAAGGAGGGGAGGAATGATCCAAGTGGATATTGGTGGTCACCCACCTATTCCACTTGGGGCCCCACCATTGTTTCTTTCAATTTTTTAGTTTCCTTAATTATAACACAGTTTATTATTTTAGTAGTTTTTCTGGTCTTGAACTTTCAGAGCCGTTTTGAGGCACTAAATGACATTTTTGGGGAAAACCGGATTTCTCACTCAAAATTTGTATTTCTCGGATAGGTATTTCTAACAAGGTATTGAGCGTGTCAAACAAAGATTGTATGCCAAAGTTATGTCCCCAGGAAATTGATGTACCAATGTACCCAAACGAGGCCCATATTTTTCGCGCTTCATCTCCTAGGGTTAGGCTTTTTATGTTTAGGGTTTTCCATTATTTCTCAATAATAAATAGGCCCTCGAGCCTCATTGTAATGCAGTTCATATGCCTATAGCCACAAATCCTCTTCTCATAGATAAGCTACCAGTGCCCTAGCTAGTTTATTTCCATTCTATCTGTAAACAAATTTCAATTCTTTGATATTAATGAAATGAAGTGTTATTTCCGCTACATATTTATAATTATGGTTATATGTGTATTTTTTTGCGTTCCTACATAAATATGGATCAATGGATATATTCAATAGTGATTAAATTAAATAAACACAAGCAAGTTGAGAATATATTATGACTCTTAGGTTCAATCCGACAACTCTTAAGCATCTATTCACCATACCATTTAAGGATGGCATCTTGGAAATGGGAAGTGAGTTCTATTTGTTTGTTATGGAATTTGTTTTTATGTAATTAAAGAGGCATTGTTAATGGTCCACCAAATATTATATTCATATTCGAAAACTATAAGTACATTATTTATCCCTTCACATACATCCAACCCCTCAAATTTCCATTAAGCCTTACAACGCCTAGAAAAGATCCTTAAATATATGTGAGCAAGTTCAATGGAATAACAGATAGACTAAAACAAGATTCAAAAGAATTTGGAATTCTCATTTTGGATTATTTTTAAGAATCAATCCATAACAAAGATTATTAGAGCACCTTACAAATACCACTTACATATTACCAAAAGTAACAGTAACACATAAGGGTACACCTAAAACTATTTATGCAAAATAATGTTTTCTTGGAGCCTTGAGCTTCACATGGTAGAACAAATCAATCCACAGTTGGAAAAAATGGAACAAACTTTCCACAAAGTAGATTGGATTTTCTCACTAAGGTGATGATATTTTAGGAACTTAAAACATAGATTGAATGTCCACAAATTACCATCCATTGTAGTTTCTTCCTCATTTGTTATGTTCCAAATACACAAGCTATTGTAACAAATCAAACTACATATTATGTATACCCAAATATGAACATGGAACACATCTCCCAAATAGATAATAATCGAGTTACAAAATAACTTCTTAAAAATTAGGAGAGCCTACTCCAATAACCCTACTACATCCATAGATCCAAATCGTATGTTTCGTGTTTAATGGTGACCCTATTAAACTCTATATATACACATTTATCCACTGCACATATTAAGTCCCCATTAGGCTTACGCCTATTACATATATATTTGATCTCATTAAATACCCTTATTACATGTATATTCAACCTCATTACATATATATTTGATCCCAAAAATATATCACCCTGGGGATCATAAGATGTACCTCAACGAGGATGAATCAGCACCTCACAAACTAATCACCACCACTTACAAATGTGTTAAACATCCATTCCCTACCTCATCTTCCAACTAAGATTCAAACCAAGGAAAAATAATTATATACATAAACCAAGGGAAAATTAAATCTATAAATAATAGACATCGACCATAAAATTTTTGGAAATGGTTAAACCCTAAACCATCAAATAAACACAATGTTCTAGAATATACACAATATTTCAAAGAAACATTGAGACAGTGACATATGTTTACCCTATTTTTACAACCATTCATTTCATGTTTGATTTGTATCTTTCTTATCCCTGTGATTATTCATTTTATTTCATGTGGCATCTATATTTTCTTTTGTGTTGGCTTCACTCATTTGGATTTGAACCTTAAATCTCATGATTTATATGATACTTCATAACAAAAAAATCGTGATTCGCCAATTAAATTGCCCCCTTTGGGCCATGTGGCACCTATATTTTTATCATAGTTATGAAAACTCATTGGATCATACTAGATCACAAAGAAACCCAAATGGAGCCCAAACTAGACTAGATGATGGCTCTTTCCTGAATGAACTGATGCAGATTTTGACCAGCCCACCTATGCACTCCCACGAGCCTCCCACGAGCCACAAAGCCAAAAAAATGAAAATACAAAATAAAAATAATAAATAGTGCCCATGTGTCTATATATATATATTGAAGTATAGTAGTTCTTCAACCCGATTTTCCAAATAGCTCTAGTCCAATCTCATTTTATCCAAACTTGGTTCATGTTTTGGTTTTAATAACTTCAACTTATTTGTTACACATCTAATTTACCAATATGCACACAACTCACATATATACAAAAGTTTGATCATTACATCTTCCAAACCTATTTAATGAACAAATGAGTAAATACTCAAAACTGCACTTTGCACAGTGTGATTATTTAGTCATTCAAGAAACCAGAATTGCAAATCGAAAGGTTAAATCAAATTGACTATTTTCTAGCATGTTATTAATGATGTTTCAAATCTAAAGGTTAAGTCAAAATGACATTTTTTAGCATGTTATTAATCAACATAGATCCATCTTAAGTACGAATCTAACATGAGCCGAGAAGGATCAAATTTCTTCACGTGTAAACTTCTGGAGAGTGCAAAATACAATGTGTAATTTAAACAATAAATTGTATTTTGGAATGCTGTATAGACTATATATAGGACCAAACAAACGTTTTAACCATAAAAACTTACTTTTTTCACGATAAATACATTTTTTTTTAAATTGATATATAATATATACATTGTTGACATTATAATATTTTACATAAATTAAACTGGTTTTTTTATTATTAATATATTTTTGGTTTTTTTATTATTAATTTATTTTTAAGTATGTTAATATTAATCCGTATTAAAACATTTTATTGATAACCCACATTGAATGTTTTATTATATGCAACATTAAAATATTTTATTTTAACAAATTTATTTTCTATAGATAGATATATATGAATTCGAGGTCAACAAAAATTAGTTAACATAGATCTTCAAATAGTTTATTTAAATTTCTTGTTGAAATATTTTTGAAAAGTGTGACATCTCACTCACATTTTTTTTTACTTTTAATTACTTTACAACATATTCATTTTTTTAATTATAGTCAACATTAATTTTCTATTTAGAAATTAATTTATTTTTATTTTAAAGGAGCATGTGTCAACTCTTTCCTGGACAGACTTACACATTCCCTCCTACTGCGTTGTAAAATAAACCTCTTAGTTCAATGATGTAAAATATAGTAATAAAAAACACTACGCAATAAACATGATTGTAAAATGAAGCTGGGTAAAGCAAAATCATCAACAAAAAAAAAAAAAAAAAACAAAACAAAAACAAAAACAAACAAACAAACATCGTGTTACATCAATATATGAAAAAAATAAATTAATTAAAATTAAATCAACCTCTTTAAATTTTAATTATTTATAAAGCCCCCTTCAATTTATGTTTGCAAGATTATGATTTACTCTAAAGAATTTTTGTAGTGAATTTAATATTTTCGACAAACACTTCTAAGTGGACAGTGACCAAAGGTCAGTTACAGTCAACAATCCTAAAAATCAAAGAAACTTTAAGAAATTTGCATGTAGTTAGGAGCTCACATATATGTTAACAAGGGAAATAAAACTTTTCACCGAAATTTTAGTAAACAAAAATTGTGATAAGAGGTCGAGATCGTAACATAGCTCTTACACAAGTGAAAGAAACAATCTTTATGTATTATGTATTGTAGAAACGTCCACATAAAGATGGACAATAGAATTTCATAAAGAACCACATATGAAATAATGAATAAAATGTGAATTAATGATATGATTTACAATGACCTGTATGAAGTTATATATACACAACAACTTGTCACAAGATTGATGGGACTTTGTCCTTTTGTTAAACCATGTTTTCTAGATAGGATGTGTCCTTACAATGCCTAGAAAACATCCGTAAATACATGTGAGCAAGTTCAATGGAATAAGGGAAAGACTCAAAACAACATTCAAAAGCATTTGGAATTCTCATTTTGGATTCTTTTTAAAAATCAGTTCATAACAAAGATTATTAGAGCACCTTACAAATACCACTTACATATGACCAAAAGTAACCGTAACACATAAGGGTGCACCTAAAATTATTTTTGCAAAATAAGGTTGTCTTGTAGCCTTGAGTTTCCCATGATACAACAAATCAATCCACGGTTGGAAAAAATGGAACAAACTATCCACGAAGTAGATTCGATTGTCTCACTGAGGTGATGATATTTTAGGAACTTAAAACATAGAGTGAATATCCACAAGTTACCATTCATTGTAGTTTATTCCTCATTTGTTATGTTCCAAATACACAAGCTAATGTAACAAATCAAACTACATACTATGTATACCCAAATATGAACATGGAACACAACACCCAAATAGATAATAACTGAGTTACAAAATAACTTCTTAAAAATTAGGAGAGCCTACTCCAATAACCCTAGTACATCCATAGATCCAAATCATATGTTTTATGTTTAATGATGACCCTATTAAACTCTATATATACACATTTATCCATTGCACATATTAAGTCCCATTAGGCCTACGCCTATTACATATATATGTGATCTCATTAAATACCCTTATTACATGTGTATTCAACCTCATTACATATATGTTTGATGCCATAAATATATCACCCTGGGGATCGTAACACGTAACTCAACAAGAATGAATCAACACCTCACAAACTAATCACCACCACTTACAAATGTGTTAAACATTCATTCCCTACCTCATCTTCCAACAAAGATTCAAACCAAGGAAAAATAATTATATACATAAACCAAGGGAAAATTAATTATATATATAATAGACATTGACCATAAATTTTTTGGAAATGGTTAAACCCTAAACCATCAAATAAACACAGTGTTCTAAAATATACACAAAATTTCTAAGAAACATTGAGAAACAATTACTTCAAAAAGAATCTTACCAAAATTTTGATGTCATACCATGTTGTCATAATCGTCACGAAGCCTATTAGAAACGACAAAAAATGTAAGCAAGAATGAAAAAACAAGAAAAAACTTACATTAGTGGAAAGTATTCAAAATTTCACTACAATGCCATATGTTCACCCTATTTTTACAACCATTCATTTCATGTTTGCTTTGTATCTTTCTTATCCATGTGATTATTCATTTTATTTCATATGGCATCTATATTTTTTTTTTTGTGTTGGCTTGACTCATGGGGATTTTGACCTTAAATCTCATGATTTACATGATACTTCATAACAAATCAATCGTGATTCGCCAATTAAGCTGCCCCCTCTGGGCCATGTGGCACCTATATTTTTATCATAGTTATGAAAACTCATTGGACCATACTGGATCACAAAGAAACCCAAATGGAGCCCAAACTAGAATAGATGATGGTTGTATCCTAAACGAACCGTTGCATATTTGGACCAGCCCACTTGTGCACTCTAACGAGCCACAAAGCCAAAAAATGAAAATACAAAATAAAAATAAAAAATAGTGCCCATGTGTCTCTCTCTCTCTCTCTATACATATATATAGTAGTTCTTCAACCTGTTATCACTCTAGTAATTCCTAATTTGTGAGATTTTGATTTAAAGTTTAAGAACACTAGAGGTAACTACAAACCTACTTTTAAACTCTAGGATCTAGCCTTCCTAGTGTTCAGAGAGGGATCTCTCTGTAAGATTTAACTTTGTTTTTATTATAAGATATTAGGCTAGTTATGATTTTGAAATTTGGTTTTGATTTGGTTTGGTTTGGTGGGAAAAATAACTTAATGAGATGGATAGTGGGAAATATGTTTGTCCATTGGGCTAAGGAGTCAAAAGTCAAGCAGACATAACTAGGATCAAGGTCAAAAAGTCAAATGTTTTCAGGGCAAGATAGATAAGTCTTTGAAGATCTTGGAAGGTTGTTTTGGTGAAGTGGTTTGATCGGGATAAAGAGCAATGAAGGGTTCTTTGATCCGGAAAAAGAAAGGAGTATATAGGGGTCAAACGAAAGAAGGAGAAATTAAGGGTTCCCTACTCTAGAAATCAGCAGAAAACATAGAAATGACAAACAGTAAAGACAAGGTGCTTTTAACAAATCCTGAAATAATACTCCTGTTTATTCATTCAAATTTGAAACACATATATGGATGCATGAAACAAAGAAGATAAAAAATGACAAGTAGAAAGTACTTCACTTCAATGGCTCATCACATGAATCCTGAAATATGATGCTAGTTGATCTAATCCAGTCTGTTACTCGAAATTTGCAACAAAAAGCTTCCAAGTTCAACAAAAATTACTATAGAAGTCTTCGGAAATTTATTCCACAATATTACTTCAAAGTGTGAAGTACTTATACAAAATTGTTTACAAAATATCCTAGAATGCTTCTAGGAATTATCCAAGGAAAAATAAAATATCTTTACAACAAAAAAGAGACAGTTGCTTAAAAAATTAGCAAGCTATCCTATTTATCCAAATAAAATACAATTTTTTTTTGGATTAGGTGCAGTTGGCTGCCTTGGTGTCCTCTTCTCTAGCCAAGATATTTCAAATATGTTTTTGAAATATTATCTCTTTTTCTTATACTCTTTAACCTCTGTAAAAACTGCCTTATTGCTTGATCTAGGTGGATATTGGTGGCCACCCGCCTATTCCACTTGGCGCCCAACCATTGTCTCTTTCATTTTTTTCACAACTTACTATTTTTAGCATTTTTTTGGGTCCTGAACTTCTGGAGACATTTTGAGGCCCCAAATAGAGATAGTATGCCGAAGTTACGTCCCCGGGAAGTTGAAACTCCAATTTACCCAAACATGGCCCATAGTTTTGGCGCTTCATCTCCTAGGGTTAGGTTTTTGGATGTTTAGAGTTCGCTATTGTTTCTCCATAATAAATAGGCTCTCGAGCCTCATTGTAACATTGTTCAGAGGTCTATAGCCGCCACATCTCTTCTCAGAGATTCGCTACCAGCACCCTAGCTATTTTATTTCCATCATGTTTGTAAGCATATTACTATGATTTGATATTAATGAAATGAAGCCTTATTTCCGTTGTATTTCTATGTTTATGGTTATTTATGCATTCTGTTGCGTTCCTGCATAAATCTGGATCAGTGGTATCAGAGCGGTCTATTTTCTCTCGATCCTTCTTTGCATGTCCCCAACAAGTTTGAGGTATAAGGAGTTAGGGCTCGATCTGGTGGAACCTTTGCAAGATCAGCCTCGCAAACCTCGACGAACACCCATGGGGGATGAAAAGAAAGATGAGGGAGCAGGAGATCCTATCAAAATATTGCTCAACGAGGCCCTTGAAAAAAAAAGGAATGAAATGATGGATAACTTTGCCCAGATCCTTCAACAACAACCAACCGGCGGCGCATCTGCATCCAGCAGCCACTCTGGAGGCACGACTCTTTTTAGGGTACAAGTAAAATTTGATATTCCCATATTTGAGGGTTAAATAGATGCATGTGTCGTAGATAGATGGTTGAATCTATTAGAAGGATATTTCTTGGTTCATGACTTTTTCGACCAGGAGAAGATTATTTTTTCACTCCTCAAAGCTACCCCCCATGTCAAGGACTGGTGGGAAACCTACTGTGATAAAAAGGACGAGATAGAACCCTCTCTATTCTCAGTCATACCCACTTGAAATTATTTCCGAGATGCCATCAAGGAACAATACTATCCCATGGGGAGCTATGAGGACAATTACATACAATGGACCACGTTGCAGCAACAAAGGGATCAAGATGTGCATGAGCTAATGAACCTGCTCCATACCCTGCGCCCAAAGTTGGGTATCAAAGGTTTAGAGAAACATTTGGTGCTAAAGTATCGCAGTTGTCTGCAAAGATACATTCAGGAGGAAATGGAGTTCCTCGACATCTCCTCACTTGGTACGGAATACCAGTATGCTTCCAATATCGAGCAGAAATTCAAACAGAAGAAGTGAGACTTTGGATCTGCGAATCAAAAGCAAGGGAAAGGTGGCCCCGAACCGCAGAACAAAGGACAAAGCCAAGGCATGGTGTCCCAAGACAACCTGCCAAAGACACAAGCAAAGAACAACACCGCGAAGCTAAAGGAGGACACGAGAAAGTGGTGTTAGTTCCATAAGAGCTCCACTCGCAGCACAAGTGAGTGTCGAGCCAGGCAGTCGTTGGTGGCCGAGATGAGGGCTTCTAAATCAGATGCATGCTCCTACTCTGAATCAGAACTTGACAAGGTGAATGAAAAATGGAAGCAGATTATTGATGCAGAGCCCAACGCCAATGTTGCCACTACAAAGATCCAGAAGGAGGAACCAGAAGATCCAGAGGAGGTAGAGTGTCTCTTCCACTCCCAGATGTGGGTAAAGGGTTCCCCGCTATGGTTCATTATCGACAATTGGAGCCAAAAGAACCTCGTTTCAGCAGATGTCGTGAAGCAGTTGGGCTTGTCGACCACAGTGCACCCACAACCATACACCATCGGGTGGCTTCACCAAGGACGGGATCTTTGCGTCAGCCAGCAATGTCGCCTTCCCTATAGCATCAAGCCCTTCACGGATGAGGTATTGTGTGACATTTCTCCTATTGATGTTTCTGATGTATTATTAGGCCAACCATACTTGTGGAAGCGACATGTTGTGTATGAGTCTCGGCATCACGATGTTATTTTTACTTTGGGAAATAAATTGTACATGATACTAGAGGTACCACCGCCTCCCACTATCTCTTTGGTTACTGCAAAAAAATGCAGTAAGCTCATTTCCAAAACTAGGAAATTTGTTTCCTGATGATCCGCCCCCAAGGCAAGAAGAAGATTGTGGCCACAACCTCCAGACATGGCTCCTCTACATGACAAAAACAAATAGACAAGGTCGTGGAGGAGTAAGGGGACATCTTCACCTCACCCACAGGGGTGCCTCTACACTATCAGGTCAAGCACCCCATTGACCTGACCCTAGGTGCGCCGCTACCCAATGGACTGATCTATAGGCTCTCTGTTCTGGAGAATGATGAAATCAAGAGGCAGATTCAGGAGCTGCTGTAGAAAGGTCACATCCGACCAAGTTCATAGCCCTATGGGAGCTCGATCATGTTGGTACAGAAGAAGGATGGGACTTGGAGACTCTGTATTGATTATCAAATGCTCAACAAGATCACTATCCAGAATAGGTACCCGATCCCACAGATTGATGACCTTCTGGACCAACTCAAAGGGGAAAAATATTTCAACAAGATCGACTTGAATTTTGGGTATCACCAGATACCAATTGAACCCTCTGATGTGTGCAAGACTGCCTTCAAAGTCAATGAGGGACTTTTCAAATAGCTCGTCATGTCTTTCGGATTGACAAATGCTCTCGCAACCTTCATGAGGTTGATGGATGACATCTTGCATCCATTCACCAACTCATTTGTAGTGGTATACTTGGATGGCATTTGATCTTTAGCCAGACTTGGGAAGAGCACCTCCACCACATCCGAGAAGTCCTCCAAACACTGTGGCAACACAAGTTGTGTGCCAATTTGGAGAGGCGCACTTTTGGCATGACCCAGGTTCAATATCTGGGATACATTATTGATGAAAGGGGGGTGCACATGGATCTAGCCAAGATCCAAGTCATTCGAGATTGGCCAGCCCCAACCACCCTAACAGAGCTTCGTATCTTTCTGGGTCTTGCTAATTTCTATAGCAGGTTCGTGTTGGGATTCTCTCATATCACTTGGTCCTTGAGTCAAGTCACCAAGGGAGGAGCGAAATCAAAATTCTGTTGGTCAAAATCTCAATAGAAGGCGTTCATAGAATTGAAACATCGCCTCTATTCTGCCCCAGTGCTCACTTTACCAGACTTGCAACAACCATTTGAGATCGAGACAGATGCCTCTGACTATGCTATTGGGGCAGTTCTTACTCAACAAGGGTATCCAGTGGCATATCATAGTGAGACATTGTCCGACACAGTTCGAAATTATCCCACTTATGAAAAATAAATGTATTCCATTGTGCAGGCTTGTCGACAATGGAAGCATTACATTTTTGGGAAGGAGACAATCATCCACACAAACCACCGACCCCTGCAATTCATACAGACACAAGGGAAGTTGCAGAACAATTTCCATCAAAAGTGATCCACATATCTACAACAATTTCGTTTGAACATCAAGTACAAGAAGGGTAGCACCAATAATGTTACAAACTGCCTCAGTCAACCACCGATCGTGGCCATAACCACCGTTCTTAACTCTTGTGGACATGAGACTTCTAATTGGCCGCTTCTCTACAAGAGCGATCCAGAATTCAGCTACACATACAAGGCACTCTTGGGGGGTATGCAGGTTCCAAATTTTCACCTCCAAGATGCAATATTATGTCACCTGGGACACCTTTGTGTTCCTTCAAGCGAGCATGCCAAGATAATATGGGAAGCGCACTACAGTCGAGTCGTTGGGAATTTTGGAGTCGAGAAAATGTAGAAATTATATAACTGATATGTTATACATCCGAGATTCTCTTGATCACACACTATTTGACTTCATGCACAATACATAATCTCTTCTACCATTGATCATTAATTGCTGAAATAAAATCAATTGCATGCACACATTAAAACCATAAAAATTCACACATATGAACACAGTATTTATGGGAAAGCTTAAAGTTGAAAACCCCCAACTATCTGTATATTATATGTCATAGAGATCATGTAACAATCATCATACAAAGCTCCTCACAAGCTCTTAGTACAATCTCCAATTGCTACACACTAATCGAGTCCGATCTAGCAAATCCCATGCACCGATCTCTGCCACCTGCTAGCATGCCTCTACTGCGCAATCACTGTTGAAGAATGGCTCTGAATTGAACTCCAATTGGTCTAGCCTTGCTCACGCAATCCTCATTGGCATCTCCAACCACTGTGTGTTGCAAATCATGCAACACTATAGTCACAACTGATAGTCACACTGCTCTTTCACCTACCTCTCCATTGGTCTCCACTAAAACTGTCCATGCACTGTAGTTAACTGATGTATTCTTTAGTTGATGAATGAGTTAATAATTAGTGAATTAATTAATAATTAATTCACACCACTCTCACTAGTGTATCAATCAGTTAGACTAGATACAACTATCTCAACTATGTTTAACTCAGTTAAACTGAACACAACTCCACCAACTACCTCAATAACTCCACCAAACTCTGTCACATGAGTTATAACTAAAGTCTCCATGCAATAGCTCCACTTAACCCTCATGAATAGTGTAATTCCTTCTGTCATCTCCTGTGCCACATCTGTGCACTTAACTGAAGTGCTCCAAGAGAGTAATATAATGTTTATAGTCCAAATATTATTAAGAGCTAATAATATTCGACATATCTATTTTTATACTGGCAATCTAAAAATAGATTCCACCCAATATGCCTAAAAACTGAAGTCCATATATTTTTCCAACTTGACCAACCATCCACAAATAGCATCCTGCAACTCATAGAATATGATTGACATGTCTAAAA
The DNA here is from genome assembly GCA_034641835.2 of Pinus albicaulis. Classification (NCBI taxonomy): domain Eukaryota; kingdom Viridiplantae; phylum Streptophyta; class Pinopsida; order Pinales; family Pinaceae; genus Pinus; species Pinus albicaulis. The sequence continues at coordinate 873,662,021 of CM076580.1, read as the reverse complement.
ATAGTCTTGCGCCAAAAATAGCCTGCGGGCCCACTTAGTGAAGGCGACTCTTTTCACTAAGCTCATCATCTTGTTGCAATCTCAACACTCCCTCTCAACAAGATAGGGATTATCTTCCACCCCGATCCTACCTCTGTGGTATTCTAATTTTCTCATGGTGAGCGCCTTCGTCAAGATATCAGCATCCTGATCCTCTGTGGGAATGTAAGAAAGTAACATGATCTTCCACTGCACACAATCTCTCATATGATGATACCGGTTCATGAAGCCATGTAGCCTCATCTCACCCTCCTATCTGTACCATAATCCATCTCCCGATGTGCCTCTAAGATATCTCAATACATGCTTGCCTGCCTTCCAAAAGAGGTTGGTAGGCTTAACCATAGCTTGTGAAAGCTAGTTAACAACGTAGCATATGTCAGATCGTGTACTGACTAGATACATGAGCGACCCCACCAACTATCGATAAACAGTGGCATCCACTACCTATGCCGATGTAGCATCCTCTTTCCTCCAACCACCAGGAAGAGGAGTGTCGATAGGCTTGCAACCTTGCATGTTGAACTTCTCAAGTATCTCCCGGGCATACTTTCCTTGAGACACAAACAATCCATCACTACGCTGCCAAATTTCCAATCCCAGGAAATAATGAAGGAGGCCCAAGTCCTTCATCTCAAACTCCTTTGCAAGATCAGCCTTGCATGAGTGTATCGACATTTCATCACCCGTCAGAAGCAAATCATCTACATAAAGTACAATGATCAGCAACTTACCCTCCACCATAATCTGGTATAGGTTTGGATCCGCCTCACTCTTTTAGAATCCAAGTCCAGTGAAATAACTGTCTATCTGTGTGTACCAAGCACGAGGTGCTTGTTTCAACCCAGACAGCGCTCTTTTGAGCCTGCACACATGCGAATCGCTGCTAAAGATCTCGAAACCTTTGGGCTGCTCTATGTACACCTCCTCCTCAATGACTCTGTTGAGGAACGCGGTCTTCACATCCATCTGATGAATGTGCCACCCCATCTACGCTGAGAGAGTAAGAATCGTCCGTATGGAAGAATACCTTGTGACAGGTGCAAAGGTTTCCTCATATTCGATCCCCTCAATCTGTGAGAAGCCCCGAGCAACAAATTTTGCCTTGTACTTCTCCACACTCCCATCAGCTGCTTGCTTCACTTTGTAGATCCATCTCGAACCTACCACTGATTTTCCTTCCGGCCTTGGGAAAATCTCCCATGCACTTTTTCTAACGATCGAATCATACTCTTCCACCATGGCATCTACCCATGCAAGGTCCTCCACAAATTCATGGAAAGAAGATGGTTTTGTCACGATACACTTGCTCATCAGAACAATGTATCCAGTATATTGGTCAGGTGATTGTCTCTGTCTGCGCTGTGATGTAGGGGCTCCTACATTCTGCACTGCATCTTGATTCAGTCGCTCAGCTTCTGTAGTGCGCTTCCGCCCTCTGATGGTTGGCGCTGCATGAGTGGCTTCTTCCGCTCCGTGAACGTCCTCTTGTGGTTGATCCACATCCTTAGGCTCATCTTTAGGAACTAATAGCTCCTCATCTGCATGCAAGTGCGGCTCCCTCTCAAGTGAACACTTCATGGCTTTCTCCTCATGAAATTTGATATCCTATCACACAACATTCTTCTAACTATATGGAATATACACACGATAGTTGTGGGGTGTTTCTGTGTACCCCACAAATATCCCAACCTCTGAAGTCGGCTCCAGCTTCTTCCTGGCATCCTTCGTCACATGAATGTAAATAGGTGAGCCAAAAATCCTCAAATGAGAAATATCAGGCCTCTTACCAGAAAATGCCTCCTCGGGTGTACTCATGCCAAGTATCCTATGAGGACAACGGTTTTGCACATAAACCACAGTGTTGAATGCCTCAGCCCACAAGTGTATGGGAAGGCCCTGATCATGCAACATCGCCCGTGTAGCACCCACAATTGTTCTATTCTTTTGCTCTGCAACCCCATTCTGCTGTGGGTTATGAGGCGCTATGAGCTCTCTTCGAATACCTTCTATGCTGCAAAAGTCCTTGAGTGAATTCACCACCATTGTCACTCCTAAGAGCCTTCACCTGGTTCCCCGATTCTTTCTCCACCAGTGCCTTAAACTCACAGAACTTGGAGAATGTCTCGCTCTTCTTCTACATGAAGAAGATCCAGCACTTCCGAGAAAATTCATCAACAAATATCACATAATATATGTGCTTTGTTGTCGAAGCTACTGAGAAAGGTCCACACACGTCTGTGTGAATTCTCTCAAGGATCGTTGTGGAGCGACTATCCTTCTCGTGAAAGGTGGCTTTCACAAATTTTCCCAACGTACATCCCTTGCACTGATCTGACTGCTCAAGTGTACCCTTGGGAAGCCCGATAGAAATCTGCTGCAAAATTTTCAAAGCACCATGGTGAAGATGGCCCAATCTCCTGTGCCATAGCTCACCCTCATCCCGGCTCACCACTCCTTCTGCCGTGCCTGCCATTGCTGCGCAGCCATCTACCTGCAACTGATAAAAGTTCTTAACTCGAACCCCTATCCTCCGAGTTTCACCAGTTGCCTTACTGCGTAGGAAATCCTTTCCCTCGCTAAAGACAACATCATATCCCTTGTCTTCCAACATAGCCACAGAGATAAGATTCTTCTTCAATCCTGGAACATGCATCACTTCCTTCAAAACGAAGGGTTTACCAGACTCCCTCTCAAAGGAAATGGTACCGATACCTGTTGCACTGTATCTACCTCCATCACCCATCTCGATGTGCACTCCAAGATATTTCTCATCCATATCAATAAACAAATCTTTGTCTCCGGTCATATGAAAAGACGCACCACTGTCAAGAAACCACACTGAACCCATCATACTTGAGAGCAAGCATGTTATCGGCAAAAATATAGCTCAAAATGTGAGGCTAAGGCCTCTCCAGCTGCAGATCCAGCAGCCTGCTTATTTTTTCTTCTTCTATGGACAATTAGTGGCGTAATGTCTGTGTTGGTGACAGTGAAAGCACTTCACCTTGGACATGTCCTACTTCTTGCCTTTCGCACTGGATTGAGAAGCATTCTTCTTTCTCTTCCCCTTCCTTGATTTGGAAGCCAAAGTGCAATTTTCTTCATCTGCATTCTTTGATGAAGAACCGTCCCTGGTACTCCGCCTTATCTCCTCTTGCACAAGATCCGACCAAAGTCGCTCCCATCCTAGAAATTTCTCCCGACCATTGACAGAGTCCTGATAGGAATGCCAACTCTTTGGAAGCCCAAGGAGAGCCAATCTCACCAAGTCCTCGTCATATACAGTAACCCCCACACTTCCTAGCTCATCCCTGCACTGGAAAAACTTTGTGAGGTACTTGGGTATACTGTCGCCTTTCTCCATTTTTATGTTCCTGATTTTATCCTTGAGCGCCAACTTCCTCTAGTTGCTCTTGCTTTGGAAAAAATTTGTCAAAGCTTTCCACATCAAGAATGGAGAAGCTTTACCATGAAGGTGATCCTTCACACCTTCCAACATAATCCTTCGACACTTTTTTGTCTTCTTTTTCCATGCGTCAAGTGCGGCAGCATCGCTAGAAACAGGTTTTGGAATTTCTACATCTATGAACTCCTTCAACCCATTGTCATCCAGCACTGCCTCCATCCTATCCTTCCATGCAATATAATTCGATTTTCCCTCAAGGGCATACTCCAATCGCAATTCGTTGAAAGACATCTCAACTTCGACACCAAGAAAACTCTGTTGCAAATTCAAATTCCACCAGCACAAAACTCAACCGCTTCAATGCTTTACAATTGCTCCGATGATCAATATCACTCTGATACCATGTAGAAAATCATATAACTAATGCGTTATACATTTGAGATTCTCCTTATCACACACTATTTGACTTCATGCACAATACAGAATCTCTTCTACCATTGATCATTAATTGCTGAAATAAAATCAATTGCATGCACACATCAAAACCATAAAAATTCACACATATGAACACAGTATTTATGGGAAAGCTTAAAGCTGAAAACCCCCAACTATCTGTATATTATATGTCATATAGATCATGTAACAATCATCATACAAATCTCCTCACAAGCTCTCAGTACAATCTCCAATTGCTACACACTAATCAGGTCCGATCTAGCAAATCACATGCACCGATCTCTGCCACTTGCTAGCCTGCCTTTACTGTGCAATCACTGCTGAAGAATGGCTCTGAATTGAACTCGAATTGGTCCAGCCTTGCTCACACAATCCTCATTGGCATCTCCAACCACTGTGCGTTGCAAATCATGCAACACTATAGTCACAACTAATAGTCACACTGCTCTTTCACCTACCTCTCCACTGGTCTCCACTGAAACTGTCCATGCATTGTAGTTAACTGATGCATTTTTCAGTTGATTAATGAGTTAATAATTAGTGAATTAATTAATAATTAATTCACACCACTCTCACTAGTGTATCAATCATTTAGACTAGATATAACTAGCTCAACTACGTTTAACTTAGTTAAACTAAATACAACTCCACCAACTACCTCAATAACTCCACCAAACTCTGTCACATGAGTTCTAACTAAAGTCTCCATGCAATAGCTCCACCTAACCCTCAGGAATAGCGTAATTCCTTCTATCAGCTCCTGTGCCACATCTGTGCACTTAACTGAAGTGCTCCAAGAGAATAAGATAATGTTTATAGTCCAAATATTATTAAGAGTTAATAATATTCGACATGTCTATTTTTAGACTAGCAATCTAAAAATAGATTCCGCCCAATATGTCTAAAAATAGAAGTCCATCTATTTTTCCAACTTGACCAACCATCCACAAATAGCATCCTGAAACTCATAGAATATGATCGACATGTCTAAAAATAGACTTGCGCCAAAAATAGCCTGCGAGCTCACTTAGTGAAGGCGACTCTTTTCACTAAGCTCATAATATTATTGCAATCTCAACAGAAAATAGTGGCAGTATTGCAGAAGTATTTCTATTGGCCTAACCTTCGACAGGATGTCGGGAAGTACATCAGATCCTGCATTGCTTGCGCCATTTCCAAACTGGCCATCAAGAAGCAAGGGCTCTATACTCCGCTACCTACCCCTAGTCAACCTTGGGAATCCATATCCATGGATTACATGTGAGGCCTTCCTTCTACTAAGCATGGAAATGACTATGTTTTCACGGTCGTCAACAGATTCTCAAAGATGGCCATTATGGCAGCCTGCAAGAAGAATATCACATCAAAAGCCACTGCTAAACTCTTCTTTGAACGAGTGTGGGTGCACTTTGGGATCCCACATTCTATCATATCAGATCGCGATAGCAGGTTCCTCAGCACATTTTGGTCCAGCATCTGGTCAATGTTGGACACCACGCTCACCAAGTCCACAGCTTTCCATCCCTAAACTGATGGCCAGACAGAGGTCGTCAACAGGATGATTGTACACATTTTGCGCATGTACAATTCAAAGAATCCACGCACATGGGATGAGATCCTTCCCTATGTAAAACACACTTATAACCCGGCTCTCCACGGCTCAACCGGCCACAGCCCCTTTCAGGTGGGCTTGGGATTCCAGCCACTATGTCCCATTGACATAGCCATGCCATTTGCAGCTACTCAGGCCGATTCGTCTCATGTCCAGTCTGAAGCTGAAAAAGCGAACAACTTCATCGAGCGCATTCAGCACATCTGTCAATACGTTCATGACATATTGGACTGAGCCAATGCTAAGTATAAGCAACGAGATGATCAACATCGAGTGCCACACAACTTCTAGGTGGGCGAAAAAGTGTGGCTAGTTTTGCAGAAGGAGCGCCTCACTGGACCCCACCACAAGATTTTCCCACTCCGATATAGGTCATACACCATCACCAAGGTTGTATGGAATAATGCCTTCGAGCTTATTATTCCACCATTCCTTGGTCTACACCCTGTATTCAATGTAGACCGCCTTCATCCCTACTTCCCACCTCTATTGTACACCTCTGACATTGCAGAAGAACTCACACCAAAAGTGTTAAACCCATATTGCATGGAACAGGGCACCACAGACTGTATCACGGACATGCAAATCAAGAACACTCGCCGACAGAATATCTAACTGTATCGGGTTGTCAAAATTTGCCAACTCCTGCACCAAGGCAAGTGGTTCACCAGGGACCAAGTTCAACAAAATTTTCCTCGTCTCATGGAGGAACTCAACGCAATGGGGACCATTGCTTCCTAAGGGGGGAGGAATAATCCATGTGGATATTGGTGGCCACCCACCTATTCCACTTGGGGCCCCACCATTGTCTCTTTCAATTTTTTTCACAACTTACTATTTTTAGCAATTTTTTTCGGTCCTGAACTTCTGGAGCCGTTTTGAGGCCCAAAACGGAGATGGTATGCCGAAGTTACGTCCCCGAAAAGTTGAAACACAAATTTACCCAAACGGGGCCCATATTTTTGCCACTTTATCTCCTAGGGTTAGGTTTTTGGACGTTAAGAGTTCTCCATTGTTTCTCCATAATAAATAGGCCCTCGAGCCTCATTGTAACACAGTTCAGAGGTCTGTAGCTACCACATCTCTTCTCAGAGATTCGCTACCATCACCCTAGCTATTTTATTTCCATCATGTTTGTAAGCATATTTCTGTGATTTGATATTAATGAAATGAAGCCTTACTTCCACTGTATTTCTATGTTTATGGTTATTTCTCTATTCTGTTGTGTTCCTGCATAAATCTGGATCACTGATGTAATAAATTTTGTTTTGACTGAAAAATCAGCAAATTGTTTTTTGTCTTTCTCTCTGCTCTTTGACTTTTAAAGTAATTCAATGAGTGACTGCCAAGCTTCATCATTAGGAATTTGTATCTTTTTTAGCCTCCTGAAATTTTCATCTGCCTAAGTATATCTAGCAAATGTTTGTTTTATGACAGATAAATGTCTTGTCTCATGTTGTAGATAAAATAAGTCTTCAAAACTTCTGAGTAAGACCTTCCCTATTGGAATGCCTTGTCCACTTGTTTTTTCAACCTGCTCTTTTGCATACTCTCTGATTTTCTTATTATAATCTTCCTGTGGCATAAGTTTTTCATTAATGACCAAAATGTTAGGCAAACTTCTTTGCCTCAAATTTTCAAATTTAACCATAAACTTGGTTATGGCTATGTTCATATTTTCACATTTCTCTTCAAGTTGTTTCATTAGATTCTTTTTTGAAAGGACTTTCCTTATTTCGAGCATTGTCTCTGTCCTATCAATGATTTCTATTTCTTCCAACTCTTGCTTGGTTTTACTGTTGAGAAAATTTATTAATTCTAAGGCTTTCTCAGGTTTGTCATCTAGCTCATCTTTTGTTTTCTGAATCTCTGCTTGTGTTGCCTTCAATAAATCCCTCTATTCATATATTACCTAGATTGAGGGCCACACATCATTGATGGCTTCAATGATTTTGTTCCATAACTAGTTTTTCACATATGATATTGGCTCCTTCAAGATTAAATATTTTTGTAGTTTTTTCAGTTCTTAATTTAACCTATTAGCTCTTTGCTCATGATTTTTAGCATTTATTTGAGCTAACTTATTTGTATCCTCAAGGTTTTCTATCACTTTTTTCAATCTGTTAATCTCACTTGTTTGAAGTGACATTTATTCCATGGCTTTTACTAATTTACTATCCTCATCTGCGGGCTGCATTATTGATGTATAAGGTTCTCTGGTTGAAGTTGTAGATGACGTCACTGGCACTGCAGTAGCCAATGGTTCTTTTGGTGCCAAATTTTCTTCCAGAGTTGAAGGTACAGCAGTAGTAGCCATGGGAATTACTATAGGAGTTTCCTGAGCTTTAGTAGTTTCTCTTTCATGGACAAGCTTGTCCATTTGAGTCTCCATATCTTTTATTTGTCCTGTTAACTGAAAAATTAAGTTCATCATGTCATCCTTCTAAGTTTTTTCTTGTACTATTTCTCTGGCCTGTGGATGTTCATTTGGTGGAAACTTAAGCTATTTCCTCAATGTTTCAATGTCCTCACTCTTCTTCTTCACTAATTGTTCTGCTGCTTTAACATTTGCAAGATCATATCCTATTTGGTGAACCAACTCTTCTAGAGACTTAATTCTAAGATATTTGGCATATGATGAGGCTTTGTCAACCTTCATTTGATCCCTCATGTTTATGATTGTGTTCTGAATTTTTGAACACTCATAGCCTTGGTGGTTATAGCAGAATATAACATCTCTGAACTTTGTTTATGGAATTCAATCTTATTTAGTGCATGAATGCTTTCTATTGGAAATTATAGATCAATTTTCCTATAGTTTGCCACTGTCTTTGGAGTCTTCATTATAGGCTGTAACACTGACATGATAAAAAATTTAGTTGAGTAATCAAAGGCTGATAAAATTCTATTTTGTACACTTGGTGTTTGCTTCAAATATTGAGAGTAAATCTCATTTTTTATCTCTTCATTCTTTGTTTTAATCTATTTATACTTTGTAGAAATTATATACAAGATGCATGTATATGTCCAGATTCTCCTGATCTAACAATATTTTATCTTCTCACTAAATACAGAATCCTTCCACTGTTAATCTTTTGCGGAAATTTAAAAACTCAATTTCAAACACATGAAGCAATAAAAACAATCGCACATAACACAGTTGTTTAACGGGAAAGCCTAAAGTTGAAAACCCTAACTATCATATATTATGTATCATGGAGATCATGTAAAATTCTCATACAAATTTTAGTACATCAAGCTCTTAGTACAATACAATCGTCACACACTAACATGAAGAAATCTGTAAATCCATGCACTGATTTCTTGCCACCTGATAGCCTGCCTCCACTGCGCAATCCCTGCTAAAGAAGACCCCTGAATGAATTCGAATTGGCCTTTCCTTAACTGCGCAATCCTCATTGGAAAATCCAATGTGTGTTTGTTGCAATCAATGCATCACTATAGTCACAACAAATATTCCATCTTTCCCTTTGACCTATCTCTCCACTGGGTATCCACTAGAACTGACATGCATTTTAGTTAACTGTTGTATTTGTTAAGTTGATTAATGAGTTATTATTTGTGAATTAATTAACTAATTAATTCACTCCACTCTCACTAGTGTATCATTCAGTTAGACTAGATACAACTAGCTCAACTGAGTTTAACTCCAATAATTGAGTTAAATTGAATAACAACTCCATGAACTACTCTTCCAACTCTGTCATAACTTTGCCACTTCAGTTCTAACTGAGTCCTCCATGCATGAACCACTAGTAAACCCTAGGAATTGTGTAATTCCTTCAGCCCACTGATTTGCCAAATCTGTATACTGAAATTAAGTGCTCCAAGAGAATAAGTTGAGATTTAGAGTCTGATTATTATTAAGAGCTAATAATAATTGACACTTTTCTTTTCAGATCGACGATCTATAAATAGACTTCACCCAATATTCTAAAAGTAGAATTTCATATATTTTTCCAACTTGACCAACCATCCACAAATAGAATCCTGCAACTTCTGAAATATGATCACCATGTCTAAAAATAGGCACAGTCTAAAAATAGACTTACACCTAAAAATAACCTGCGAGCCTAGTTAGTGAAGGTGATTGATTTTCACTAAGCTCATCATCTTGTTGAATCTCAACATCCCTGATATCAATATATTTTTCCTATGTTTTCTGTGAGGAAGATGCTTCTATATTCAGATGTTTCTCTATCATCTGTGTGTTAGAATTATCAGGATTCCCTTCATTTATATTCTTTGTAACTGGCTCATTTGTGATGACTATAGCAGCATCTGCATTTGTTACTGGGACATCTGTGTCTTCAACTTCAATGGTCACTTTTTCTTTATCAATTGATTTTATTCTAGGGTTTTTATTATATCTTAACTTGAAGCTAGTCTCAGTGGTGGTCTCTGCAATGTAAGTACCTTCTTCTTTAACTCTTTTGGTGGCTTTCTCTACTTGATTTGCATTTTGTAAGGTGTGACTAGTATCACCCTACTTTACTGCATCTATCAAAGTGTTTTCTAGCCACTCAGTTTGATTGACATACTGTTCAATCTCTGGTTTTTTCTCATGAATGTAGAGTGTTAATTTTCACATAACCCTCATTTTCTCAGTATTCCTTGTGGGTCATAGTTCCATGAAAAACTCTCTTCAAATCTATACTGAAGTAACTATTTGGTTGCTTCTATCTTTGCATCTCTGTGATTACAAATAAATAGCCCCACCTGATTCTTTAACTTAAATTGGGTTTTCTTTTTTGTTGCTAAGAAGTTGATAAAATCAGAATTTAAGATTTTCCTGATATACTCCAAGGCAAAGATTCTCATTGGTACATATTTAGGTAATTTGTAGGGCAAAATATTAGATGCAAAAACTCTAATTTCAGTATGTTTTTCATATAAATACCAATGATCAGTTTTAGAGTGCTCTGATAACTGTAGAATTTTCTTCATTTCATCACTGATCCTTGGTTGTTCTATGTTGGTCAACATATTGATCAATGGATGGACAAATTTATTTGTAAACTCTGCAAAAGTGAATTCTGAGGACTCTTTTCTTATCAATGAAGTCCAAAAGATGACTGAAAGTGGCTTTTCTTCTATGTCAAGCTTCTAGAGGGTTACTGGAAATTTGTCTGCTTGAAAATACAAAAACATATGGAAGAGAAAAGATGTGTATCTAAACACTCTTTCAGTTGAAAATTTAACCAGCTGATCATGGATATTGTCAGCAATGTACTCAACATAATTGAAGATTACAGAGGGAGGCTATCTTGGTGTAAAAGTAGAAAGGAAACCTAGGATGGATTCATCTGTATGCTCATTTGTAAAGTATCGTAGGATGAATGAAAGCATGGAAATGACATGTTTAGACCCTTTTGGAAATTTTGAAGTAGAATATGGAGGGTTGATTTGTGGAATTTCAGCATGTAAAGGCATGAACACTTGAAAAATCTGAAACCTTTTGGGAAAATCAAGACCAATGTACAACTTTGTAAGTGCCTCTATTGACAAAGGAACTACTTTAGGATCATTTTTGAGCTGTAACATCTGGTTTATGGACTCAGCAGTAATTGTAAACAGTACCTCTTTTTTTGCAATCACTATTGCTCTTTGCTCAGGTACATAATAGTGATGGCACAACCTAATAACTTCTGGACATGGATGAGTGACTGGAACAACATATTTGGGCAATTTTGATTCCCAAATTTGGACTTATTCAACCTGATCTAAGCATTTTTCATAGCTCCAGCAGTGGATGTCTAATAAATTAAATTCAACAACTTGATCTGCTATTTTGTAGTCTACATCTGCTAAAGGGATATGCTCAATGTCTACAATATAAGGTTGTAGAGGATCCACAATGATGGCAGTCTTGGAGGAAATCGCTGGAGTGGATTTTGGCATTTTTAGGATTTTAGGACTACTGAAACTCTGTTTTTTAGGCTTTCTAGTTTCTTCTGTAAGATTAAATGGTTTACAAAAGTATTCTTGACTTTGACAGAGGTTCTTGGATAAAAATGGGTACAGCTTGGCTCTTTGTTTAGTTTCAACCTTCAATTTTGGATTTCAAATGTATTTCAGACTCTCACTCGTTTTGAAATAAGAAACAGGGATTTCTTAGGCTTTTTTCAATGGATTTTGGACTAAAAATTGCTTCAAATCAATTGCAGAGGATTTGGTTACCTGCAGAGGATTTCTGGGTTTGATTACAGTTTTATATAGACTTTAAAAACTAGAATAAACTCAATATTTTGCTTTTAAAATGAACGCAATATAAAACTGGGTTTTATCAAAATTTTGACAGGGTTCTGACTCTTTTTAGGCAATCTAAAGGCTTTCTTGGAGAAATTAGGCTTATACTAGTTTCAATTTCTTCAGTAATTTCTTTTCAGAATGACAAAGGCATGATTTTATAGGAAAATACCTATTTATGTAGGTATGGGTCTTTGGAAACAGGTTCTGAGTTATTTGACAGGTCCTTGGTATCTTTTCTGGTCTCTAGAAGTAATTTGAGTCTTCCAGCAATCTTCAACAGTAAATGCAGGCTTTTTCACTGATTCTAGGCTTAAAAACAAAGCACAGGCTTTGTTTTCTGAGTCAGGAGGACCAATAAAGTTGAAAAATGCAGAAAAAGGAATCAATGGTGCTTTTTGGAGTTTATTTAACATTTAAGGTTTAAATTACCTGCAATTAATGTCAATCACATCGGGAAAGCTAGTGGTTTTCGAGCTTCGAAGGAGAAAAACCGTGAGTGGTTATCGCGCTAGATTAAGGTGGTAAGAGATTTTAATTGGATCGGATGTGATCCAATAGAACAGGGCCACGTGGAGGAGAGCGGAAAGGGAAAAAAATTCCATTTCGCATGGAAAGGAAATGTGTTAAGATCGCACAACTAAAAATGCGATATGGGATTTCGATCATTGGATTTGGGAGGGCCAATGCGAACGGTTGTGATTGCATGTGAAGGTGCTCGGCATTCAAAGGTGGGGTCCAGGATTTTGTCAATGCGGCAGGGTAAATTTGAACTTTATAGATATATTATATTTATAATGTAAAAACTTTATATTTGATTGGTGGGGGTGGTAATGTTATATGTTTTCAATTAAAACATTAACATATGTTTCAACTAATGGCACGGATATGTTATTATATGGTAAATAAACCTTTTAACAAGTGTTTTAATACCATAGGGTCGGGATATTTTTATATTGATATGTTTAAACCTATGGGAAAAAGGGGTGGGTTTATTTTCTTCACATGGAATAATTTAACATAGGTTTAAAATTTAAGTAAATGGGTTTCGGGGGTTATTTATATATAATGGATTTAATAATATATACGGGAGGGATATAATATAAGGGTTTAATACTTTAGGTTAGTAGTTAATATGAAATGAAGGTGTAATGCGTAAAATGAATTTAAATACATAGTTTAAAACTAAGTAAAGTGTAAAAAATAGGCATTTAAGCATAGTTTGTCCTATATTAATTCTTTACACATAGACTTAGGATAAAATGCATTTTGTAGGTTTTTTGAGTGTTTTTTGAATGAAAATGAAATTAATCAAGGGGGTTTTTACTTTTCACTAGGCATAAAAAGGTGTTTTACTTGGGAAAGGGGATAATAGTTTTGGAAAAGGTTGGATATGCTAATGCAATGGATTTTATGTAGGGAATCCAATATTTTTAACCAATCAGTTATCAAGCCTTGGGTCCGGTCCCAACAGAAGTCAGAGAAATGCTCTGAGCCTCTTTAACTGGAGGTTTAGAATACTGGATCAATGTGGGGGAGGGTAAATTAGTAATTTTTGCCCGATGATGCTTTATTATATGTCTTGCACAACTGCTTTCTACCTACCCATCATTATTGTAATATTTTTTACTTCATTTGCATGGGTTCATTTTAGCTTGCAACCCTAAATCCATTTTTCTTTCAAAGCATAAAAACTATCTAAGTCTAACCTTATTTCATCCGAGAGCTCAGATTAAACTGTTGAGCTCCTCATTTATTCTCTAACTATCTACTGATTTTTCAAGTTTAAACTGTTTTACATATCTTTATTCTCTATCTAAAACATGAAATTCAAAGCATGAAAAGTTAAGATTAAACTGTTTAACTAATCATGGATTATGGCATTTATTGACAATATGCACATAATCATTATTCTTGCAGTAAAAGTACATAGTAGTGGCATTTTGACTTGCTCACTTTCAGGCCTTATTTTATCTCTTTTTTTTCTTTTGAGATCCATTATTTTTTCTAAGTCCTTTGATATTTCTTTTAGGACTTTTTACCCTTTTTTTATCATCATTTTTTTTTTCAAATATGGGAAAACAACTTGCAGAAAGCAAGGTATGTACATATTTACAAGACTTATCAAAGTCAAATCAAAAATTATGAACCCTATTATTATAGGACCCTAACAGTGGCTCCACATGGGGATGGCATTTTCTGGTGAAATGTCAAGAATTTTATGACTAGTAGCCTTTGAATTTTGACTGTGATGACCCTGTAAGTGTCTTTTTATCTCTGCATTTATTCATACTTTATGATATTTTACCTCTCAAAGCTTAGGGCCTTCTCTTCAGGCTTCAACTTTTTTAGGAAAATATCTAATCCAATCTAAAATATTCAATATATATGTACAATTATCAAACTAAATGAAACTAACTATCTGTTATCTCTAAGGAGGAGTAGTGCTTCAGCATCCTGCCATTTACTGTTCCATCTAACATATTTGATCCATCCATTTCTTTCAGATAGAAAGCATTGTTACCTCTGTAACCATAAATAAGATAAGTTCATTTCCATAGAAAATCAAATTTTCCATGTTTATCCTTGTCTTCTCTTCTTCAATCCCACTTTAACACTTTGTCTCCAATGTAAAAATCATCTTCTTTACTATTTTTGTCAAAAAAAATCTTTATATTATCCTGGATAACTTGAGACTTAATGTAAACCTCTTCTCTTGTTTGTTGCAAGTGAACGGTTTAATTTATCCTTCTTTGTATATCATTTGGCTCAACTTGTAATTCTTGGATAATCTTCATTACTGATACTCCTAAGGAAGATGGAAAAATGGCATCCGTTCCATTTACAAGCTGGTAAGGGGATGTACCAATAGATTTTTTGGTTGTAATTCTATCTGCCCATAAGGCATTGACTAACTTCTTGTTCCAAGTCTTTTTCTTATCTTCAAGTAACTTTTTGATGATGTTTACAAAGCTTTTATTTGAAGATTCAGCTAGGCCATTACCTTGTGGGTAATATGCAATAGAATGGCCTAGGGTAATGTGATATTTATGGAAAAATTCAATCATATTTTTAGATTTGAATGTTGTCGCATTGTCAGTAATTATTTTGGGGACATCCAAATCTTGAAAGTATGTTGCTTTCTAAAAAGGATATAATGACAGTATCTGTGGCTTGCCTAGAGGGTATGGCTTCAATCCACTTCGTAAAATAGTCAGTGGCTGTCAGAATCCACTTGTGTTGGGATAATTATGGGGGTGAATTTCTCCACTGAAGTCAAGACCCCATTGTTGAAATGGGCTTTAAGGGAAGGGGTAATAGCTTTTTTCTTACCCTCAAATATTTGACACTTGTGACAGGAGGTCACATAACTTTTAACATCTACAAACAAAGTAGGCCAGTAAAAACCAGCTCTTAGGATTTTATATACAGTAGTCTTCCAGTAGAGATGTTCTCCACATTCACCTGCATGAAATTCTTGTAATACTTTGTCAGCTTCTTCTTTTAACAAACAATTTAACAAAATCCCACTATGATCTTTCCAAAAAAGTACATTGTCTAATATACAAAATCTTACTTCTTTAAACTTTAAGAATCTAGCTTTTGTTCTTGATAACCCAGGAGGAGCTTGTAATTTTAGTAATACAAATATGATATCTGCATACCATGGTGAGTCTGAAAAGGCTCAACTGATCTCTGGAGTCGCCATCTCTTCCTGGTCATCTACTCGGGCAATAAAATTTATGTCTAAAGCATGACAATTTGATTCAGCCATAAGTTTGGCTAAACCTTGACATTTTATCAATTTAGTGGGTTTTTATCTCTATGTCATATTCTAAAATAGTGGCAATCCACTTACCTCTTCTACCATCAGGACCATCCTGAGTTAGAATGTCTTTTACTACTGCATTTGGGACATAAGCAATGATGTGATAATAGAAAATGTATACTCTGAAATCTTTAATGGTCTTTACCAACGCTAGGGCATGTTTCTCCATGATATTGTATTTCAAAGTGGCATCTCTAAGTGTTTTGCTAAATAAATATATGGGTTGTTCATAACCCTGGTCATTTTTCTGCAGTAAAACTGCAGCAATGATGTATTCTGAAGCAAATGAAAAAATGATGAAATCCTTTTTAAAGTCAGGACTTATAAGGACTGGAGTTTTGGTTAAGGCCTGATTGATGGATTTAAATGATTTTTTGGCCTCAATATTCTATTTAAGAACTAGATATTTTTTAAGCATGTTGTTTAATTCTCTAATTATCTCAGCTAAATTGGAAATGAATCTTCTTAAAAAGTTAATTTTTCTTAGAGAGGCTTGTAACTCTTTTATGTTTCTTGGAAGGCTAATGTTAAGAATTGCTTCTATTCTGGCAGGGTCTATTCTAATTCCTTCCTTAGATATTATGTGCCCTAGTAACTTTCCTTATTCTAGTCTAAATAAGGTTTTCTTAGGGTTTAATGAGATGTCAAACTTTCTGCATTTTATAAAGACTTATCTAGGATGATCCAAGTGTTCAAAATCAGTCTTAGAAAATACAGGTATGTCATCTAATTAAATCACTAAAAATTCATGAATTTCCTTTGCAAAGGCTATATCCATAGCTCTTTGAAAGGTAGCCCCTGCATTCATTAAACCAAAATACATTTTTACATACATAAAAGTGCCCTAAGAAGTAGTAAAATCTATTTTGGCTTGATCCTCTGGTTGGACTAAAATTTGGTTGTATCCTGAAAATCCATCTAAAAGAGAAATCCTAGAAGAACCAACTACCCTTTTTAAAATGTGATCCATCTTTGGAAAAGGATAATTGTCTTTTAAGAATACTTTGTTTAGATTCCTAAAATCAACACATAATCTAACCTCTCCTGTCCTTTTTCTGGTTGGAACTAGGTTAGAAACCCGATCAAAATATTTGATTAGTGCAATTATCTGTGCATCGTACATTCTTTTTACCTCTTTTTCAATCAAAGGCATCAACACAAGGTTGATCCTTCTTTTAAAAAAAATTAAAAGGCTTTTGATCTTTTTTTATAGGGATTTTATGTTGAATTATGTTGGTGTCATAGGATTTTAGGTCCTCATAATTCCAAGAAAAAACATCTTGGAATTCCTTAAAAAGAGCAATATATTTTTCTTTTTCTTGTTGAGGTAAGGCTTTGAAAAGTTTGATCATCTTGGATTTTAACTCTGTGCCTATTTTTCATTCCTCAATGTAAAATCTAAGTGGCTCCATTTTGGGTTTTCTAGCAACATCATTTGAGTCAAATAAATCTTCTAAAGGAGTTAAAAATTTTGGTAAGAAATTATCTTTGAGATTTAATATTTTAGATTCATCATCAATTATCTCATCAATTTTACTCTCTCTAAGTTATCTATATTTAGAAAACTTTACTTTATTTACATCTATATTATTCAAATCTATTTCACTATCTAAATCCAGATCTAATGTACAATCAATGTTTATTTTACAGTTCTGAAATTCACCTTCATTATTCATAAAATGGTAAATTTGTTGGTCTTGTGAAAAAATTTGCCAATATTTGAGGTTATCTAGAATTATTGGTCTGTGTTTTACTTTTGCAGTATATTTATGATTAGGCTGAAAAGGTAAATTACAAGTACTAGCAAAAGTTGCTAAGGAATGTGCTTGTAAATTATGCTTTCTTGGTATTGCAGAGAAATTACATTCTAATAAATCATCAATCAAATCTAATAGAGTCTCTCTATATTGGCCTAGTCTAGGATTGTAAATAGAATATTTACCTTTAATTTATTTTACAATCAACTCTGAGTCTCCCATTATTGCTATTATTTTGCCTCCTAAATTCTTGATTATCTAGAGTCCTAAAATGAGGGCTTCATACTCAGCCATATTGTTGGTGCATTTGAAATTTGGTCTAAAAGCATGGCCTTATGCATGGTTCTTTTCAATGTTAGTTATCCATACTCATGCTCCTTCTCCTAACTTGTTTATTGAGCCATCTAAATCTAAATGCCATAAATATTCATGAAAGATATTGTCATTGTTTTGTGTTTTCTTTTTTTCTTTTAGTTCAGTTTTGATTTCATTATCAGTTTCAAAGTTACATAAGATGAAAGAATCTAGATCAGTAGGTGTAGCATAAATTGGATAATATATGTATCTTGTTGCACTACTTACCATATATTTCATCAATGTTTCTCTATAAAGCTTCTATGGTTGACCAAAGACTGATATAGTAGCATAAGGCATGTCCTATTGTAGAGATCCCTGTAATTTTGCTCCCCATGAGCGAGATAATAACACTCCATATTTGGGTGGGATATCAGCTACTACAATGTCCATGAGTATATTTTTACCTGGATATTGAACTAATGTAACAAACAAATCTTTAATTAAACCTGAGCATTTAACTTTGCTTGAATCAAATGAAAATAAATCTTTGTAAGGCCTTGTAATGTCTAAATTCAGAGTTTCCATTATTGCTTTAGGCATTAGATTGTGTGAAGCTCTTGAATCTAACATTGCATTGTGTAAAATTTGGTCATGTACAATTAAACTGATGTAAAATGGAGGAACTGCTCCATCTTGATGCTTTCCATTCACATCAGGGCCAAAAATCAACTCTGGTTGATCATCATTCAAGTTTACAAAGTCTTCTCCATCATTCATGTTTAATGTTTCAGTTATTGTTGTTTTATACAAATCATGTTTTACCAATTATGTCAAAGGAAATGGTATTTTTAACTTTGCAATTTCAGTTTGTATGTTGAATGAAGGTTGTGATTTACTTATTTGAATTAACTCTTCCTTAGTAACCGCAGTTTGAGTGGGTTTATCTTATTTTTCTACAGTTATATTTTCATTTTCTGTTTGAGTTTCTTGTGTCTTACTGCTCCTAGTTTTCTTTTCAGGAATGGTTTAAGAAGCAGTAGATGTTTCTTCATATTTTGAGTTGTCAGAAGCTATCTTTTCAATGGCAGCTTTTATATCTGCTAATTTTGGATCAGCAGTGGATGTTTCGGACTCTAAGTTCGTTGTTTTAGCAGAGTTGGTTGTTTTAACAGCAACAGATTTTTGTGAATCTTTTGTTGTTTGATCAACTTCATCTTTTATGTCAACTATCTTAGGACTTGGTGAAATTTTGGAGCTGGAAACTTTATGGGTAGAACTAGAGTTTTGCCTATTTTCCCCTAGGGATAATTTGTAGAACTTTTGTTGCTAAGGCTTCTACTATTTTCTTATTTTCAGTTTGAGAATATTTCTTAATAGAAGGTTCAGTGTTTTTCTTACTCCTAAGGTTATATTGCTTATGTACTTTGTTTATAGAAAAATCATAACCTTGTTTGTAGTCAAATGATTCACGTGAATCTAATTGAAGTTGTTGCATGTCAAATAACTCTTGGTCTTCCTAAGTGAGAAATATAGTGTTATCTTCATTTATACCCATTAGGTTTATGGTATCCTCATCATCTACATTTTTTTTAGAACTTTCAGCACAGTTCTCCTGAAAAGGGGGTCTTATTGTTTGATCTAGAGCTGATTCTTTTGATTTTATTGAATTTATTTTTTTCCTAAAATTGAGATTCCTGATTTGTTGTTGATTATCCCATTGAGGTCTTCTTTCTATGTTATCTAATCTATCCATCATTCTCTCTAAAGTTTTAGCTAATTGATTTACTTTGTATCTGAATTAGAGGCTTCTTCTTTCATGGTTACTCTCCTCTCATTCCTTAATCTAGCCTTTTTAGCTAAAATGTTTACTTCTACACCTACATCATCTATTTTCATTATTTCTAAGGTTTCATCATTTCTTTCCCTCAACTGATAAGCCATTTCTGTGTCAAATCCATCAGGGAATTTGAGCAGGATAGAATCAGGAGTGGGTTTAATATTGGTTGGGATTGAGTTGTAAACATTGTTATATCTAGTGCAATAGTCTTGGACTGATTCATTAGGAGCTCTTTTCATTGCATCAAATTAAGAAAGTATTTGGAGTGGATTTTTCTTCTTTTTCCATTTATTTAAAAATAATCAATGAAAAATAGCTAAGTCGGCTATACTATCAGCAATAAGAACTTTAAACCATTTTTTGACTTCCCCTGTTAATGTTTGTGCAAACAATCTCATTTGTACATCAGAATCATCTATTTCATGGAGCTCAAAGTAATTTGTCATTTTATTTATGTGTTTTTGTGCAATGTACTGTGTATTAGTATCAAATTGTGGTATCTTACTTTGGTAATCCTGAGGCATGTCATGTAGTTGTGCTGGAAGAACAAGAGGAGCATATCTGGCAGCCATAGCTTGAATTCTAGCTTGGCTTAGGGGTAGATTGGAAGTGCTTGAGGCTGAACTGGAAGCAGTACCTGATGCAATAATAGAAGTAATTGATGAAACTGGAATATAGGATGGTGAACTAGAAAAAGTAGTAGATAAATTAAAGGATGAAATGGATGTACTAGGAAATGAAAGTGGAATATATAAGGAACTAGTAGGAAATGAGGATGATATATTTGAAATAGTAGAATGTAAAATAGTGGATGATGGAAATAATATTTTAGGTTGTAAGGGTTGTCTAGGGATAAATGGATCTGTAGATTGAATGATAGCTGAAACTATAGATGATGTAGTGGTATCTAAATGAGAAATGGAAGTTTTAGATGTGTAAGCTAACAATTGGGCTAATTCAATAGCTTCATCTATTTCTTTGAGAATAGTATCATTTATCTCTTCAAGTTTATCCTGATTTTTAACTATCTTTAATTCAAAATCTACTGTAATATTTTCCTGTTTTGTCTCAAGAATGAAAAGAAAACAGGGTCTATTACAGCGATTTTTAAATCAGATTTTGATTTACTTCTGAACAAAGAATTTTCAAATTTCAGATCAAACTGTATATCTTGTAAACTTACTAACTCTTGTGGTAATTAATTATCTCTAATTAATGAAAATTTAGCATCTAAATCTTCAATCTGTTTTTTCTTTTTCCCAGTTTTGTCTAGATTGTCTACTATAACAACAGGTTTAGGATTTGGGTTAGACCTGGTATAGTAATTTTTTCTAGAAGCCAGAATTACGATTTTTTATACTCACAACTTATAAAAAAGTCATCAAAGGAAAAAGGATGATAAAAATGATTTCCTTTGAGATCTATTTTAAAAACTAAGGATTCGTTAGTTCCCCAATATGGTCACCAGTATTTTATAACTCTAGTAATTCCCAAGTTGTGAGATTTTGATTTAAAGTTTAAGAACACTAGAGGTAACCACAAACCTACTTTTAAACTCTAGGATCTAGCCTTCCTAGTGTTCAGAGAGGGCTCTCTCTGTAAGATTTAACTTTGTTTTGATTGTAAGATATTAGGCTAGTTATGATTGTGAAATTTGGTTTTGATTTGGTTTGGTTTGGTGGGAAAAATCACTTAATGAGATGGATAGTGAGAAATCTGTTTATCCATTGGGCTAAGTGTTACACAGCATTTTGTCACCGTCCTTGCAATCCCTCGCCCCACATAGTGGAGGTTCATTCCCGTGACTTCTGAGCAGTGTCATACTTTGCAAACACCTTCTTTGCATCCTTCTGCATAAGGACATCATTTCTCCTGTTGGGCATTCCGTCAAAAAAGCACACAAAACCTATATTTTGGCCTTGGCGCAGGTAGCCAGTTCACCCCTCGTGCCAATGTAAAAGATTTGCAATAGAGCCTGTGCCACCTGGTGCTCTGTCTCAGTGTAGTGCCCGTGCCGAACTATTTTAGGAATGTTTTTTAAAAATTAGAGGTGGAAGTTTCCTTCTGACCACCTTAGGGATGAGTCATTGGAAGTGGTTAAGTTGATTAGCCACGGATCTCCCTCTTTAGGAAGTGGTTTCCACCTCCCATGGAACACTCCTTAAAGATAGGCCTCCCTTCCATAATTATAGAGATCCTAACCTCTCCCTCTCCCTCTATAAAAATAGGCCTTCTCCCTTTATGAAAGCTAGCTGAACTTGGAGAAGAATAATATAGCTGAGCAATTGCTATTGAGAAGGTAGAACCAAGGAGAAATCCGTAGAGAGAGTCACGTCCGAATTCCCAATGAGTCTTTGTGAGACGCGCTCCGCTTCAACCCTGTTGGAGGAGACCGCGACGTCAAAGCTTGGTTATACTCTTCCTTTCATTTATTAATATACTCGACTATGGTGTCAGTTCCATCATTGTGTTATGTCGTTTATCTAATGCAATTGATTTAGTTCTCTTCGACTGACTAATAGTTACGAATGTGAATTAGTATGTTGTATATCGTCGTTGTTTCTTATGTGTGTGCAGGTGTCCAAGTGTGAAAGCGAGCGGATCGTGATCTGTCAAAACAGGAGCGAGAGGCAGCCACTCTTTTCGACGACAACAACAACATAGGACCTCCGAAAAGTCAGCTATCGAATCTCCATCCATTCGTTAACTAGGAATCAATATTATAGCTTGTTTTTTTTGTTGCTAGACCCACCCTAGGGCTAGTGGGATCGCCTCTATCCGCAGAGGGGATTTACCTCACCAAAAAAATGGCAACTCTGCTAGGGATCAATGCGAGTTTTTCTTTCATCCATTAGGTCTTCTTTTTGGTCTTTGCTTGCTTATTTTTTCTTTTATGATTATTCTACTAAGCCTAAGACCCTTGTTCAGCCCCAGAGGATCAGATCTGACCTCTGTCTTTCAAAAAATTTCCCTTTTTCCTGAGTGAATTGGCTTGGCGCGCTTTCTGTTCAGACAGTTGCGCTGATTGGCGCTAGTTGCTAGTTTTGCACCCGCGCCATCCCCTGTTTGGCGCTGATTACAACCAAACAACCACACAGACCCTTGTAGGTTTTAGGGTTTTGTCTGTTTTGAAGATTTTTGGTCAGTACTTTTGCTTCTGGGTTATTTTTAGATATGTCTTGAGTGTTTTGGGTTTGTTTTTTATTGTGATCAGCTTTCTTCCTTCAGTTGTTTGTCTGTTTCCTATCAGCATCGTAGCCTTAGGGTTTTTAAGTGCTTTGGTATGCTGAGCCTCCTGTAGGAGTTTGAGTCTTTTGCTTCACAGTCAACTTCATTCCTTGTTTGGTTGCATTCAGCTCCCTTGATCCATTTGAGTGATTGCATTGGTTGAGTGATTCTTGCCTCTTTCATTCAATTTTTCTTCTTGTCACTCCAAGCATAGATCACACTGCTTGCATGGGTCTATTTGGAAATCTTTCTTCAATTTGAAAGATTGCAACATTGGTTTGAGTTTTGTTATGTTTGTTTTGCATTGATTGAAATCATTTCGCTTCAACTCTCGCATTAACGTTCTCAAACTACTGTTTTGGTTTTTTTTTCATGTCATTTAGTGCACTGTTTACTCTATTACATTGAAATAAAAAAAATTTGTCTGCATTCTTGTTTTCATTATGAAATTGAAATTCTTTCACATATCTAGCATTGGACAATTCTAGGAAAAATTTCTCATTTTCATTAGCTTGCATCGGATACTGTAGTGGATGTTTCTGCGTGTTTTTATTATTTTCTATCACTTGAAAACTCCTAACTTTCTCATAGATAGCTCTTCATTGAACGAATGGTATCTTTTAGCATGTAGCTTGCATTTATGGAACACAGCATTCGAGGAGACTACCTGCACGTACGTCAAGTCCTTGGTCATTTCTCTTTTATGTGATTACCAAGGTGTATATGGCAGTTCACGGAAACCTGGTACACCCTTTTACCTAGACTACCTGAGCAATCATTTTCGATCTTTCTAACTCCATAAATTTGAAAAGATCATCAAGCACTTCTCCTTTCACGCTCGCTTAAAACTGAAAGTGACTATAGTCATCTTTTTCATGTTTCTTGACTCTTAAAACATGAAACAACAAATTTTTGGTTTCAATGTGGTAAAATAAACTACCTATGATTACATGCCCATTAAATTTTGATCGCTTGGCCCATCTTTGTTTGCCTTGGTTTTTATCCAAGAGCCTTCAGTTTCGATCTTTTTTTTTCCTTTTATGGTGTGCTACAGTCACAGTGGCGAAACCATCGGTTTCGTCTAGTGGTAGTCCTTTCTTGGACGATTCATCTGAAACTTCTCAATCCTCTCGGTCTGTCGAGCTTCAGCAGTCTATTCTCCCATCAGAGTACCCCTTTAGAGAACCAGTTGAGTTCACTTGGCCTCTTTCAAACGCTTGGTTTGGGTTTGGGGTCGGGGAACATTTTCCCCCTCTTATATCGGGATCACCATTTTTGGATATTATCATACCTCCTAGTCCCCATAATCTCTTACAAGATCTCACGACGAATTTAGACATGGACTCGTCTACTCCTATTGGAAGTGAGGGAATTCTTGTTTCTGATGAAGAATACCAATTTTTTCCGGAAAACATCTCTCAAGGATCTGCTCAATCTTCACCATTAGTGTCACTTCTAGCCGGATATAGGTCTTTGGGTCAGATTATGGCTGGTATTGCCTCCATGGCAGCATCAACTCCGTCGAGAGGACCGGTCCTTCCATCAATAGGGATGTCACCAATGACACTTGTTTCGTCGACGCCTTTTGTTACGTCTGTCCCAACTAGACCTACTGTCTGTTTGGTTGTGTCGACACCGATTGTCACCACTTAGTCATCAAGGGCTTCGCCTTCAGTAGAGACTTAAATTGCCATGGCGATCCCTGACGACCTTTCTTTCGAGGAGTATCGGCTGGCTGTTCAGCAGCGGAGCTTCCTGACTTACTAGTCCCCTCAGGATTTTGGTGAGCCTTATCTTTTTCATTATGATGCAGTTGGTAACCATATTTATTCACTTTCGTTTCATTATGATGAGCATGGAAACCCTATCTACTTTCCTGCTCCTGAAGCTTATCAATGCCTTTCCGATTTTATGCCTACCTTTCATGTGCAACCTTCTAACCAACAAGGACAACCCTTTCATGGACAACCTTTGGTTCAGCAAGGGAATGCTTACGACCCACAAGGAAAACCCTTTCAAGGAAAACCTTCGATCTAGCAAGGCTTATTTTACAGCCCGCAATGGCGGCCTTACGATCCACAAGGCCAACCTTTACAAGGTCAGCTTGTGATCCAACCTGGGCAACCCCAAGGACCTGCTGGGCAACCGATATATCAACCAGGACCTCCATACGGTACTGGGGGACAGATTTATCCATCTCAAGGGCAACCTTTCGTGCAACCACAACAACCATACCTTCCAATTGGTCCAAATGTTGCACAGCCAGGGCCATCTTATGGTCCTGCTCCAGGTCAACCTAATCATCAGGCACAACCTAGCCCATCACAGCCAGTGCCATCTTATGGTCTTGCTTCAGGTCAACCTACTCATCAAGAGCAGCCTGGCCCATCACAGCCATCAGGCCAACCTGCTTCGCACGGGCAACCTGGTGGCCCTCATCGGTCAAGTCAACTTGCTCAGCAGGGACAACCTGCACAGGAATTTCACCCTGTCATCATTCCTTAGATAATTCCTAAAAGCAAGTTGTCCTATTTATCCAAATAAAATAGAAAACTGTTTGTGGATTAGCTGCAGCAGGCTGCCTTCGTGTCCTCTTTGCTAGCCAAGATATTTCAAATATGTTTTTGAAATATTATCTCTTTATCTTATAATATTTAACTTGGATACTCTTTAACCTCTGTAAAAACTACCTTATTGCTGTAATAAATTCTATTTTGACTGAAAAATCAGCAAACTGTTTTTTGTCTTTCTCTCTACTCTTTGACTTTTACAGTAAGTCAGTGAGTGACTGCCAAGCTTCATCATTAACAATTTGTATCTTTTTTAGCCTCCTGAAATTTTCATCTGCCTCAGTATATCTAGCAAATGTTGGTTTTATGACAAATAAATGTCTTATCTCACGCTGCAGATAAAATAAGTCTTCAAAATATCTAAGACCTTCCCTGTTGGAATGCCTTGTCCACTTGTTTTTTCAACATGCTCTTTTGCATACTCTCTAATTTTCTTATTATAATATTTCTGTGGCATAATTTTGTCATTAATAACCAAAATGTTAGGTAAACTTCTTTGCCTCAAATTTTCAAATTTAACCATAAACTTGGTTATGGCTATGTTATGGAGGGTTGATTTTTGGAATTTCAACATGTAAAGGCATGAACACTTGAAAAATCTAAAACCTTTTGGGAAAATCAAGAACAATGTACAACTTTGTAAGTGTCTCTATGGGCAAATGAACTGCTTTAGGATCATGTTTGAGTTGTAACCTCTAGTTTATGGACTCAACAGTAATTGTAAACAGTACCTCTTTGTTTGCATTCACTATTGCTCTTTTCTCAAGTACATAATGGTGTTGGCACAACCTAATAACTTATGGGCAACGATGAGTCACTGGAACAACATATTTAGGCAAGTTTGATTCCCAAATTTGGATTTCTTCAACCTAATCTAAGGATTTTTCATAGCTCTAACAGTGGAAGTCTAATAAATTAAATTCAACTACTGGATCTGTTATTTTGCAGTCTACATCTGCTAAAAGGATGTGCTCAATGTCTACAACAAGAGGTTGTAGAGGATTCACAATGATGGCAGTCTTGGAGGAGATAGCTGGAGTGGATTTTGGCATTTTTAGGCTTTTAGGACTACTAAAACTTTGTTTTATAGGCTTTTTTGTTTCTTCTGTAAGATTAAATGGTTTACAAAAGTATTCTTGACTTTGATAGAGGTTCTTGGATAAAAATGGGTACAGCTACCAGATTCTAATCTTTCAAACAAAACTGCTGCCCAGTAGGAATCAGAAGCATCAGTTTGTAAAATTAAAGAACCTTGTCCTGGTGGTTTTAATTTTGGCAACTGTTGGCATTCTTCCTTAAGTAACTTTACAGCTTCTGTTGCTTCTGGAGACCAGCCATTCTTCAAATGCTTCCTGATTGGGGCTGTTTTCTCTGATAGCCTTGGAATATACTTATGAATGAAATTCAATACTCCAAGAAATCTTTGAATCATCTTACTATCAGAGAGATGATTAGGAAATTCAACCAATTTTGTCAAAATGTGTAGCTGCATCTGTATTTTTCCATCTACTATATGAATACCCAGAAAATCAATGCTATGTTGGAATAGAACCATATTTTTCTCTGAAAGAACAATTCCATGTTTTCTAACTTCATCTAAAAAGATTTTTAGATGGTTAAGATGGTCTTCAATATTATCACTGAAAATCAAAATGTCATCAATATAAACACAAATGAAGTCATATTTGCCAAAGATGTAATCCATTCGCCTTTGGAAAAATGCTGGTGCATTTTTTAAACCAAATGGAACAACTTTCCATTGGAAGAATCCAGCAAGGCAAGTAAAAGCGGTCTTGTGTCTATCTTCTTCTTTGATCTGGATTTGATAATACCCTGACGTCATATCAAATTTACTAAAAATTTTGCTTGTTTTAATTTTCTGCATGATAGTCTCTTGCCTTGGCAAAGGGTAATTAAAACTCTTTGTGATAGCATTTAAAGGCTTGCAGTTAATTACCATTCTTGCTTTTCCTCTAATAATTTCATAATGATTTCTGACTAAAAAGGCTGAACAAGAATAATGAGACTCACTGGGTTCTATCAGTTGAAGCTGCAAAAGTTCATCTATCTGCCTTCTGATCTCCTTTTCTTCTGAAGGAGTGGATGGAATCAATTTACCTTTAACTCCATTGTCATGGAGGGTAATGATTTCTTGTTGTGGGCTCTCCACTGACCAAAAAAATTGAGGGTTTTCTGAACAATTCTTTAACAATTCTTCATAAATCTGAATTTGTTCTGTAGACCAGTCTGGATTGATATGAGCCTTTTGTAGATTATTCTTTTGGGATTTTTCTTCATATCTTTGAGGGACTTCTACCCAATCATTTGAATCTTGCGCTGGTCTTCTGGTTCCAATCTTTTTTTGGCTTATTTGTTTTTGGGGTTCTGAGTTGGCCAATGTAAGCCTTGGAACTGCAATAGCCTTTTTCTTAACATTCAAAATCAACTTATCTTCACTTATTGTTACTGGAAGGACAGAAGATAAAAATGCCATTCCCAATGAAATACTACATGAGGTATCGTGAAATTGAACTGCTGAAATTTTGATAATCTCCCCCCCAACTTTCAAAGAGATATTATCAACATAATGGGTTAAAGAGACTAATCCTCCGACAGTTTCAGAAACCAGAATATGATTGAGAGGTTTCCATATACCTTTGAAGAGTGAAGGTCGTGCCAAATTGTTAGAACCTCCAGTATCTATGAATGCATGAACTGCAATCCATTCTTGACGGACTTGGACCTCTATTGGAATGTACAAAATATTATTTGTTTTTACTATCTTTTTCAGAAAAGAAGTTTCTTCAGGAGTAATGACGGGTGGGATGGAAGAGGGAGCGACTTGCTTGAGATATGGACAAAAAGAATTTAAAGATGGATTTACAGATGGATTTGATTGACTTGGATTTTTTACAAGAGAAGTATCTACAAGGGATAGACTGGATTTTTCAGAAGTGATTTAAATATCATCATCAAACTTAGATGTTTCAGAAGTCAATTCTTCACTGCAATATAAATCATCTGTATCAGTGCAATCAGAATCATAGCAGCGATTCATTTTCTGAGACAATTCAAAATTGTCTTCTTCTTCTGATAAAGAAGCATCTGTTAGAATGTAGACTTCAGAAATATCATCTTGCGAATCAACCATAGACCAAGAATCTACAAATTCTTCAATGTCTACACATGCTTTGAGTTTACTAGAAGAGCTTTTTGGACATTTTCTTGCAAAATGACCTTCTTGTTTACAGATAAAGCAAGCATTGCTTTTAGGTTGTGACTGCTTTCTATTTTTCAGATATCTGTATTTTGTAAAAGGTCGTTTAGGATGGGCTACTCTTTTAGGCCGGAATTTACCATATCTTCTTGATCTGCGCTTTTTGAAAGGTGTCCATGGTAGAGCAGATCGACATACATCTAATCCGGGGGAAAACTCAGAAGCTTTCTTTTGCCAGCATAAATATTTAATCTTTTCAGTGCATCTGAACAATAAATCTATCTAATAGATCTGATCAATGGTTTTATTTTGGACTTCTAGATCCTTTAGGGTCATGTCTCCAAGGTTTCCTGGTAATTTTGACAAAAATGAAATTTTTTGGACTGAATCATTGCTCAAATTTGCCTTAAAGACTTTAGCCATATATTCATCACCAAATTGTTGAAAGTATTTTGCATCTTTCAATTCCATATGGGCTAAGTCTGTTATGAGCTGCTTCTTTTCATCTACAGGTTCGGGCACAAACTGGGTCTTTAGGAGTAACTCCAAGGTTGTTAATCCAGCATTACAGACATTCATTTTTTCTTCTGTTGTTGGTGTCATCCACCAATCATATACAATGCTTGCCATTCTTTTTTCTGCCAAGTAAAAAATAGCTTCATTGTTTAACTTGGAGATTACCTGCATTTGGTATAATGCACCTATCCTCAGCCGGGTTTTTGGATTTTTCTAAATCTAAAACATAACCAGTGGAACTGGTTGCAAAAAGATATTCTTCTATCCTGGGATATTTAAACTGATCTCTGAATGTATGGGCCTTTTGTAGAGAAGGTAATATAAAGGATGGAAATTTCTTTGCTACATCTTCTAAAGTTGCCAATTCACTTTTTGATTTTTGAATATGAATTGGCTGAGAAGGCTCAAGGGATTTTTCAGAGAATTTATCTTTTGATTGTGGAACTGATTTTTCTTTATTAGCTGCTTGGGCACTGGACTCTATTCCACTTTATTCTTCTTCTTCAAATTCCCAATAATTTGGACTTTCCATAGCCATAGAAAAACGGGGAGTTCTCAACTCTTTCTTTCTTCTCTCTCTTTCTTTATTTCTCTTAACCTTTTCTTCTTTTGTTTCGACTTGTTGTTTATCTTGAAGCGAGTTTAAGGTTGGCTAAGATTTCTGCTGATTGAGAACCGAGATCATCTAATACATCTTCTGCATGGCTACACCATGTGGTCAAATAGTTTCCTATTTGATACACTTCATCTAGATCTTTAGTGTTGGTTACACTATGTTCAATCAATGGGGCACAGTCAGCTCTAGTAGTAGGCTGTTTGGACAAAGAAGAGGTTGTACAGAATTTTTTTTTTGGTGGCCATCTTCCTCCTCGGAAAAACCTATGGTTGGCATACTGCCATTCTTCTTGTGGTTGAGCTGAAATATGAGAAATGCGATGCATTTTTTGTACAGGCAAAAAAGGTTTATTTTCTGGTATGTACAGTTCATTAGAACCTATTTCAGGCTCTTAAAAAAAAACTTCAGAAATGGGTGCTTTACTTGCAGAGGTAGCTTCATTATATTGGATTGGAAAGACATGACGTCTTGGTTTGAACACAGGTCTCTGTATTTCTGGCTTTGGTGGTATTAACTTAACACGACCATCAGAAACTGCAATTCTTTTAAATTTGGATTCAGGTTTCTTGATATCTTCTAGAGACTTATATTGAAAATACCAGTCATTGGGGATCTCTTCAGGACTATACACAACACCTTCAACTTGTGCATTTGACATACCTACAGTCACACAGTCTTTTAATACTGGTTGTTTCAGTTTAGGATGAGCAGTGTTTGTTAACTGAAACGAAGTTTGGACTATTACTGACAAGTATTCACTATCATCGATCAAACTTAATCCTTGGACTCCAGTCATTAATTTCCAGCAATCTTGCAGATGAGGGTCTGACAGGCTAATAGCATAGTCTGGAAAAATAGTTCCATACTGACAACCAGTGGACAGGTTTCCCATTATGGTTCCTATACGTGCATGATCATAGACTTGATGGCGAGTATCAAAGACTTCGGCTATACAGGGAGTATTAATACCATGACGAAACAAAGGAGCTAAACCAATACGAATACCTCCGAAATGGAGATAGTAGTATTTCTTATCTATCACATATTGTCTGAACTTTTTTATTTCATCTTTAGAGAACAGGTTTAAAGATACTATCTGAACAGACGGACCAGAGATTTTTATTGTCACCTCTACTTCTTTTAGAAAAGACTTTTTCTGAAAGATATGTGTGATTGGAAGTTTATAAACATCTGTAGCATGGAGAGAGGGTGGATTCCAACTTTCAGGATTTTCTACTACATCATGCTCTATTTATTCAGATCGAGAGGTTACTTCATTTACTATTTTAGGATCAATACTAGAAAAAGTGCCTAATAAGTTTGCCATGAAAGAATCAGAAATTAGGCTCTGATACCAATTAGGATTGTGGACTCAGTAACTTACTTGAAGATCGATCCTTACAACCGCAAGCAAAACACAACTAAGATATGCAACTCGACTCTAAAAGACGGCTACAGGAAAAGAGTCACGAGATAAAGCTACTATGTTTATCGACATCTACCAAGATGCTCAGCCTCATGATGAAAGTGAATGGGAATCTAAGTACCTCGAATGGTTGTACAAATCAAAATATGAAGATTCCTCTCCATCACCTGACAAGTGGCCAAGTGATTTTGAACCTGGCGAACAAGATGATTCGGATCGTAGTCCGAAAGGGTCGTGGTAACTTTTTCTTTTCTTCAATTATTGTACTCGAGAATATTGAGCAGACACCGTCTGGTATCAGAGTAGAAAGAAGGTCCTTTGCTTCTTTCTGCTCTGATACCAATTAGGATTGTGGACTCAGTAACTTAATTGAAGATCGATCCTTACAACCGCAAGCACAACACATCTGAGATATGCGACTCGACTCTCCTCAGCTCCTTTGCTCGCCTTACAATCTCTTCACGTGTTCTTTGGCATGAACTGTACTCAGACAGGCGGCCCAGAAGGCTTCGAATTAATTCAAGTAAAATGTTACACACCAGGTTAAGCCACAGAGCAGAGTAGAGCTTAGAGATAGCTTCTGAACTCTTTAATGGCAATTACAACACACTCACACACACACACACACACACACTCACTCATGCATTCGATGATTATTTAGATCTTCACAACTCCTATATATACTAAAAGTAAAGAGACTATTGAGGGTCCTTGTCAGGCATTTCTGGCCCAGACGGTGTCTACTCAATATTCTCGAGTACAATAATTGAAGAAAAGAAAAAGTTACCACGACCCTTTCGGACTACGATCCGAATCATCTTGTTCGCCAGGTTCAAAATCACTTGGCCACTTGTCAGGTGATGGAGAGGAATCTTCATCTTTTGATTTGTACAACCATTCGAGGTACTTAGATTCCCATTCACTTTCATCATGAGGCTGAGCATCTTGGTAGATGTCGATAAACATAGTAGCTTTATCTCGTGACTCTTTTCCTGTAGCCGTCTTTTCCGTGGCTAGTTCTTTTCCTTTATCCTTTCGAGAAGATTCTCCTTGATCTGCTTTTCCTGTTTTTAATTTAACAATATCTTTGGTGACAAACAGATTGCTTTGAGGGTACAGGTATTTATCAGCTGATTTGGTCCACTTGCAAACATATGCCATCGGATCAACTTCTATGTCAAGAAAGGAATCTCGTTTTGCTTTTCTAAAGTTGATATGAGACTGCACAGCTAATTCAACACCATCAAGGAGGTCTAATTTGAAAATTTGGAACATAGACATTGATTGTTCGATACAGCATTGGATCCAGTATTTGCAAAGATGATTTAATCCATAGTGCTCTTGCCATCCTAACTCAAAACTTACAGCTGATCCAATATGATTTGATAATAATAAACTGATAAGACAAACCACATCCTTCGTCCATGTTCCATGTTTAACAATAATTGTCACTAGAGCCTTTTGATTTATCATTAATTTGATGGCTCCACAATTTTGCTGACATTTTTCTAAGGTTTTGATCATATTGATTTTTTCATATAACCTTAGACTGGGAAATTCTTTTAACCAACTAGTCAGCTTTTTCACTTCATCCATATTGTCAGCAATTATGGTTTCTTCTAAACTATCAAGACCATAGATCTGTGAAAAATGATTGGGAACAATGGGGTCTCTCATTTCAAGGTTGTTGTAACTCCATGGAGTGGAGAACGTCCTCAAATATTGCAGAGATTTTTCTATACATTGAGTAGTTCTGATTTGGGGCTTCTTTCTACAAATCCCATTATAAATCTCCCAATCTGCAAATGGTTCAAAAATCTCATACTGAGGAAAACTATCAGTACTTGCAAAATATTCATTATTGCTTTGGAGATATGCCGCTTCCATTTCTTCAAAAAGATCTGCTATCTGGAGAGAAAGTAAAAATTTTGCTACCTTTTCATTCATATTAATTTCTTCCAGATCTATCATTTTGGTTGAAGTGTAAACAGCAAAAGAGAAATCAACGGCACCAATTATCTGATAATAATTCAATGTTTTTAAAACTTCAATCATCTCATCTGTGTATAGACGGGACCAGTAATCATCCAAAGATTTAAAATAAATCTTTACCTTCATGTTTGGCAAAGGATAAACCTTAACCAATTCTTCATCAAGTCCCAAATGAATACCAACATTTTTTGACTGCCAAGCCTGGCAACGCTGAATCCACTGATTTATTCTCATTCTTAAACCAATCAAATTTTTGATTTGATTTGCCACATCTTCAAGCACCAATTCTAGGATATGAAATCTTTTAACAAATGTTTGACAATTATATTCAGCTGGAGAGATACCTGGTAAATCAAAAAGATCTGTTCTTCTGCTTCTGTGCATTTTGTTCATATCCCTTGTAAGAGAATGCTTGAAATAGTTTGAAAACCCTGGAATCATTTTACATCAAGTCATACATATTAAACCAGATCTGCAAGGCTAACAATCTTCCCCTATCTAATTGTTTTAGAATTTTGCGGAAATGTGTAAGGGAGTCTTGATGCATTCTAATTAAAAACTCAGCGGGAGCTAAATAAAGCTCAATTTTGGATTCATAGAATATGGCTAATGTTTCTTTTATAACGCAAAATATCCCTTTTGATGAAGTAGGGAAATTCTCTGATGCATATGCACATAATTCTTCTTCACGGATTCTAAATCTTTCAAACAAAGCGCTTTCTTGATGGGAATCAGAAGCATCAGTTTGTAAAATTAAAGAACCTTGTCCTGGTGGTTTTAATTTTGGCAACTGTTGGCATTCTTCCTTAAGTAACTTTACAGCTTCTGTTGCTTCTGTAGACCAGCCATTCTTCAAATGCTTCCTGATTGGGGTTGTTTTCTCTGATAGCCTTGGAATATACTTATGAATGTAATTCAATACTCCAAGAAATCTTTGAATCATCTTAGTATTAGAGAGATGATCAGGAAATTCAACCAATTTTGTCAAAATGTGCGGCTGCATCTGTATTTTTCCATCTACTATATGAATACCCATAAAATCAACACTATGTTGGAATAGAACCATCTTTTTCTCTGAAAGAACAATTCCATGTTTTCTAACTTCATCTAAAAAGATTTTTAGATGGTTAAGATGGTCTTCAATATTATCACTGAAAATCAAAATGTCATCAATATAAACACAAATGAAGTCATATTTTCCAAAGATGTAATCCATTCGCCTTTGGAAAAATGCTGGTGCATTTTTTAAACCAAATGGAACAACTTTCCATTGGAAGAATCCAGCAGGGCAAGTAAAAGTGGTCTTGTGTCTATCTTCTTCTTTGATCTGGATTTGATAATACCCTGACTTCATATCAAATTTACTAAAAAATTTGCTTGTTTGAATTTTCTGCATGATAGTCTCTTGCCTTGGCAAAGGGTAATTAAAACTCTTTGTGATAGCATTTAAAGGCTTGTAGTTAATTACCATTCTTGCTTTTCCTCTAATAATTTCAGAATGATTTCTGACTAAAAAGGTTGAACAAGAATAATGAGACTCACTGGGTTCTATCAGTTGAAGCTGCAAAAGTTCATCTATCTGCCTTCTGATCTCCTTTTC
Organism: Pinus albicaulis; assembly: GCA_034641835.2. Taxonomy (NCBI): domain Eukaryota; kingdom Viridiplantae; phylum Streptophyta; class Pinopsida; order Pinales; family Pinaceae; genus Pinus; species Pinus albicaulis. The sequence goes on along the minus strand of CM076580.1, from coordinate 873,627,350 downwards.
GTCTGAAGGAGTGCATGGAATCAATTTACCTTTAACTCCGTTGTCATGGAGGGTAATGATTTCTTGTTGTGGGCTCTCCACTGACCAAAAAATTTGAGGGTTTTTTGAACAATTCTTTAACAATTATTCATAAATCTGAATTTGTTATGTAGACCAGTTTGGATTGATATGAGCCTTTTGTAGATTATTCTTTTGGGATTTTTCTTCATATCTTTGAAGGACTTCTACCCAATCATTTGAATCTTGCGCTGGTCTTATGGTTCCAATCTTTTTTTGGCTTATTTGTTTTTGGGGTTCTGAGTTGGCCAATGTAAGCCTTGGAACTGCAATAGCCTTTTTCTTAACATTCAAAATCAACTTATCTTCACTTATTGTTACTGGAAGGACAGAAGATAAAAATGGCATTCCCAATGAAAGACTACATGAGGTATCATGAAATTGAACAGCTGAAATTTTGATAATCTCCCCCCCAACTTTCAAAGAGATATTATCAACATAATGGGTTAAAGAGACTGATCCTCTGACAGTTTCAGAAACCAAAATATGATTGAGAGGTTTCCATATACCTTTGAATAGTGAAGGTCGTGCCAAATTGTTAGAACCTCCAGTATCTATGAATGCATGAACTGCAATCCATTATTGACGGACTTGGACTTCTACTGGAATGTACAAAAGATTATTTGTTTTTACTATCTTTTAAAGAAAATAAGTTTCTTCAGGAGTAATGACGGGTGGGATGGAAGAGGGAGCGACTTGCTTGGGATATGGACAAAAAGAATTTAAAGATGGATTTACAGATGGATTTGATTGACTTGGATTTTTTACAAGAGAAGTATCTACAAGGGATAGACTGGATTTTTCAGAAGTGATTGAAATATCATCATCAAACTCAGATGTTTCAGAAGTCAATTCTTCACTGCAATATAAATCATCTGTATCAGTGCAATCAGAATCATAGCAGCGATTCATTTTCTAAGACAATTCAAAATTGTCTTCTTCTTCTGATAAAGAAGCATCTGTTAGGCTGTGACTGCTTTCTATTTTTCAGATATCTGTATTTTGTAAAAGGTCGTTTAGGATGGGCTACTCTTTTAGGCCAGAATTTACCATATCTTCTTGATCTGCGCTTTTTGAAAGGTGTCCATGGTAGAGCAGATCGACATACATCTAATCAAGGGGAAAACTCAGAAGCTTTCTTTTGCCAGCATAAATATTTAATCTTTTCAGTGCATCTGAACAATAAATCTATCCAATAGATCTGATCAATGGTTTTATTTTGGACTTCTAGATCCTTTAGGATCATGTCTCCAAGGATTCCTGGTAATTTTGACAAAAATGAAATTTTTTGGACTGAATCATTGCTCAAATTTGCCTTAAAGACTTTAGCCATATATTCATCACCAAATTGTTGAAATGATTTTGCATCTTTCAATTCCATATGGGCTAAGTCTGTTATGAGCTGCTTCTTTTCATCTACAGGTTCGGGCACAAACTGGGTCTTTAGGAGTAACTCCAAGGTTGCTAATCCAGCATTACAGACATTCATTCTTTATTCTGCTGTTGGTGTCATCCACCAATCATATACAATGCCTGCCATTCTTTTTTCTACCAAGTAAAAAATAGCTTCATTGTTTAACTTGGAGATTACCTGGATTTGGTATAATGCACCTATCCAGATTCGGATTGATTCAGCCGGGTTTTTGGATTTTTCTAAATCTAAAACGTAACCAGTGGAACTGGTTGCAAAAAGATCTTCTTTTATCCTGGGATATTTAAACTGATCTCTGAATGTATGGGCCTTTTGTAGAGAAGGTAATATAAAGGATGGAAATTTCTTTGTTGCATCTTCTAAAGTTGCCAATTCACTTTTTGATTTTTGAATATGAATTGTCTGAGAAGGCTCAAGGGATTTTTCAGAGAATTTATCTTTTGATTGTGGAACTGGTTTTTCTTTATTAGCTGCTTGGGCACTGGACTCTATTCCACTTTCTTCTTCTTCTTCAAATTCCCAATAATTTGGACTTTCCATAGCCATAGAAAAACGGGGAGTTCTCAACTCTTTCTTTCTTCTCTCTCTTTCTTTCTTTCTCTTAACCTTTTCTTCTTTTCTCTGTTTTTCAGCTTGTTGTTCATCTTGGAGCAGTCTAAGATTGGCTAAGATTTCTGTTGATTGAGAACCGAGGTCATCTAAAACATCTTCTACATGGCTACACCATGTGGTCAAATAGTTTCCTATTTGATATACTTCATCCAGATCTTTGGTATTGGTTACACTATGTTCAATCAACAGGGCACAGTCAGCTCTAGTAGTAGGTTGTTTGGATAAAGAAGAGGTTGTACAGAATTTTGTTTTTGGTGGCCATTTTCCTCCTCGGACAAACCTATGGTTGGCATACTGCCATTATTCTTGTGGTTGAGTTGAAATATGAGATATGCGATGCATTTTTTGTACAGGAAAAAAAGGTTTTTTTCTGGAATGTACAGTTCATTAGAACCTATTTCAGGTTCATCAGGAAAAACTTCAGTAATGGGTGCTTTACTTGAAGAGGTAGCTTCATTATATTGGACTCGAAAGACATGATGTCTTGGTTTGAACACAGGTCTCTGTATTTCTGGCCTTGGCGGTATTAACTTAACACGACCATCAGAAACTGCTATTCTTTTCAGTTTAGATTCGGGTTTTTTTATATCTTCCAGAGACTTGTATTGAAAATACCAGTCATTGGGGATCTCTTATGGACTATACACAGCACCTTCGACTTGGGCATTTGACATACCTACAGTCACACAGTCTTTTAATACTGGTTGTTTCAGTTTAGGATGAGCAGTGTTTGTTAACTGAAACGAAGTTTGGACTATTACAGACAAGTATTCACTATCATCGATCAAACTTAATCCTTGGACTCCAGTCATTAATTTCCAGCAATCTTGCAGATGAGGGTCTGATAGGCTAATAGCATAGTCTGGAAAAATAGTTCCATACTGACAACCAGTGGACAGGTTTCCCATTATGGTTCCTATACATGCATGATCATAGACTTGATGGCGAGTATCAAAGACTTTGGCTATAGAGGGAGTATTAATACCATGACGAAACAAAGGAGCTAAACCAATACGAATACCTCCGAAATGGAGATAGTAGTATTTCTTATCTATCACATATTGTCTGAACTTTTTTATTTCATCTTTAGAGAACAGGTTTAAAGATACTATCTGAACAGACGGACCAGAGATTTTTATTGTCACCTCTACTTCTTTTAGAAAAGACTTTTTCTGAAAGATATGTGTGATCAGAATTTTATAAACATCTGTAGCATGAAGAGAGGGTGGATTCCAACTTTCAGGATTTTCTACTACATCATGCTCTATTTCTTCAGATCGAGAGGTTACTTCATTTACTATTTTACGATCAATACTAGAAAAAGTGCGTAATAATTTTGCCATGACAGAATCAGAAATTAGGCTCTGATACCAATTAGGATTGTGGACTCAGTAACTTACTTGAAGATCGATCCTTACAACCGCAAGCACAACACAACTGAGATATGCGACTCGACTCTCCTCAGCTCCTTTGCTCGCCTTACAATCTCTTCACGTGTTCTTTGGCATGAACTGTCTTCAGACAGGCGGCCCAGAAGGCTTCGAATTAAGTCAAGTAAAATGTTACACACCAGGTTAAGCCACAGAGCAGAGCAGAGCTTAGAGATAGCTTCTGAACAATTTAATGGCAATTACAACACACTCACACACACACACACACACTCACTCATGCATTCGATGATTATTTACATCTTCACAACTCATATATATACTAAAAGTAAAGAGACTATTGAGGGTCCTTGTCATGCATTTCTGGCCCAGACGGTGTCTACTCAATATTCTTGAGTACAATAATTGAAGAAAAGAAAAAGTTACCACGACCCTTTCAGACTACGATCCGAATCATCTTGTTCGCGAGGTTCAAAATCACTTGGCCACTTGTCAGGTGATGGAGAGGAATCTTCATCTTTTGATTTGTAAAACCATTCGAGGTACTTAGATTCCCATTCACTTTCATCATGAGGCTGAGCATCTTGGTAGATGTCGATAAACACAGTAGCTTTATCTCGTGACTCTTTTCCTGTAGCCGTCTTTTCCGTAGCTAGTGCTTTGCCTTTATCCTTTCGTTAAGATTCTCCTTGATCAGCTTTTCCTGTTTTTAATTTAACAATATCTTTGGTGACAAACAGATTGCTTTGAGGTTACAGATATTTATCAGCTGATTTGGTCCACTTGCAAACATATGCCATCGGATCAACTTCTATGTCAAGAAAGGAATCTCTTTTTGCTTTTCTAAAGTTGATATGAGACTGCACAGCTAATTCAACACCATCAAGGAGGTCTAATTTGAAAATTTGGAACATAGACACTGATTGTTCGATACAGCATTGGATCCAGTATTTGCAAAGATGATTTAATCCATAGTGCTCTTGCCATCCTAACTCAAAACTTACAGCTGATCCAATATGATTTGATAATAATAAACTGATAAGACAAACCACATCCTTCGTCCATGTTCCATGTTTAACAATAATTGTCACTAGAGCCTTTTGATTTATCATTAATTTGATGGCTCCACAATTTTGCTGACATTTTTCTAAGGTTTTGATCATATTGATCTTTTCATATAACCTTAGACTGGGAAATTCTTTTAACCAACTAGTCAGCTTTTTCACTTCATCCATATTGTCAACAATTATGGTTTCTTCTAAACTATCAAGACCATAGATCTGTGCAAAATGATTGGGAACAATGGGGTCTCTCATTTCAAGGCTGTTGTAACTCAATGGAGTGGAGAACGTCCTCAAATATTGCAGAGATTTTTCTATACATTGAGTAGTTCTGATTTGGGGCTTCTTTCTGCAAATCCCAATATAAATCTCCCAATCTGCAAATGGTTCAAAAATCTCGTACTGAGGAAAACTATCAGTACTTGCAAAATATTCATTATTGCTTTGGAGATATGCCGCTTCCATTTCTTCAAAAAGATCTGCTATCTGGAGAGAAAGTAAAAATTTTGCTACCTTTTCATTCATATTAATTTCTTCCAGATCTATCATTTTGGCTGAAGTGTAAACAACAAAAGAGAAATCAACGGCACTAATTATCTGATAATAATTCAATGTTTTTAAAACTTCAATCATCTCATCTGTGTATAGACGGGACCAGTAATCATCCAAAGATTTAAAATAAATCTTTACCTTCATGTTTGGCAAAGGATAAACCTTAACCAATTCTTCATCAAGTCCCAAATGAATACCAACATTTTTTGACTGCCAAGCCTGGCAATGTTGAATCCACTGATTTCTTCTCATTCTTAATCCAATCAACTTTTGGATTTGATTTGCCACATCTTCAAGCACCAATTCTAGGATATGAAATCTTTTAACAAATGTTTGAAAATTATCTTCAGCTGGAGAGATACCTGGTAAATCAAAAAGATCTGTTCTTCTGCTTCTGTGCATTTTGTTCATATCCCTTGTAAGAGAATCCGCCAAATAGTTTGAAATCCCTCGAATCCATTTTACATCAAAGTCATACATATTAAACCAGATCTGCCAAGCTAACAATCTTCCCCTAGCTAATTGTTTTGAAATTTTTGCAGAGAGGAAATGTGTAAAATTCATAGAGTCTGTTCTAATTAAAAACTTAGCAGGAGCTAAATAAAGCTCAAATTTTTGGATTCCATAGAATATGGCTAATGTTTCTTTTTCTGCTGCAAAATATCCCTTTTGATGAGGCAGAAATTCTCCTGATGCATATGCACATAATTCTTCTTCACCAGATTCTAATATTTCAAACAAAATTGTTGCCCAGTAGGAATCAGAAGCATCAGTTTGTAAAATTAAAGAACCTTTTCCTGGTGGTTTTAATTTTGGCAACTGTTGGCATTCTTCCTTAAGTAACTTTACAGCTTCTGTTGCTTCTGGAGACCAGCCATTCTTCAAATGCTTCCTGATTGGGGCTGTTTTCTCTGATAGCCTTGGAATATACTTATGAATGAAATTCAATACTCCAAGAAATCTTTGAATCATCTTACTATCAGAGAGATGATTAGGAAATTCAACCAATTTTGTCAAAATGTGTAGCTGCATCTGTATTTTTCCATCTACTATATGAATACCCAGAAAATCAATGCTATGTTGGAATAGAACCATATTTTTCTCTGAAAGAACAATTCCATGTTTTCTAACTTCATCTAAAAAGATTTTTAGATGGTTAAGATGGTCTTCAATATTATCACTGAAAATCAAAATGTCATCAATATAAACACAAATGAAGTCATATTTGCCAAAGATGTAATCCATTCGCCTTTGGAAAAATGCTGGTGCATTTTTTAAACCAAATGGAACAACTTTCCATTGGAAGAATCCAGCAAGGCAAGTAAAAGCGGTCTTGTGTCTATCTTCTTCTTTGATCTGGATTTGATAATACCCTGACGTCATATCAAATTTACTAAAAATTTTGCTTGTTTTAATTTTCTGCATGATAGTCTCTTGCCTTGGCAAAGGGTAATTAAAACTCTTTGTGATAGCATTTAAAGGCTTGCAGTTAATTACCATTCTTGCTTTTCCTCTAATAATTTCATAATGATTTCTGACTAAAAAGGCTGAACAAGAATAATGAGACTCACTGGGTTCTATCAGTTGAAGCTGCAAAAGTTCATCTATCTGCCTTCTGATCTCCTTTTCTTCTGAAGGAGTGGATGGAATCAATTTACCTTTAACTCCATTGTCATGGAGGGTAATGATTTCTTGTTGTGGGCTCTCCACTGACCAAAAAAATTGAGGGTTTTCTGAACAATTCTTTAACAATTCTTCATAAATCTGAATTTGTTCTGTAGACCAGTCTGGATTGATATGAGCCTTTTGTAGATTATTCTTTTGGGATTTTTCTTCATATCTTTGAGGGACTTCTACCCAATCATTTGAATCTTGCGCTGGTCTTCTGGTTCCAATCTTTTTTTGGCTTATTTGTTTTTGGGGTTCTGAGTTGGCCAATGTAAGCCTTGGAACTGCAATAGCCTTTTTCTTAACATTCAAAATCAACTTATCTTCACTTATTGTTACTGGAAGGACAGAAGATAAAAATGCCATTCCCAATGAAATACTACATGAGGTATCGTGAAATTGAACTGCTGAAATTTTGATAATCTCCCCCCCAACTTTCAAAGAGATATTATCAACATAATGGGTTAAAGAGACTAATCCTCCGACAGTTTCAGAAACCAGAATATGATTGAGAGGTTTCCATATACCTTTGAAGAGTGAAGGTCGTGCCAAATTGTTAGAACCTCCAGTATCTATGAATGCATGAACTGCAATCCATTCTTGACGGACTTGGACCTCTATTGGAATGTACAAAATATTATTTGTTTTTACTATCTTTTTCAGAAAAGAAGTTTCTTCAGGAGTAATGACGGGTGGGATGGAAGAGGGAGCGACTTGCTTGAGATATGGACAAAAAGAATTTAAAGATGGATTTACAGATGGATTTGATTGACTTGGATTTTTTACAAGAGAAGTATCTACAAGGGATAGACTGGATTTTTCAGAAGTGATTTAAATATCATCATCAAACTTAGATGTTTCAGAAGTCAATTCTTCACTGCAATATAAATCATCTGTATCAGTGCAATCAGAATCATAGCAGCGATTCATTTTCTGAGACAATTCAAAATTGTCTTCTTCTTCTGATAAAGAAGCATCTGTTAGAATGTAGACTTCAGAAATATCATCTTGCGAATCAACCATAGACCAAGAATCTACAAATTCTTCAATGTCTACACATGCTTTGAGTTTACTAGAAGAGCTTTTTGGACATTTTCTTGCAAAATGACCTTCTTGTTTACAGATAAAGCAAGCATTGCTTTTAGGTTGTGACTGCTTTCTATTTTTCAGATATCTGTATTTTGTAAAAGGTCGTTTAGGATGGGCTACTCTTTTAGGTCGGAATTTACCATATCTTCTTCATCTGCGCTTTTTGAAAGGTGTCCATGGTAGAGCAGATCGACATACATCTAATCCGGGGGAAAACTCAGAAGCTTTCTTTTGCCAGCATAAATATTTAATCTTTTCAGTGCATCTGAACAATAAATCTATCCAATAGATCTGATCAATGGTTTTATTTTTGACTTCTAGATCCTTTAGGATCATGTCTCCAAGGTTTCCTGGTAATTTTGACAAAAATGAAATTTTTTGGACTGAATCATTGCTCAAATTTGCCTTAAAGACTTTAGCCATATATTCATCACCAAATTGTTGAAAGTATTTTGCATCTTTCAATTCCATATGGGCTAAGTCTGTTATGAGCTGCTTCTTTTCATCTACAGGTTCGGGCACAAACTGGGTCTTTAGGAGTAACTCCAAGGTTGCTAATCCAGCATTACAGACATTCATTCTTTCTTCTGCTGTTGGTGTCATCCACCAATCATATACAATGCCTGCCATTCTTTTTTCTTCCAAGTAAAAGATAGCTTCATTGTTTAACTTGGAGATTACCTGCATTTGGTATAATGCACCTATCCAGATTCGGATTGATTTTGGGGATTTGCAGAAAGAAGCCCCAAATCAGAACTACTCAATGTATAGAAAAATATCTGCAATATTGAGGAAGTTCTCCACTACATTGATTTACAACAGCCTTGAAATGAGAGACCCCATTGTTCCCAATCATTTTTCACAGATCTATGGTCTTGATAGTTTAGAAGAAACCATAATTGCTGACAATATGGATGAAGTGAAAAAGCTGACTAGTTGGTTAAAAGAATTTCCCAGTCTAAGGTTATATGAAAAAATCAATATGATCAAAACCTTAGAAAAATGTCAGCAAAATTGTGGAGCCATCAAATTAATGATAAATCAAAAGGCTCTAGTGATAATTATTGTTAAACATGGAACATGGACGAAGGATGTGGTTTGTCTTATCAGTTTATTATTATCAAATCATATTGGATCAGCTGTAAGTTTTGAGTTAGGATGGCAAGAGCACTATGGATTAAATCATCTTTGCAAATACTGGATCCAATGCTGTATCGAACAATCAGTGTCTATGTTCCAAATTTTCAAATTAGACCTCCTTGATGGTGTTGAATTAGCTGTGCAGTCTCATATCAACTTTAGAAAAGCAAAAAGAGATTCCTTTCTTGACATAGAAGTTGATCCGATGGCATATGTTTGCAAGTGGACCAAATCAGCTGATAAATATCTGTACCCTCAAAGCAATCTGTTTGTCACCAAAGATATTGTTAAATTAAAAACAGGAAAAGCAGATCAAGGAGAATCTTAATAAAATGATAAAGGCAAAGCACTAGCTACGGAAAAGACCGCTACAGGAAAAGAGTCACGAGATAAAGCTACTATGTTTATCGACATCTACAAAGATGCTCAGCCTCATGACGAAAGTGAATGGGAATCTAAGTACCTCGAATGGTTGTACAAATCAAAAGATGAAGATTCCTCTCCATCACCTGACAAGTGGCCAAGTGATTTTGAACCTGGCGAACAAGATGATTCGGATCGTAGTCCGAAAGTGTCGTGGTAACTTTTTCTTTTCTTCAATTATTGTACTCGAGAATATTGAGCAGACACCGTCTGGGCCAGAAATGCCTGACAAGGACCCTCAATAGTCTCTTTACTTTTAGTATATAAAGGAGTTGTGAAGATGTAAATAATCATCGAATGCATGAGTGAGTGTGTGTGTGTGTGTGTGTGTGTGTTGTAATTGCCATTAAAGAGTTCAGAAGCTATCTCTAAGCTCTGCTCTGCTCTGTGGCTTAACCTGGTGTGTAACATTTTACTTGAATTAATTCGAAGCCTTCTGGGCCGCCTGTCTGAGGACAGTTCATGCCAAAGAACACGTGAAGAGACAGGTCTAATTTTAAAATTTGGAACATGCACACTGATTGTTCGATACAGCATTGGATCCAGTATTTGCAAAGATGATTTAATCCATAGTGCTCTTGCCATCCTAACTCAAAACTTAGAGCTGATCCAATATGATTTGATAATAATAAACTGATAAGACAAACCACATCCTTCGTCCATGTTCCATGTTTAACAATAATTTTCACTAGAGCCTTTTGATTTATCATTAATTTGATGGCTCCACAATTTTGCTGACATTTTTATAAGGTTTTGATCATATTGATTTTTTCATATAACCTTAGACTGGGAAATTCTTTTAACCAACTAGTCAGCTTTTTCACTTCATCCATATTGTCAGCAATTATGGTTTCTTCTAAACTATCATGAACATAGATCTGTGCAAAAGGATTGGGAAAAATGGGGTCTCTCATTTCAAGGCTGTTGTAACTCCATGGAGTGGAGAACGTCCTCAAATATTGCAGAGATTTTTCTATACATTGAGTAGTTCTGATTTGGGGCTTCTTTCTGCAAATCCCATTATAAATCTCTCAATCTGCAAATGGTTCAAAAATCTCGTACTGAGGAAAACTATCAGTACTTGCAAAATATTCATTATTGCTTTGGAGATATGCCGCTTCCATTTCTTCAAAAAGATCTGCTATCTGGAGAGAAAGTAAAAATTTTGCTACCTTTTCATTCATATTAACTTCTTCCAGATCTATCATTTTGGCTGAAGTGTAAACAGCAAAAAAGAAATCAATGGCACCAATTATCTGATAATAATTCAATGTTTTTAAAACTTCAATCATCTCATCTGTGTATAGACGGGACCAGTAATCATCCAAAGATTTAAAATAAATCTTTACCTTCATGTTTGGCAAAGGATAAACCTTAACCAATTCTTCATCAAGTCCCAAATGAATACCAACATTTTTTGACTGCCAAGCCTGGCAACGCTGAATCCACTGATTTCTTCTCATTCTTAAACCAATCAAGCTATAATGAAGCTACGTCTTCAAGTAAAGCACCCATTACTGAAGTTTTTCCTGATGAACCTGAAATAGGTTCTAATGAACTGTACATTCCAGAAAATAAACCTTTTTTGCCTGTACAAAAAATGCATCGCATATCTCATATTTAAGCTCAACCACAAGAAGAATGGCAGTATGCCAACCATAGGTTTGTCCGAGGAGGAAAATGGCCACCCAAAACAAAACTCTGTACAACCTCTTCTTTATCCAAACAGCCTACTACTAGAGCTGACTGTGCCCCGTTGATTGAACATAGTATAACCAATACCAAAGATCTGGATGAAGTATATCAAATAGGAAATTATTTGACCACATGGTGTAGCCATGCAGAAGATGTTTTAGATGACATCGGTTCTCAATCAGCAGAAATCTTAGCCAATCTTAGACTGCTCCAAGATGAACAACAAGCTGAAAAACAGAGAAAAGAAGAAAAGGTTAAGAGAAAGAAAGAAAGAGAGAGAAGAAAGAAAGAGTTGAGAACTCCCCGTTTTTCTATGGCTATGGAAAGTCCAAATTATTGGGAATTTGAAGAAGAAGAAGAAAGTGGAATAGAGTCCAGTGCCCAAGCAGCTAATAAAGAAAAACCAGTTCCACAATCAAAAGATAAATTCTCTGAAAAATCCCTTGAGCCTTCTCAGACAATTCATATTCAAAAATCAAAAAGTGAATTGGCAACTTTAGAATATGCAGCAAAGAAATTTCCATCCTTTATATTACCTTCTCTACAAAAGGCCCATACATTCAGAGATCAGTTTAAATATCCCAGGATAGAAGAAGATCTTTTTGCAACCAGTTCCACTGGTTATGTATTAGATTTAGAAAAATCCAAAAACCCGGCTGAATCAATCCGAATTTGGATAGGTGCATTATACCAAATGCAGGTAATCTCCAAGTTAAAAATTGAAGCTATTTTTTACTTGGCAGAAAAAAGAATGGCAGGCATCGTATATGATTGGTGGATGACACCAACAGCAGAAGAAAGAATGAATGTCTGTAATGCTGGATTAGCAACCTTGGAGTTACTCCTAAAGACCCAATTTATGCCCGAACCTGTAGATGAAAAGAAGCAGCTCATAACAGACTTAGCCCGTATGGAATTGAAAGATGCAAAATACTTTCAACAATTTGGTGATGAATATATGGCTAAAGTCTTTAAGGCAAATTTGAGCAATGATTCAGTCCAAAAAATTTCATTTTTGTCAAAATTACCAGGAAACCTTGGAGACATGATCCTAAAGGATCTAGAAGTCAAAAATAAAACCATTGATCAGATCTATTGGATAGATTTATTGTTCAGATGCACTGAAAAGATTAAATATTTATGCTGGCAAAAGAAAGCTTCTGAGTTTTCCCCCGGATTAGATGTATGTCGATCTGCTCTACCATGGACACCTTTCAAAAAGCGCAGATGAAGAAGATATGGTAAATTCCGACCTAAAAGAGTAGCCCATCCTAAACGACCTTTTACAAAATACAGATATCTGAAAAATAGAAAGCAGTCACAACCTAAAAGCAATGCTTGCTTTATCTGTAAACAAGAAGGTCATTTTGCAAGAAAATGTCCAAAAAGCTCTTCTAGTAAACTCAAAGCATGTGTAGACATTGAAGAATTTGTAGATTCTTGGTCTATGGTTGATTCGCAAGATGATATTTCTGAAGTCTACATTCTAACAGATGCTTCTTTATCAGAAGAAGAAGACAATTTTGAATTGTCTCAGAAAATGAATCGCTGCTATGATTCTGATTGCACTGATACAGATGATTTATATTGCAGTGAAGAATTGACTTCTGAAACATCTAAGTTTGATGATGATATTTAAATCACTTCTGAAAAATCCAGTCTATCCCTTGTAGATACTTCTCTTGTAAAAAATCCAAGTCAATCAAATCCATCTGTAAATCCATCTTTAAATTCTTTTTGTCCATATCTCAAGCAAGTCGCTCCCTCTTCCATCCCACCCGTCATTACTCCTGAAGAAACTTCTTTTCTGAAAAAGATAGTAAAAACAAATAATATTTTGTACATTCCAATAGAGGTCCAAGTCCGTCAAGAATGGATTGCAGTTCATGCATTCATAGATACTGGAGGTTCTAACAATTTGGCACGACCTTCACTCTTCAAAGGTATATGGAAACCTCTCAATCATATTCTGGTTTCTGAAACTGTCGGAGGATTAGTCTCTTTAACCCATTATGTTGATAATATCTCTTTGAAAGTTGGGGGGGAGATTATCAAAATTTCAGCAGTTCAATTTCACGATACCTCATGTAGTATTTCATTGGGAATGGCATTTTTATCTTCTGTCCTTCCAGTAACAATAAGTGAAGATAAGTTGATTTTGAATGTTAAGAAAAAGGCTATTGCAGTTCCAAGGCTTACATTGGCCAACTCAGAACCCCAAAAACAAATAAGCCAAAAAAAGATTGGAACCAGAAGACCAGCGCAAGATTCAAATGATTGGGTAGAAGTCCCTCAAAGATATGAAGAAAAATCCCAAAAGAATAATCTACAAAAGGCTCATATCAATCCAGACTGGTCTACAGAACAAATTCAGATTTATGAAGAATTGTTAAAGAATTGTTCAGAAAACCCTCAATTTTTTTGGTCAGTGGAGAGCCCACAACAAGAAATCATTACCCTCCATGACAACGGAGTTAAAGGTAAATTGATTCCATGCACTCCTTCAGACGAAAAGGAGATCAAAAGGCGGATAGATGAACTTTTGCAGCTTTAACTGATAGAACCCAGTGAGTCTCATTATTCTTGTTCAGCCTTTTTAGTCAGAAATCATTCTGAAATTATTAGAGGAAAAGCAAGAATGGTAATTAACTACAAGCCTTTAAATGTTATCACAAAGAGTTTTAATTACCCTTTGCCAAGGCAAGAGACTATCATGCAGAAAATTCAAACAAGCAAAATTTTTAGTAAATTTGATATGAAGTCAGGGTATTATCAAATCCAGATCAAAGAAGAAGATAGACACAAGACCGCTTTTACTTGCCCTGCTGGATTCTTCCAATGGAAAGTTGTTCCATTTGGTTTGAAAAATGCACCAGCATTTTTCCAAAGGCGAATGGATTACATCTTTGGCAAATATGACTTCATTTGTGTTTATATTGATGACATTTTGATTTTCAGTGATAATATTGAAGACCATCTTAACCATCTACAAATCTTTTTAGATGAAGTTAGAAAACATGGAATTGTTCTTTCAGAGAAAAAGATGGTTCTATTCCAAGATAGTGTTGATTTTCTAGGTATTCATATAGTAGATGGAAAAATACAGATGCAGCCGCACATTTTGACAAAATTGGTTGAATTTCCTGATCATCTCTCTAATACTAAGATGATTCAAAGATTTCTTGGAGTATTGAATTACATTCATAAGTATATTCCAAGGCTATCAGCGAAAACAGCCCCAATCAGGAAGTATTTGAAGAATGGCTGGTCTCCAGAAGCAACAGAAGCTGTAAAGTTACTTAAGGAAGAATGCCAACAGTTGCCAAAATTAAAACCACCAGGACAAGGTTCTTTAATTTTACAAACTGATGCTTCTGATTCCTACTGGGCAGCAGTTTTGTTTGAAAGATTAGAATCTGGTGAAGAAGTATTATGTGCATATGCATCAGGAGAATTTCTGCCTCATCAAAAGGGATATTTTGCAGCAGAAAAAGAAACATTAGCCATATTCTATGGAATCCAAAAATTTGAGCTTTATTTAGCTCCTGCTAAGTTTTTAATTAGAACAGACTCTATGAATTTTACACATTTCCTCTCTGCAAAAACTTCAAAACAATTAGCTAGGGGAAGATTGTTAGCTTGGCAGATCTGGTTAATATGTATGACTTTGATGTAAAATGGATTCCAGGGATTTCAAACTATTTGGCGGATTCTCTTACAAGGGATATGAACAAAATGCACTGAAGCAAAAGAACAGATCTTTTTGATTTACTAGGTATCTCTCCAGCTGAAGATAATTTTCAAACATTTGTTAAAGGATTTCATATCCTAGAATTGGTGCTTGAAGATGTGGCAAATCAAATCAAAAAGTTGATTGGTTTAAGAATGAGAAGAAATCAGTGGATTCAGCGTTGCCAGGCTTGGCAGTCAAAAAATGTTGGTATTCATTTGGGACTTGATGAAGAATTGGTTAAGGTTTATCCTTTGCCAAACATGAAGGTAAATATTTATTTTAAATCTTTGGATGATTACTGGTCCCGTCTATACACAGATGAGATGATTGAAGTTTTAAAAACATTGAATTATTATCAGATAATTGGTGCCGTTGATTTCTCTTTTGCTATTTACACTTCAGCCAAAATGATAGATCTGGAAGAAATTAATATGAATGAAAAGGTAGCAAAATTTTTACTTTCTCTCCAGATAGCAGATCTTTTTGAAGAAATGGAAGCGGCATATCTCCAAAGCAATAATGAATATTTTGCAAGTACTGATAGTTTTCCTCAGTACGAGATTTTTGAACCATTTGCAGATTGGGAGATTTATAATGGGATTTGCAGAAAGAAGCCCCAAATCAGAACTACTCAATGTATAGAAAAATCGCTGCAATATTTGAGAACGTTCTCCACTCCATGGAGTTACAACAGCCTTGAAATGAGAGACCCCATTGTTCCCAATCCTTTTGCACAGATCTATGGTCTTGATAGTTTAGAAGAAACCATAATTGCTGACAATATGGATGAAGTGAAAAAGCTGACTAGTTGGTTAAAAGAATTTCCCAGTCTAAGGTTATATGAAAAAATCAATATGATCAAAACCTTAGAAAAATGTCAGCAAAATTGTGGAGCCATCAAATTAATGATAAATCAAAAGGCTCTAGTGACAATTATTGTTAAACATGGAACATGGACGAAGGATGTGGTTTGTCTTATCAGTTTATTATTATCAAATCATATTGGATCAGCTGTAAGTTTTGAGTTAGGATGGAAAGAGCACTATGGATTAAATCATCTTTGCAAATACTGGATCCAATGCTATATCGAACAATCAGTGTCTATGTTCCAAATTTTCAAATTAGACCTCCTTGATGGTGTTGAATTAGCTGTGCAGTCTCATATCAACTTTAGAAAAGCAAAAAGAGATTCATTTCTTGACATAGAAGTTGATCCGATGGCATATGTTTGCAAGTGGACCAAATCCGCTGATAAATATCTGTACCCTCGAAGCAATCTGTTTGTCACCAAAGATATTGTTAAATTAAAAACAAGAAAAGCAGATCAAGGAGAATCTTCTCGAAAGGATAAAGGCAAAGCACTAGCTACGGAAAAGACGGCTACCTGAAAAGAGTCACGAGATAAAGCTACTGTGTTTATCGACATCTACCAAGATGCTCAGCCTCATGATGAAAGTGAATGGGAATCTAAGTACCTCGAATGGTTGTACAAATCAAAAGATGAAGATTCCTCTCCATCACCTGACAAGTGGCCAAGTGATTTTGAACCTGGCGAACAAGATGATTCGGATCGTAGTCCAAAAGGGTCGTGGTAACTTTTTCTTTTTTTCAATTATTGTACTCGAGAATATTGAGCAAACACCGTCTGGGCCAGAAATGCCTGACAAGGACCCTCAATAGTCTCTTTACTTTTAGTATATATAGGAGTTGTGAAGATGTAAATAATCATCGAATGCATGAGTGAGTGTGTGTGTGTGTGTGTGTGAGAGTGTGTTGTAATTGCCATTAAAGAGTTCAGAAGCTATCTCTAAGCTCTGCTCTGCTCTGTGGCTTAACCTAGTGTGTAACATTTTACTTGAATTAATTCGAAGCCTTCTGGGCCTCCTGTCTGAGGACAGTTCATGCCAAAGAACACGTGAAGAGATTGTAAGGCGAGCAAAGGGGCTCTTTGTTGAGTTTCAACCTTCAATTTTAAATTTCAAATGTATTTCAGACTCTCACTGGTTTTGAAATGAGAAACAGGGGTTTCTTAGGCCTTTTTCAATGGATTTTGGACTAAAAATTGCTTCAAATCGAGCGCAGAGTATTTGGTTACCTGCAAGAGGATTTTTGGGTTTGATTAGTGTTTTATATAGTCTGTAAAAACTAGAATAAACTCAATATTTTGTTTTAAAAATGAATGCAATATAAAACAGGATTTTATCGAAATTTTGACAAGGTTTTGAATCTTTTTGAGCAATCTAAAGGCTTTCTTGGAGAAATTAGGGTTATACTGGTTTCAATTTCTTCAGTGATTTCTTTTCATAATGACAAAGGCATGATTTTCTAGGAAAATACATGTTTATGCAGGTATGGGTCTTTGGAAACAGGTTCTAAGTTGTTTGACGGGTCCTTGGTATCTTTTCTGGTCTCTGGAAGTAATTTGAGTCTTCCAGCAATCTTCAACAGCAAATGCGGGCTTTTTCACTGATTCTAAGCTTAAAAACAAAGCACAGACTTTGTTTTTTCAGTCGGGAGGACCAATACAATCGAAAATTGCAGAAAAAGGAATCAATGGTTCTTTTCGAAGTTTATTTGACATTATAAGTTTAAAGTACCTGCAATTAATGTCAATCACATCGGGCAAACTGGTGGTTTTCGGGCTTCGAAGGAGAAAAACCGCGAGTGGTTATTGCGCTGGATTAAGGTGGTAAGCGGTTTTAATTGGATTGGATGCGATCCAATAGAACTGAGCCACGTGGAGGAGAGAGGAAAGGGCAAACAGCCCATTTCGCATGGAAAGGAAATGTGTTAAGATCGCACAACTAAAAATGTGATATGGAATTTCGATCATTGGATTTGGGAGGGCCAATGCAAATGGTTGTGATTGCATGTGAAGGTGCTCGGCATTCAGAGGGGAGGTCTGGGGTTTTGTCAATGTGTTGGGATAAGTTTGAACTTTATAAATATATTATATTTATAATGCAAAAACTTTATATTTGATTGACGAGGGGGTAATGTTTTATGTTTTCAATTATTACATTAACATATGTTTCAACTAATGGCACGGATATGTTATTATATGGTAAATAAACCTTTTAACAAGTGTTTTAATATCATAAGGGCAGGATATTTTTATATTGATATGTTTAAACCTATAGGAAAAAAGGGTAGGTTTATTTTTGTCACATGGAATAATTTAACATAAGTTTAAACTTTAAGTGAATGGGTTTCAGAGGTTAATTATATATAATGGATTTAATAAAATATACGGAAGGGATATAATATAGGGATTTAATACTTTAGGTTAGTAATTAATCTGAAATGAATGTGTAATGTATAAAATGAATTTAAAATACATAGTTTAAAACTAAGTAAAGTGTAAAAAATAAGCATTTAAGTATAGTTTGTTCTATATTAATTCTTTACATATAGAGTTGGGATAAAATGTTTTTTGTAGGTATTTTTGAGTGTTTTTTTAAATGAAAATGAAATTAATCAAGGGGTTTTTACTTTTCACTAAGCAAAAAAAGTGTTTTATTTGACAAAAGAGATAAAAATTTTGGAAAAATGTGGATATGTTGATACAATGGGTTTTATGTAGGGAATCCAATATTTTTAACCAATCAGTTATTAAGCCCTGGATCCAGTCTCAACAGAAGTCAGAGAAATGCTCTGAGCCTTTTTAACTAAAGGTTTAGAACACTGGATCAATGTGGAGGAGGCGAAATTAGTAATTTTTGCCCGATGATGCTTTATTACATGTCTTGCACAACTGCTTTCTACTTACCCATCATTATTCTAACATTTTACTTTATTTGCATGGGTGCATTTTAGCTTGCAACCCTAAATCCATTTTTCTTTCAAAGCATAAAAACTATCTAAGTCTAACCTTATTTTATCCGAGAGCTCAGAGTAAACTGTTGAGCTCCTCATTTATTCTCTAACTATCTACTGATTTGTCAAGTTTAAACTGTTTGACATATCTTTATTATCTATCTAAAACATGAAATTCAAAACATGAAAAGTTAAGATTAAACTATTTAACTGATCATGGATTATGGCATTTATTGACAATCTGCACATAATCATTATTTTTGCAGTAAAAGTAAATGGTGACATTTTGACTTGCTCGCTTTCAGGTCTTATTTTATCTCTTTTTTTTTCTTTTGGAGTCCATTCTTTTTACTAAGTCCTTTGATATTTATTTTAGAACTTTTTACCCTCTTTTTATCATCATTTTTTTATTATTTTTTCAAATATGGGAAAACAACTTGTAGAAAGCAAGGTATGTACATTTTTACAAGACTTATCAAAGTCAATTCAAAAATTATGAACCCTATTATTATAGGACCCTAACACAACCTGGTTTCTAAATAGCTCTAGTCCAATCTCACTTTGATCCAAACTTAATTCATGTTGTGGTTTTAATAACTTCAACTTATTTGCTACACATCTAATTTACTAACATGCACAGAACTCACATATAAACAAAAGTTTGACCATTACATCTTCCACACCTATTCAACAAACAAATGAGTGAATTCTCAAAAGTGCACCCTGCACAGTATCATTATTCAGTCATTCAAGAAACCAGAATTGCAAATCGAAAGGTTAAATCAATTGATTGTTTTCTAGCATGTTATTAATGATGTTGCAAATGTAAAGGTTAAATCAAAATGACATTTTTCTAGCATGTTATTAATCAACATAAATCCATCTTAAGTACGAATCTAACATGAGCAGAGAGGGATGTGCAAAATACATTGTGTAATTTAAACAATAAATTATAGTTTGGAATGCTATAGACTATATATATGACCATTATTCAGTCACAAACCAGAATTGCAAATCGAAAGGTTGATTATTTTCTAGCATGTTATTAATAATGTTGCAAATGTAAAGGTTAAATCAAAATGACATTTTTCTAGCATGTTATTAATCAACATAAATCTATCTTAAGTACGAATCTAACATGAGCCGAGAGGGATGTGCAAAATACAATGTGTAATTTAAACAATAAATTGTATTTTGGAATGCTATAGACTATATATAAGACCAAACAAATGTTTTAACCATATCAGCTTACTTTTTCATGATAAATACATACTTTTTTTAAATTAATATGTAATATATACATTGTTAACATTAAAATAATTTA
The DNA here is from genome assembly GCA_034641835.2 of Pinus albicaulis. Lineage (NCBI taxonomy): Eukaryota > Viridiplantae > Streptophyta > Pinopsida > Pinales > Pinaceae > Pinus > Pinus albicaulis. Next base: position 873,607,360 of record CM076580.1, on the reverse strand, counting down.
CATAACATGTACATCGAAACACTTTATCATGGAAAATTAAACTGGTTTTTTTATTATTAATATATTTTTAAGTATGTTGATATTAATTCGTATTAAAACATTTTATTGATAGCCCACATTGAATGTTTTATTATATACAACATTAAAATATTTTATTTTAACAATTTGTTTTCTATAAATAGATATATATGAAGTTGAGGTCAACATAAATTAGTTAACCTAGATATTCAAATAGTTTATTTAAATCTCTTGTTGAAATATTTTTGAAAAGTGTAACATTTTACTCACATTCTTTTTTAACTTCTAATTATTTTATAACATATTCATTTTTTTTATTATAGCCAACATTATTTTTCTATTTACAAATTAATTTATTTTTATTTTTAAAAGGCAAGTCCAATAGACAAACTTACACATCAGCTCCTAGCTCAATGATATAGAATATGGTAATCAAAAACACTACTCAATGAACATAATTGTAGCAAAATCATCAATAAATACAAACATCGTGCTACATCAGTATATGAAAAATAAAGTAGATTAATTAAGATTGTAGTTTACCAATTCTTTCATGCCACAAACGTCGTAAACCAGGCAGAAATGTCAAAGCGTAACGTTATAAAGCTTGAATAAATTAGCCATCCCCTTTCAATGTCTAAATTTCAGAAAAATAGCATCCTAAAGCCAGCCAAGATGCCGAGAAGCAGAAGCATTGTCCCACATGTAAGAAACATACAAAGAACACGCCTTTTCTTCCTTGGATGCACGGGGATTAATAGCGAGATGATGGTCTCCAGGATAAATTCACCATCGAGGTAGTACACCTGCAAAAAAAACCAATAATATTACAAAATGTAGAAAACAAAACAAAAACTAGAAAAAACTGCAGAATCATTTCAAAATAGAAAATTGACATCATGCACTACGGCGAGCCTTATTTCAGCTGCCATAGGCCCATTAATGCGGCCCAGGCAGCGGTTGCCCGCCGTTGGATTAAAGCACACGATCATCGTGGGGCGAGCAACAGCTGCCTGGGCCGCATTAATGGGCCTATGGCAGCTGAAATAAGGCTCGCCACGCACTAGCATGTTATTTAGTATTTGCAAAAAAAGAATGCATGGTCTTAGAACGCATCAGATACATTAAAATGTATATAAACATTATTGTTGCACACATTCTTGTGTGCATGAAATATTGGGGAGAGTGTACCGGAGCGCTATTGAGAAAAGCAAGTGCTGCGGACACATGAAAAGTGTATATAAGTAGCTTTTCTAACATGTGCGGGAGCCAAACTGGAGAGGAAACATTGAATAGGTTCAATATACGTGGTCTGTAACCAGTCAACTGTACAGAATAAGCAAGAGAAGTGGCAGGTCCCACAAAAAGCAAAGTGAATTCGCAAGGGGAAGGCATATTGTTTTCTTGGATTTCTGAACGAGTCGAAACGTTTCCGTAATTCCCTTGCGTGTGTCTTAATATGCACTCGGGATCATCTGCCCTGGAATATGTAATTTCAATCAACATTGACCCCGGGGACAGACCTGGATCCATACACAATTCGCTCTGTAAAAGAAAACACAAGCAAATCAGTGGTCATAGCCTATAGATGGTCAGATGAAAAAAATATATATTAGAACAAGCTAGAAACCATATGCAAGACACACTTCAAGTAAATTTCATAGACAAGAACCATCAAGCAACCGAGTAACGCATTGAAGACTCCAGCTTTTGCTTTGGTAGGGGATGCATATTGCCCACCTCTGAGCATGGACAGATTCTGGTCATCTGCGATTTAGACCATCCATCACCACATTTGGGAAGCTGAACAACATCCTTCGCTCTCAAGCAAAAACTTTTGTGGCCTGGTATTTTAGTGAAATTTGTGTTTCCTTGTGCATCAAAGTTAGTATGACTCGAGCAGGGAATCTCTCCAAAAGGTATATGGTCGTCCAAACAACTAAGAGAGTGATTGATTTCTTTAATTCGCTGGCTTTCTAGCAGCCAATTATTTGGAACGCAAAATCCCCTTCCAGAACGACTCGTATCTATCCTCATGATGCTGGCATCCCTATTGGTGGCATGAGAATCATTCACTAGATCATGCACTAAATGTTGCTTTTGTAACGACTGGAGATGCAACATATTGAGTTTCTGCACCCAATTCTCAGTGTTATGAACACGAATACCATCTACTTCCAATATAATATCCCCTGGAGACAAATATCCGGCCAAGGATGACATTGGAGGAACATTCAACACCTGAGGAAACAAAAAAATCCAGTGTCCCTAAAAATATGCTCTTCCAACATGACTACACATAAAACAACCTAAAATTATGCAGTGCAGCAGAAGTATATAGAATGTGTCTTATGTAATCTCAGCTAAATAGGCAGCAACATATCATAATTTGAAATCAAATACGACTGAAGTAGAATGGAGAGCAATACCACTGGATTTTCATCATGTCCGTACATGCAGTATAAAAGTGTAGGGAGTGATGCCAGTGTTAACCAACATATTGCACAGCACTGACAGTAATAAAGTAACAAATATCAGTATGATCAGTTTGCACGCAGTGGTTTTAAACATCGATACAAAGTGATTATAAACCCTCTAATTATATGACCAGAAAAGGGTGTCAAAAGCTTGAATGCCAGCATGGAATCAAATAGATTACACTGTACCCTGTATAATTTATAATGTTGCAAAAACTAACTGAAAACAACTTTCTGAACAAAGAATTTAACACGACATGACTTGCATATATCAATCAGGCTTCATAATGGACGCAAATAGTTTCCATAAAAACATATAAGATGTAGGACAGCAGCATTAACTTACCACAGTATTATGCCAAATGCCAGCACAGTATATGCGAAGCACCCGAATAGAAGACAAAAGCTGCAGTGTGTCATAGTCGAAAGCAACGAAAGCTCCAGGAAACAAGAGTGCTAGGAATACAGCAATATACTCAATATGCACACCTTCACTGCTTGCTTTACAATAATGCACCTACAACACCTCCGATAAGAACCAAATATAGACATGACTGAAAACAGATGCTGCTAGAATACAAATACATGTCCCATCCCAAATCAAGCAAATAAACCTGTTTTCATTACTCTCTAACTTTTCCAAGATTCGGGGCATTCAATTACAATTCCCTCACTAAACACTAGTATGTAAGAGTGCACAATAAAATATAAACCAAATTGGCAGCATAACCAAGTAGAGACATGACTGAAAACAGATGTTGCTAGAATACAAATACATGTCCCATCCCAGATCAAGGAAATAAACCTGTTTTCATCATTTTAACTTTTCCTAGACTTGGGGCATTCAGTAACAATTAACATCTCTCACTAAACAGTACTATATAAGAGTGCACAATTAAAATATAAACCAAATTGGCAGCATATATGACTCATGGTTTATGGCATAGAGCAGTCAATTTTTTATTTAATTTATATATTAATGTCCACAAATGACCAACATTGACCAATAGGACTGCAAAATTTAAATAGAAATAAATGAGCATAGGGAGTGCGATAGCAATTTCCATACCAAAAAGCTAAAGAGCATAAGGAGCGCAAAAGCATCTCCAGATAGAAGAGAAGAAACATCGAAATGAAAAGCAGGAAAAGATAGAAGGGAAGCAACAAGACTAGTAGAGAAACACCAAAGACAAGCAAAGAAATATGCAAGGAACCACAGAAACCCAGAGTTGAGCCATTGTTAAGTGGTCTCTTTCTACGGGAATTGTCTGTAGATTGGAAAAAAGTTGGTAAATAAGATTGAGCTCCCAGCCAGATCGGGGACCCTGAACCTACACCATTTCACTTCACTTGTAGTTGAATCATTGTCAAAGTGGTCTCTTTCTTCTGGAATTGTCTGTACACTGGAAATAGTAGGTAATCAGCCTACAGCTGGTAGTTTGAAATAAGAGGCAATTTATCTCTTTAAGGTTAAAATTATTGCTTATTTGAAATCTTAGTACATTGACTCATTTTCAAAGGGGTATTAAAATTGAAATGTTTTTACAATGTTGCACGACTCGTACTCGTATAAGACTCGTCCAACCATTGACTCGTCGACTCATATAAGACTCGGGAACGACCCGTATAAAACTCGTATAAGACTCATCAAAATGCAAAAAAAAATTAAAATATGGTAAATTTTAAGCAGAAAAAAGAAACTAATGATAATTCCAGTCCTTATAAGTTATAAAAACCACAATATATATGCAATAATTCATAACATCATCTCATATCTATAAAAGTACAACATAGCATATTCGATTTTTGTAAGCAAAACATTTAGATACTGAATAAGAAAAGGAATCATGATTCCATAATTAAAATAAAAAATGTCAGCCAGTTCAAAATTCAAATACATATGTCATAAATGATAAATGATTGTCTCATGACAATCTTGAGTCTCATCACTCATGGATGACCACGCCTATAATAAGCCCTCGTGGAGCTCATGGTAGCATCGGAAGGCTGAAGCAACTGTGAGGAAGGTGTATTGGGAGTATCCATTTGAGATGGCAAACTAGAGAGATCCTCAGTCTCTTCTTCAAACCAACTCAAATCAAGGGGCTCCTCCTCCACAACCCAATTAGACTCTAAATCAATAGTATCCAATAAAATTGGATCTGTATCCTTTGGTTGCACTTGTTTTGTGAGCATTCTAAGGTTGTAGTAGATGAAAACCAACTTCTCCAACCTCTCATGCTCCAACGTGTTTCTCTTTTTGTTGTGGATGTGCTCAAACACTGACCAATTGCGCTCCCAAGAAGAAGCACTACAGGGTTGACTCATAACTCTAATGGCGAATTCTTGTAATTGCGGTGCCTCAGAGCCACAATCTATCCACCAATGCGCTGTAAAAAAATAACAACAAAGATTATCAGTTTGCAATGCCAAACATATAAAAGAGAACTAGCAAAATTGCAAGCTAAGTTCTAACAATTTGCACTTACAAGGCATTTTCTTGTCCTTGAGACGTTGGCTTGAGCTGAATCCAAACATGCCAGATGCTTCCTTGTACATATCTCGTTGTAGGTTGATTTTGTCTTGAATATCTACATCCGGGAACATCTTCTCAATGCATATCATGACACCTCTCATCAACTCGGGATCTCTTTGAATGTTAGACTCCTCATTATAGAATAAGCTCGGATTGAGATATGCTCCTGCTGCATGCAATAGTGAATGTAGTTGTCTATCCCACCTAGAATCAATAATATGCCATATAGGGAGACATTTAGATTCATCTCCCTTATAGAAAGTCTTGATGGCCCCTTTGGCCCTATCCATGCCCTCATAAATATATCCCCTTGGAGGTTTCTCTCCATCCATCAATCTCAAGACTTTCACAAGGGGCTCAATGAAGCTGACAATCTCAGTGACTTTGTCCCACAAACTATCACCAAAGACAGATGCTTACACAGACAATGCTTCTGGTTTTGTGCTATCTTTCCAAAATATCCATTACTGAATACAAAACATTCTTCGCAAAGCTTGGTACTCATACAAAAGGCTTTGGAGGGAAAGAAAGTTTGTAGCAAAACGTGTGACAGCTGGGCGACTAAGCTCACCCTGTGTGAATTCCCTCATAAGGTTCAACACCCAAGCATGATTATAAATATACTTGGTAATTTGCTTGCATTCTTGCACAACATCCTGCACCCACTCCAACTTCCCAATGTCCTCTAGTATCAATTCTATGCAATGGGCAGCGCATGGAGTCCAGAAATTGGTGGGATATTTGGAACAAAGCAACCTTCCAGCTGCTACATAATTTTTTGCATTGTCCCTGATTACTTGGACAACATTTGCAACCCCAACTTCCTCCACCACATCAGCCAACAATGTAAAAATCAAATGTGCATCTTTTACATTTGCAGATGCATCAATGGATTTTAGGACCATGGTTCCTTTATGGCAAGCTACAACAAAATTTATTATTGTTCTACCCCTCTGATCTGTCCACCCATCAGACATAATTGTACAACTTGTAATTTTCCATGAGCTTTTAATGCTCTCCAATTGTTCCTTGACACACTCAAACTCCTCATCTAGCTCTTTCCCCCTAAGTGCATTATAAGATGGGGCTTTGTATCCAGGGCCAGCACATGCAATGCATCCACCATGAGCTGATAAAAATATGACTTTGCATAGTTGAATGAAAGACTGTTATGGTACCAAAACCTCCTCACTGCCATATCTGCCTCCTTCCTCTTCTTTTCATTAAAACTATCCAAGGTTGGTTGAGATCCTAGAGTTGTACGAAGAGTGAAGAAAGCAGAGGTTATACTCCTGTTTGCCACAACACTTGAAGAGGAGTTACCAATACCTGGACTTTCAATCTGTGTTTCACTCTGAGATGAAGATCTACCTATCCCAACAATCTCATCCTTCCTTCTTGCCCTCTTAGAAGTTTCTTCTTTAATGGCTTCCAAAGCAGCCGCCATTTCAATAGTGACTTCATCAGGGCAATTTTGACAACATCCCACACCATTCCCAGGAATTCTAGCTAGGTGGTATTTTAGTCTGTTTATTTCGGCATGCATTGTGGCATTGCAATAATTGCACTTGACATGGTGGTCATTACCGGAAATGATTTGTTGACCATGTGCCCATGTCGAATCACGAGACTTTCTAGAACCCTTTGGTGGCATGGTGACGAAATCTAGAAGAAAAAAAATAAATTTTTAAAATCTAATTGATATTTTTTAATTTTTTTTGGGTTTTTTGGTTATTAAATTGTTTTTAATTTACAATTTTTTTTGGCCCTGTGGCTAAGTTTCTCAGCCACACAGGGCCGTTGTGTGGCTGAGAAACTCAACCACAGGGCCTGTAGGCTGAGGAGGCAGACCGCAGGGCCTATGGCTGAGTTTCTCAGCCACACAACGGCTCTGTGTGGCTAAGAAACTCAGCCACAGGGCCTACGAGCTGAGGAGGCAACCCGCAGGCCCTTGTGGCTGAGTTTTCAACCACACAAGGCCAAAAAAATTTGCAAATTGCAAATGAACAAAATAAAATAAAACTGAATTGATTAGATAAAATTTAAAAAAAATTACATTCAAGTAGCAAGCTGCAAAACAATGAAACAAAGATCATGAAGCCTACCTGGACAGTGTGTTGCTACTCCACCAGTGTTGTGACTCCACCTCGCTGTTACAGTGTGTTGCTACTCTGTCAGTGTTGCTACTCTGCCAGTGTTGTGACTTCGCCAGTGCTGCTACTCTGCCAGTGTTGTGACTCCGCCTTGATGTTACAATGTGTTGCTACTCTGCCAGTGCTGTGACTCCGCCTTGCTATTATAGTGTGTTGCTACTCCGCCAGTGCTGCTACTCCGAAAGGGAGAGAGGTGCTTATAAAGCATTCCCTTCCCTCCAAATTCCCTTTTCCTCCACCTCATTTCCAAAAAAATAGAAAAAAAAAAAAAAAAATTGAGAAAAATCCAAAACAATTTGCCTTTTGTTGTGGGACGAGTCTTATAAGGGCCCGCTACGGGTCCTATGAGAAGCTCGCAGGTCTTATGTGAGTAGGCGAGTTTAATACGAGTTTGAGTGGGTAAGGGTAGAGAGCGCGGGTTTTATGTGAGTGACCCAGCTTGCTATAGAACCTGGGAAGACCCGCAGGTACTCGTGGGTCTTATACGAGTGGTGCTTCACTGATTTTTTACACAAAATCGTAAAAAAACACCATCTGAAGAAAAAAACATAACACAATTTATTTAAAAATTTTAATTAAAAAAATGAATTTTTTTTTTTAGAAAAATCAAATTAAATAATTCAAAGAACAATTTGTTTCAAACCATTTTTTTAATCAATAAAAAATGATTAAAAACCAATATTGTAAAGCAATTTAGAAAAAAAATTGAAACACAATTAGAAAAAAAAAAAGACAGATATATTAAATTTAAAATATATATATATATATATATATATATATATTAAAAAAAACAATTAAAGTAAACAAAAAATAAAAATAAAATCAAAAGCAAACAAAGTTAAAAAAAATTGTTTTAAAAAATGTCCACTGGGCGTAGAATAGATGGGGGCAGGGTGCTTTGTTAAGGAAATCCATGGTATAAAGGTCACCACAGATCCAGCCATGCTAACTGTTGGTGTGGCCCAAGCCAAGTATGATACCTAGGTGATTTTGACAACTTAGATGCCTGTGGGTCATGGCTACTTAAGCCAGAGGTTTAGTTGTATAGTCATCTTAGCACTGGGATAAACAAGAAAAACAAAAATTATTTATAAAAACAAAAATAAAAAATTTAAAAATGATAATTAAAAAAAAAGAGAGAGAAACTTGTATTAATCATTTTTAAACTAGAAAACAAAAAATTTTAAAATTATTTTTAAAAAATGAAAAAAATAATAAGGAGAAAACCAAAAAGACAACTTGACAAATTAAAAACAAAAATTAGAAGTAATACAAATTAAAAACAAACCAAAAATATTAAAAAATTAAAAATAAGAAAACATAACAAAAGAAAAAAATAAAAACAAGAATTATAGTTAAATAAAAGAAGTAAAATAAATAAAAACACGCCCCTCACCTAGGTTGTATCCCCCTGCCCAAGCCTCTAGCTAAAAGTCTCAACCTCTTGACAATCTCAGGCTTCTGCATTGTCCCTCTAAGATCTCAACCCCTTGGAATTATTCTCATTAGAAACTCCTTGTTGCACACTTTTCTTTCTCTTTTGTCTTGAGTCTCTTATTTCTCTTGAGAAATTCACTCTCTCAATGAGATCGATGTGTCTTCCACCTCTCCTTTAGGCTTCTTTTGTAATTTCTCATCGAGTTAGATCTCAAGTTATGGATTGCTAAGAACAGATATTTCTCACTCGATATCCACTGTAGAGATTAAATCAAACTCACTATAGTAAATTTACTTTTCATTAAAACACCTTAGCTCAATAGCCAACATTAATCAATAAATTAATCAATGTGCTTTTTCTAAATTAAACTTAGCCAATAGATCATAAAAGTGAGTTAAACAACGAAGAGAAATTTTTTTTAAAGGTTAAAATTATAGTTCATTTGAAATCTTAGAATAAGACAGCATGACCCATTTTCAATGGGGCACTAAAATTGCTATATTTTATGAACTACAGTTTATAAAATCATCAGTGGTGTACAAAAAATCATAAAACAATCTTTGAAAATCATAAAGAAACTTGCACTTTGTTGATTGGAGTAGAGAAGTAAGGGTTATGCTTGAGTAAGTGCTAAGACTAGCAAAAGAAACGAGAGCACTGCCACTTCAGCAGAATATTAATTTATTTAACTATTTCCTAATGTTAGAGTTGGGAAAAAAATTAGAAGTTCCTAAATTAACTTATGATTTAATCTTAGCCATTGATCACGATTTAATCTCAGTAGTTAGGAGCAAGATTAGGGTTGATATCGAAATTATCAGAGGAGATAGAGCGAATTAATGGCAAGTCAGTTGAGCACAAGCAATGTGTATCTAATCAGCGAAGCAAGAGTTGAAGGTTTCAGCAAATTGCAGTGATACAGAATCATAGAACAAATAGAATGGGGGTTGAGCTCTTACAGCCCCGACGTAGTTATACCAATCATATGTGCGTACAGGAGAGAGGATTTGCGCTCGCACGTGTGCGTAGTTTAGTTGATCTATGCAAGGATTTTGTAGATCTAGTGTGCAGGTAGGGCGATCGATTAATCTTGGAGGATTGATCAATTGTTCTTGTGATTAAAGGGAAGTTTCTTCCTTGTAATTCTCAGAAGAAAATCTTTTGAAGAAAATAATAAAGACATGTAGTGTTGCAAGTTTTCCCCAGAGTTGGGGTTTCCTAAGTATATCTTGTGTTCTATGTGTTGATGTGTTTTACTTGTTATTTGTTTTCTGTTGTGCGTGCTAAGTTAGAAAACTCAGTATATTTGTGATTTAAGTTTTCAAAATATCAGTTATTTGTGTTTCTAGGTTTTTACACTTACAAAATTGGGAATTAGATACTAGGTTTTAAGGAAATCTAACATCCTTCACCTAGGCCATATTGCCCCGTGCATAACCCTCTAGTTGCAAGTCTTGGCCTCCTCTCTCTAAGATCTCACCCTTTGGAATTCTTCTCATTGGAATCTCCTTGGTGCACACTTTTTCTTTCTCTTTAGTCTTGAGTTTCTCACTCTTAAGAAATTCGCTCTCTCAATGAAATCGATGTGCTCCACCTCTCCCTTAGGCTTCTTTTATAATTTATCATAAACCTAGATCTCAAAACATAGATTTCCTAAGTGATAAATGGCTAGCATTAGATCCTAAGCCTAGATCTCAAAACATAGATTTCCTAAGTGATAAATGGCTAGCATTAGATCCTAAGCCTCACTTCAGATCAACTTTCGAGATTAGATCCAGCTCACTAAAGTAAATTAATTTACATTTCATTAGAAAAACTTAGCCCAGTAGCCAACATTAATTGATAAATTAATAAATGTGCTTTTCCTAATTTACTTTTCATTAGAAAACCTTAGCCTAGTAGCCAACATTAATTGATAAACTAATCAATGTGCCTTTCCTAAGTTAGACTAGAAAGATATCATAAATTTCAGGTATTCAACATGAGAAAGTGCCTAAAGAGGCTTTTGGACTTCTTCTGCATGCTTGACACCTAGCTTATGCAAAAGCACCTGTCTAAGTTATCATCATCAACACTCCCTCCTAGCAAATAAGGTATTTTGAACCACCTCCATATTATCATTGTTAAACATAAACTTCCTCTTCACAAGGGATTTGATAAGAATATCTACAACTTGCTCATTTGTGGAGATATATTGAAGCTTCACAACTGTGCTTTAGACCTTGTCTTTGGTGAGGGGGCATTTGATCTCTACATGCTTGGACTTGTCATAAACTATAAATTCTCTAAGGGTTTGATGCAACCCTAATTATCACAGTGAATCATAGTGGGATCCAACGCTAGACCAAATAACCTTATGAAGCCAATGGTCTCACAACTCACCAAACTCACTACCATGTACTCCGCCTCTACTAAACTAAGTGCCACAAAAATCAAATTCCTACTAAACCATGAAATCATTGTTGATCCCAAGTTGAACCAACACCCTGAGGTGCTCATCCTATCCACTGCACTCCTAGCCAATCGAAGTCTATTTAGCCCTACAACTGCACTCCACTACTCTTGACATACCTTATCCCATACTCCATTGTACCTCGTAGATACTTGAGGACATGCTTCGTTGCAACCCAACACACCTCCTCATCTCTACCATACATTGCCTCAGGGTATTTGCAGCAAAATATATATTTGGCCTAGTGTTGACCAAATACATCAAGGAACTGATCAACTACTTCTACCATGTGGGATCCACCAACTTTGACTCAAAAGCATTTAGCTTCTTCAAGTTGGTAATCATGGGTATAGACACAAGAATGCAATCCACCAACTTAAATCTGCTCAAGATATCTATTACCCGCTACTTTGTGGGTGATATCCTTAGGAGAAATTTTTTCTCCATGATGCACCTCAGCCGACAGCCAATAGCCCCTTGTAGCCCTCAACTAGCTCGTTGTGCCATTTATCCTCCACCTAAGCCATCCATGTGGTCCCTCACCCATCTGTATTGATCGTATGTTTGAAGGTGGGCCTCCCGAATCTAAAGGTACGTCTTGTCATTTGGTAATTCAATATTGGGTTCACTTACCATGGACACATCTGGGCATGGATTGATGGGGGATTTGGCAGAAAGAGTGGGATTAGTTTGTGCTCCTATCCCCTTGATCTCTTTTGGATTTTACCCTTGGATCTTAGTCTCTTGGGATCTCCTTTATTGACCATTTCGTTTTAGGGTGGTACTACTTGGGAAACCCCGACTTTGGGTGCATAACCTCGCTCTTTTATCTGCATATATTACTCCCTTTCCACTCACTATACCCCCATTCATCATTTCTCCCACTTGGGTCCACATTACCCCTCTGGGTCTACATAGGGTCATCCTCCCTGTCCCATTTCCCCCACCTTGGGTCAGGCCTGGAATGATGCCCTGCGGGTTGAAGCAGCTAAAACAAAAAGTAAAAGCATAAATGGCCACATTCAACAGGGAATTGTACCATAAAATGCAAAAGATGGTCGCGACAAAAATAATTAGCATGTGGGCAAAAGCAAATACATGAGCTCTACCCCAACCCATGGTCATCACCCTAGTTCCATAGGCCCTAGATAAGCGTCCTTTATCATTCAAGAACCCATGATTGTCCCAACCCCTGGAGGGCAATGAACCACCCTACCTAAAAAAGGGTAATCATTGTTATATCTTACACATCATGCTCTTGTCCTTTGAGCCCCGAGTAGTTAATTAAATAAAATTCACAAAAGGAAAAAGGCATATAAAGAAGGGTGGAAAAATAAAGGTCGGGACACCTCATGTACCACAATTGCTCCCTCCTACACATTATATACCCAGGTGTGGGCTTTCCCTTCTCTAGCTACCCCTATGCCCCAATTATGTGACCCGGGATTGCCCCTATCATTCCCTACTCCATTTCACACCTTGATCATGTGCCACCACCATTTGAGGGGTGAATCTTGGGCATACAATCCCCTCTAAGGGTAGAAACCACTTAATAAGGTACCTTGTTAACCCCCTTTGGAGCTTGGAGACATTAGCACATGCCAAAGCCCACTACAAAAGGGCATGCCATTATGAAGTGCCCACTTTGTTTTCTATGGTTTGTAAGCTCTTTTACACGATTACTCTAATGACTTGTTGTACTGGAAGGCTAGGGGACGCATTGGATCTTATGCAGGATTGCAAATGGTGTCCATTTGGGTTTGGTCTCTCTATATGGGGTCCTAATCCTCCAGAGGGCTACATTGGCACATATATGGTGTGTGTCGAGAGCCATGGGCCTCCACAGTAGTAGACAGTACTTCATGGATCCCTATAGATGTTCAGAGATTGCTAGAGATCCACCTTTGGGACGAGGAATATGCATTTGGTACACTATGCCCAGTTGACCCAACAAGTGCACCACACACTTGGCAAATGTCCTAGGGCTTATACGATGACACGACAACATTTATTCCAGCATCTGAGCCTTCACAGAGGGTCTACAGGCATCCTCTAATCATTTGGAGACCCATGAGGTCATTTGTGTGCCCCCACATCCACAGGTAGTACCACTGGTTTCTTATTTGCAAAACAAGGGGCCACCCCTTGTCCAACGCTTTTGATGGGTTCCATGCATCGTTATGGCACTCATGGACCCCAGTATCCCTCTTAAAAGAATATATATATATATATATATATATATACTACGGCTATCAGGTCACCTCTTATGAGGCTTATTCTTCCTTTCCATCTGTGAGCTAGTTTGGTGGGCTTGACAAAAGTTAGGGTTATTTGCACATTATGTTGTTTTTGAGATATGCTGCATTATGTCATCGAACTCCTAAATGATGTATAAATAGGAGTTAGTTGAATTCCTTTATATCATCATTTGGATTGGGATCTCTCTCTCTCTTAAGAGAATTTCGCATTTTTTCCTTGGTGAGATTTTTGGATGATGGATGATCGTTATGGCACTCATGGACCCCAGTATGCCTCCTAAAAGAATATATATATATATATATATATATATATATATATATATATATATATACTACGGCATCAGGTCACCTTTTATGAGGCTTATTATTCCATGTATGAGTTAGTTTGGTGGGCTTGTCACCAAAAGTTAGGGTTATTTGCACATTATGTTGTTTTTAGGGGCTAATGTAGACCCATATGCTAAATCGAACTCCTAAATGATGTATAAATAGGAGTTAGTTGAATTCCTTTATATCATCATTTGGATTGGGATTGGGATTAGTTGAATTCCTTTGTATCATCATTTGGATTGGGATTTCTCTCTCTCTTAAGAGAATTTCGCATTTTTTCCTTGGTGAGATTTTTGGATGATGGATGAATTTTGATGTATGGATTTGGGTTCTCTCTATCTTGGAGCTTCTTATATTGAGAATGTGATGTTGGTTGGATATATTCTACAACGTGTAAGTGAAAATTTGATGTCATTTTTTTTTTGTTGCATACATTTGAACTTCACTATGATTAGGGCTAATTGCTATATATGTTAAATGTGGAATTATGTGTCTATTTTAGCATATATATGTGTATGGGCATGTTATATGAATGAAATTACCTGGAGATCTTGTTATCTTGATAAGCCTTTACCATTTGCAAGAAGTACAAATGTTTTAAAGTCACTTCTCTTCTCTAGCCTCTAACATTGGACGAAGTTGACATTGGAGCCTCCTTAAACGATAGAAATACATTCCATCTTCTCAATTATCCTTGACTCCATATCCCCAAGTGAAATTAGGCACTGATCCTTCACAAGGTGATCATTTTAACCCTTATTTTTACATTTTCTCCATTTTTCCCAGGTCTAGCCACATTAGGTCACCTAGGGCATCACTTTCCCAGAAATTTGGCCATAGGAAAAATTTGATCTCCTAGGGTCAACTGCTTTGGTGGATCCCACAAGTCTCCTCAAATTTTGAAGACATTTCGACGGTGGAATCTCGGAATATCCCAAGCCCTAGCTCTAGGATCAAGTTTTGCCCTGTGTTTCCCAAGGCTAGCACCTGGCAGGATCAATTTAACCTTCTGAAGTAAAAATTCTTGTTTTATCATTTTCTCTCGCCTTGTCCAGGATAGGAACATCCCCAAACCTAGGTTGGGTCCACTTGGCCTCGTGTGGTCCCATTTGTTGTCAAAGATTATTCATCAAGAACTATTTGGGAATCCAAGTTCCTATAGGATTTGAAGGATCGAGAAGAACCTCTACAAGTTATACCCTTCATCCTCACCCCCTCTCCCTGGAAAGTCAAGGCCCTTGCTTAATGAGCAAGCAATCTCTATTCTTTAACTCCTCCTAGGGAAAGGGTTTCTAGGGTCACTTCACACCTATTCATTGATCTATACTTTACAAGTGACTTCCTAAACTACTGTGTCTCCTCCCATCGGTGAAAGTTCGTAGAGAGCAAGGCTAATTCTTCGCTATGGTGAAAGTGGGCTAAGTGTCCATCGTTGCCTTTGACCTAGCAGTTGCCCTCATAGGAACCCCTCTTAGGTCCCCTGCTAGTTTGATTGGTAACATTTCTGGCACCATTGTTGAGGACTCGAGACGTGTGTTTTGTTCCCCTTACGACATATTGACATATCATTATTGGCGACTCCATTGGAAGAAAGAAGCCTTTGTTCTTCATTGAACTTTAAGGTCAATGCTTGTGGGGTGAAGCAAGTATTTTTCTAGGTATCTTCAAATTCGCCCTAGCAACTCCTATGTATTTTCCATGTATATCTCAAATAGGTTCTCCTTCTTTGACAAATTTCCCACTTTGGACATTGCTGGCATCCCAGGGCACCCCAATCATGTCATAGGAAGGATGGTACATGGGTACCCATATTTGATGGTGACCTTGTTAGTCAAGGTTGTCATTGATGTCAATTTGGCATTGTTTGTGATGGAAAATTCTTGTGATGTATGCCCTAGATGCCATTCATCATAATGCCCTAGTGATGTGTAATGGATAAAATAATGTAAATAGTGATTAATTAGTTAATTAGTAATTAGGTTGAAAGGCCATCTCTGATAAGACATGACCTTTCGTGAAGAGGCACCTGCGTAGGTATATAAGCAGGACTCATTTGTAACATTCAATCATCTATCTCATTCATCATACATTTTAATATAATATTTGTATCCTCAATGGATATCTTGATATTTCAAGTCTTCTGGAATATTTAAATTGAGAAGGAACTTTGTTCACTTCATTTGGTATCAGAGCAGTTCGATCTTCTGGCCGCTCATCGTTGCACAGAGCTACACTCCTCAGTCCAAGCCTTTGGTCATCAAAAATTCGTCGACATTGTTGTCGTCAAAGTGTTTCGCTACCAGTCTTGGAGTTTCTCCATTTTCACCAGTAGGCCTTTGGCCAAAATTAAAAATTTGAAGAAATTCCACCAGTAGGACTTTGGCTAGAATTAAATTTTGAAGAAATTTCACCAATAGGCCTTTGGCCAAAATTAAAAATTTGAAGAAAAAAAAGAAAAAGCAAAAGCAATATATATATAGTCAAATATATATATATAAAAGAAAAAGAAAAAAAGAAAAAAAAGATATATATAAAGTAGTACATATACGTACATACCAAGACAATTTAAAAATAAAAAGGAAAAAGAAAGAAGGAAGAGTAGATAAGGTTATTTTCATTATTCTTTAAGTGGTTTACAAGCTCGTGGTTTTAGAAGCCCATGGTATTTGCAAGGTAAAATAAGAACAAAAGGAATAAAAAATCGTGTGAATGCTAGGTTTACTTTTACGTGGAGAACATTAACCGAGTCAAATACACATAAGTGGACATATATTTTATAGGTTAATATATGTCAATAGCCACATTTCACTAGGGTTGTAACCTTTCAACAAAAAACAAAAAAAAGTTAAAAAAAATCAATTGTTAAAATATATATATATTATGAAAGTCAAACATCTTCTTCGTAATTATAGAAGATTTCATAAAAAGAAATCAAGGAAGTAATTTTCAAAAAAATCGGAAGGAAAAATATTATTAAGGATTTCTTAAAATATTAAGGAATCGTTATTAAACCCTGAATGTATATAAAAGGAAAAAGAGGTTATTAAAGGTATAAGTATTAGAAAAGTGGAAAAGGAGATAAACCATTATATTCTAAAGATTTTATTTAAAAAGGGAATATATACATATATAAAAGAATTTGAGCCTCTTTTAAAAGAGAATATTAGTAAAGGATTCATTACCAAAGATTGAAGGAATAATAGTAAAGGATATTGGAAAGATTAATTAAGCTTAAGAGTTTATTAAAGGGAAATAATAATATTTTATTATAAATATTAGGAAGGGTCACCCTTAAAAACTCTGAAGTTATCTGACAAAATGACATCCAAAACAGAACTAAAAGAGGGAAGATTTCCAAAAAATTATTGTATGTGTGTCAATGTGCTAATTGAAATCAAAGGGTCACTTGCAGGAAAAGAGGTTCTCATATCTATCGATTTTACTCGAAAGAATAATTATGTTAGTACCGAATGTGCTAACCAATTAGTGATTCCTGAATCAAATATAACTGAAGCAAATTCATTAACGCAAATGACAAACAATACAACATAGAGAATTTACACCTAAGTATTGGGGAGTATTCCCTTGTCTTGCAATTCACTGTTAAAAATTTTTTTTCCAATAATAGTGATATAGTTATGGGTTCGCTCTGGATGGAATCACTAGGGTCATTCATCCTTAATACGAAAAAGAAGTTTTTGACATTTTCTTACAAAAAGAAAAACATAATGTTACAAGATGTCACGATGAAGCCGAATTCACTAACACCGGAAGACATATTAGATATCACAAGAGTAGTTCTTCTAGAAAGTAAAAAAGCAATACAATATTTGCAAAAGGAAATTGACAAAATCACCACTAATAAGAATGAAGAAGTTGCTCGCCTCAAGGACCACAACGATAAATTACTAACGCAAATTAAAAAGTTGAAGAAAGACAAAAAGTCGTTGGAAAACAAGGTGCAACAACTTGTCGAAAATGAAGCATCGAAATCTTCAAATGTAGAAGTTCAAGTTGAAAAAAAATCGAACATTGATCCAGTAAATGTTTCAACTAAAGAAGACGACAAGCAAGTTGCAGAAGAAACAAACTTAGATGCCGAACGAACGAGGAACATTCTACGTGAAGAGTATGTAACCATCTCCATAACATCCTCGCCAGGCAAAATTCAAAGAGGTCAAACCAAAACAGTTCCCTATCGACATCCAAATCATGGGAGTAGACAACTCAACCAAGCTATGTATTCAGAATAGAAACAGGCCGATATTCCGAAGAGTACTAAAGAATCATCACAAGTTGCCAGTCATCATAAGATTCCACAGAAAATTGATTTAGGATGGTCCGATCCATTCTCAGTACGACAGTTTTGTTTGTCACTTAGAGGATCATTTCAACTTGTATCGACAAGGATAACTGCCCCGAGACGAGAAGATGTTCGTAGCAGGAAAAGAAATCGAGGCCTTTCATCAACAAGCTTTGAGGTTTTTGAGGGGATGGAAATGTAATGAATAAAATAATGTAAATAGTGATTAATTAGTTAATTAGTAATTAGGTTGAAAGGCCATGTCTGATAAGACATGACCTTTCGTGAAGAGGCACCTGCGTAGGTGAATACGCAGGACTCATTTGTAACATTCAATCATCTATCTCATTCATCATACATTTTAATATAATATTTGTATCCTCAATGGATATCTTGATATTTCAAGTCTTCTAGAATATTTAAATTGAGAAGGAACTTTGTTCACTTCATGATGAAAGTTCTTGAACTAACCTTGTTGTCAGAACATGAAGATGCCATATCCTCTTGTATACTATGATATCCTTGCTCTTGATGAAGAAGCCCTAAAACCATGATGATGTCCTTACTCTAAAGGAAGAATTCTAAGATGCCCATGATGCCCTAAACATAAAATATTGATATAAATCCTAAGTGCCAATAATGTGCCTATGATGACAAGCCTTCCTTGATTGATGCTCATAATGATCTAGCCTTTAAGTGCCAATTAAGCGACTAATATACAAGCCCTTTTCCTAACAATATGATGTCCTTACTCTTGATGGATACTGTACTATTGGAGGACTTAATGACATGTGGATGACTATACTTGATATGACTACACTTGATGATGACATACATGAATGAATACACTTATGATGACATAAATAATGACACACTTGATGATGACATGAATCGTGACACCTTTGATGACAACCCTCATTCTAGCTCCACTAATATTATTCCCAAGGTCTATACAAAAATTCAAGAACAATCACACCTTGGAGGCATCCTTTCACATTGGCTCCTTCACCATCTTGAAGAGGATTTTTTCCCCTTTCTAATGAGCTCTCACTTGCCCTCAAACTCCCAGTAGTTGAAGAGAAAAATAATTTTTAAGTTGAGAAACATATATTTTATTTGCTAGTCGACCTATGCACAGTCATATTAAGTAGGTCTCACTTACAATGGACATGTCTCTTCATAGGGAAAACCAACTATACAAACAGAGTTATGCTCAATCATTTCACATTCAGAAATTCAGATATCTATCTCTGAAATTTCAGAGGGCAGAGAAGCAATAGGAGGCCAAGGAGAAAGAGCATAAGGATAATTTTGCTTGGGCTAATCCTTTTTATTCATTCAAGCTCGGTTTGCAGTAACACCTACAAGCAACATACCTCTGTGATCACCCTCAAACCTGTCACAAAAATTTTGTGGCTCGGACACCACCACACAGACCATCGAACCTTTGCAAAAGAGCTTTTGTTTTTTCACAGAATTTTGGGTTAAGAGGACAAACCTTCAGTCCAAGCCATTGTCACCATCACAAGGAAGACACATCTCAGATATTCGAACAGTCTCATCTTTATGTGGAGAGCTCGGAATAGATACAACTGTGGAGTGATCATACTACTGTGGAGACCTGTAGCTTATTGCGGGACCTGTGATCATACTAGTTGTGATATACATACTATTGTGGAGACCCCTATGATCATACTAGCTGTGATATACATGTGTGAGCATATAAGTGTTCAGACCTGCAGCTTACTGATCTACAAAACAGTGCATTCTTGGAAGTGCTCGGACAAGCTTGTGAAATACTCGATGTACTGACTAGTTAAAGAGCTTGGTTAGTCTGCTTGTGGAAGCCTATTTGTGGTAGCTTGTACACACTTGTAAGAGGCCCGGATAGTCGTAATCAAGCTCGGAATTAACATCTCTTGACAACCTTGTGTGGATTTGAAGCTGCCTTGGGATACTCTTGAAGACAACCTTGGAGTGGCCTTTTGTATTGATTTAAGGATTTATAAAGGAGACCTTGGACAATCATTGAAGCCATCCCTTGGTTAATATTGTGAAGCATTTCAAAGAACCATTGTGAAGAACTTGGAAGAAGTATCTTGGAGCCTTAAAGAATTGTTATGCAAGTCAAAAAGGAAACCTTTGAGCATTGTTGAAGACACCCTTGGAGAATTCTTGAAGAAGCTCTTGAAGAGGCTTTAAAAAAGCGCAGAACTTGGGTTGCCTATTGAAGACACCTTGAAGGTCTTGGAAATATTATTGGAGACCATGATGCGTTGAAGTAATCATGAGGTGACTTTGGAGATCTTTATTTGGGTGACATGAAGAGCAGTGGTGACACCTTCTAAAGAAGACAAGGTTGTCATTGATGAAGTGACTTGGAGACTAAGTCGGGGCTCGTTGAAGAAGATATTGGGAGTCATGAACAATTACTAAAATTATCTTGACGAATTGAAGCAGGAGGTTGGAGCCTCAAAGAAACAAGGTTGGTGTCTTGGAAGATAGGGTTGGAGCCCTGTTGATTTTTGGTAGCATCAGATGTGCTCTAAGCCCCAAATTTTGTGGAGAGCCTTAGACACATGCATTACAGAAAACCCAAAAATTGTTTTGGGAAATTCCTTCCAGAAACAGTTTTAAAAGAAAAAATAATTATTTTTAATGAGGACCCTAAGTCTAACTTAGGAAATTAAAATAATTAATCAATATTAATGTAAATTGTGGATGAAACTTCCTGAAAAAGCAGATCAAGTCTAATTTAATCTTAACCGTTGATTGGAGATCTAATCTCAGTCGTTGATTTGTCAACGAGAAGACTATAAAGGAAGGCTTGAGGGTCATTTGTAAAGTACACCGAGAGGATCTAGAGATCGAATTTTTTGACAGAGCAGTGTTCGAAAGAAAATCAAATCTGAGTGATTTTTGATTGCAATGAGGGGCAATAACTCCGGTTGGAGATTTTCCTAAACCGGAGAATACACAGCAGAGAAGGCAAAGAGCATATTAGCAGAGGCAGCGTAGCAGCTACGCAAAGCCAGCACAATCCCACGCAGAGGCAGCACTGTAGCCTCAAGGGAATTCGAGATTCAGCTGAGGGTCAGCCAGATACAGTGTCGGGGAGACGGAATGTGAGATCGGAAGAGGCCAGAAGGGAAGATCCAGCCAACAAAAGACCAATGACGCAAAAACCACGCAGAGTGATGCAGAGACTGCGCAACACAGTGGAGGGCTTGCAGATCCGAGGTTTTTGGTCAGTCGAGCTTGTTGGAAATTCAGTGATGAATCGTGTACTATTTTCAATTAATTTGCAGGATGAATCATATATTTAGAACATAAAATGAACAGTAGTGGAATAGATACTTAATGATTTCTTCTTCTGACCACAGTAAAGTATAATAATGATATAGGGCTCCAACACTAGATGAAGACTCCAATCTTCCAGACTCCAACCTATATTGTGCCAACCATCGACTTGGTCTTTCCAAGGCTCCAACCTTGTCAATTTGAGGCACCAACCTCTAGGGCTCCAACCCTATCTCTAGTACAGGCTCCGACCTGGTTTCTTGAGGACTCCAATCCTCTAGGGCTCCAACCCTATCTTCACTTCATCAAAATATGTTTGGTTATTCTTCACGGCTCACAAAGTCTTCTTCAATGAGCCCTGTCACACTTAGTCTCCACGTCACATCATCAATGACAACCTTTTCTTCTTAGAAGGTGTCACCACTGCTCTTCATTATACCCAAACAAATCCTCCAAGTTTTTTCATGATAGCTAATGCATCATGGTCTTCAACATTATCTCCACAAGGTCTTCAAAGCATGTGTTTAAGAATGTCTTCAACGAATGTTTGTAAGTCCTTGACCAAATTCTTCACTGTTCAATCCACTCCAAAACTTCTCGATTTTGACTTCACTATATCTTCACTGTACCTTGTTCACCTTTTGACTTAACTATTGCAATCTCAGTTCATGAGGAAATTCTAAAATCCAACTATGTCACTGTCCTAGAGGAAATATTGTTGTCCAACAATGACACTATTCAAGGAGCCTTCAAATCTGCTTCAAGACAATGTTTTCATAGGTCCGAGGGAATGCCTCTAATCACAATATTTAACCATTCATTGATGTGTAGATAACATACAAATCTGAGTTCTGAAGTTGCACTAGAAGACTGTCCACACAGTGATATTGTAGAAGTAACTAGCCACAGGATAGCACAAATCTGTTGCAGGTGACCGAGCTCTTGTATTATACTAGAATGAGCAAAATCTGTTGTAGGTCCGAGCTCGCTGTTACTTATGTGGTTAGATCGAGGTCTGAATGAGCTTGTTTGTTAATTCTAAGCATCTTACTTGTATATAACTGAGCCTCCACTGGACTGTTATTTTCCCACTGCAATCAAGTCTGAATTTCTGTCATAGTTTGCTGCACCACAAGGTAGTATCACAAGCCTGGTCCGAGCCTCTCTGTTGCTCCAATCTTAGTCCACAGGTCCGAGTTCTGTGGAGTCCGAAAATCCAAAAATGTGCAACAATTCTGAGGGTCCTCACAAAAAGTGCAGTGTGGTCTTCACAGAAATTGCAATGCGGTTTAGTGTGATCTTTTAAGCCCAAACAAAAAAAATATTTTCGGCCTCTAAGTCTCCTCTCCTCGAAGCTATTCCTCGTTGTATTAGCTCAAAATTTCTTGACCAAAAAATTGATCCTGGAAATGAAGTCCGAAACTATATATATAGTGTTTAATGCAAGCTGAAACGAAAAGACACGTCCCTGTTTGGAGGCCGACTTGTGTCCTTGAGCATAGGTCAGCGCTATTGACAACACTTTGTCAACGACCCCATAGCAGTACACTCGCATTTTTTCAAATGGGATTCATCATGTTCGACGTGTTCGCGCCATTCAGATTCCATCAACAGCCAATAGTTTTATGAACGATGTAAACCCATTCTGCATGTTTATGATGTAAATGATCTAAGTAAGACCACCATGTATGTAACAACCTAAGTAAGCCTAGCATGTTGGTGAAGATTTCTATCCTAGGAGGTTTTTTGTCTCACTGATTTGCTTGTGTTTTTCGACACAAGTGATCGACAGAGTTTTCCCCTCCAGCTTCACCCCAAAGCTAGGATGGATTTTGTCATCAAGATGCTAAGTGAGTCCTAGTGTTTTCAATCGAGTCTTTGAAAAAGTAGTTTGGGAATTATCCTAGCTAATTGGCTAGATTATTTTATTATACGCTGCTTGGTCTACTAGATCATGTTTTGAGTCGTAGAATTGGGTACCTATTTGAGGGTCTATACGAATAGGTATTCTCCCTTCATGTGTCTAAATGTATTTAGCTTATGTAAAGAGGGTTGGAAAAAATAATTAAATCCCCTCTCAGTCAATTAATTAAATTTTCTGGTCAAATTAATTAAAAATCCTAAGCCAAAAATTTAATTAATTTTAAGTCCTAAGTGAGTTAAAATTCTTCAAAGGCAAAATTCGTGGGTCCTTAAAAAATAAGTTTTTAAAAGTCCCAGGCCAAGGGAATATTGACAATTTCAAGAAATTTTAGACCCTTGGGCCTTGGGGGTTGAGTCAAAATCAAAATTTTGAGGTAATTAACTCAAAAATATTATTTTTGAGTTAATTAAAAATAAATTAAATGATAAATTCGAATTTCCTCAAGATTATAATTTCGACGGTCCAGATCAAAAGATAATTAAATCTTTTCGACGGTCGAGATTATTTTGACATAGATCAATTGAACTAGTCGTTGGACGTTTTATCTTATAAATTAGAGGTCTTTGTTAGTCTTTCAGTCATCCGATCTCTGGATCGTGCACTCGCTCTTGAAGCTCTCCTGTAATATTTTCTAGAATAATACAAACGAAGACTTTGGGGTTTTATTTTGATGGTGGTGTTCCTCTTCAGCGTTTTATGGTAAACTTGTTCTTAATATTCTGTTGGTGACTATTTTAATGGATTGTTAATTAATGGCTCTTGTAGAGTAATCTTGGGTACAGATATCTTCCTTAAGTTACTGGATCTAGGGTAAGAATATTAATTGGATCGAACTAACTGTTATTTCTAGCTCATGAAAATTTTATGTTTTATCATTATTTCTCTATTCATTTGACAGTTTGACTTTAAGTCTGCAGAAATCTTCCGGATTTAGAACTGGGCATTTGGGGAAGTCCTAGTTTTGACCAGCTGACTCCCAGTAGATAAGATCTGAAGAGCCCTCCGAATCTAATTCCCTGGGCTTATCTTAAATTCCATTTTTTGCAGGGAGAGTTATTGGGCTTGTGCCTCTCTTTTAAATTTCTATTTTTTGAATTGTGCTGAAATGTTTAAATCTGGCCAAGAGAGTCTCTGATCTATAAATTAGTAGTGTAAATCCCAATCATTTTTATTTTTTCATCAGATTTTTTTGGAGTTTGCTTTTCACTGTGTACATATACTGCTTTACTAGGTTTGCTGGTTTCTTGTTCTGTGCAGGTTCTACAGGGAGATTTTTTCATAAAATTGTTAGATCTGAGCCAAATCTAGGCCCTGGAGGGTAAGATCTGGCCTAGGGATCAATTTGGTTGCAGATCTCGACAGCATTGTGCCTCAAGATCAAGATTTTGCAGAAATATTCAAGTCAAATTCTAAATCTGGGTTTCTGCGTAAGTTTTACTGCTGAACAGAAAGAGAAATTTGGATTTTTTTTTCACTGCTCCACTCCACGCTATCTGTCCTTCATCGCTGCTATCTCTGCAATTTCCATCCATACAGCATCCATTTTCTTTCACGTTGCCGATTTCTCCTTCACGCTACCCATCTTTGCAGCTTCACTCTGCTGGTCGTACAGCCTTTCAGCGTGCTTCAATAACTCTTCTGCCTGTCCATACAGAATCTGCATATTTCAGCATTTCATCCCTGTCCGTACAACCGGCATCGCTATTTATCCTTCACATTGCCATTTTCTCCTCAGCCTGCAAAAAATCTTTCTTTTTTTGTCGTCTGTCCGTACAGCGTCATACGCCGCAACCTCTCTGCCATCAGCCGCCGTCCGTACGATCCATACAGAATTTCTTCCTGTGCCTGTGTAAAATTCTTCATTAAAAAGCAAAAAAATTTATGCACTTTGGTTTTGAACATATGTTTAGATTGTAGATTTGAATTGATTTAGACTTTAGTTTAGTTTTTATTCGGCTTTAGTTTAATTTTAGATTTGTTTTAGGATTTCAATTTTTTTATTTAATTTTTAGATTTAAAAACTTTAAGAAATAAATAAATAAATAAAACTTTAAAAAACTTGTTTACCTTTTTTCATTTTTTAGCTTTAGCTTTATTTTATTTTAAGATTAATTTTAGATTTTAGAATAATAATAAAATAAAAATAAAATAATAAAATAAAACTTTAGAAAAATTTTACCTTCTTGTTTTATTTTCGGCTTTAGCTTTAGTTTTAGATTAATTTTAGATTTTAGATCAATTTTAGAAATAAATAAAAAATTCAGAAAATTCTCAAAAAATTCAAAAAATTTCCATAGTCAAATTAAGATTTAATTTTCTATCTAAAGTTTGACTATAGGTTTCTGAATTGGAATTATTTGGAATATCATAAATTCGGAAATATTGGAAGTATCTGGCATTTAAATTTGATGGTATCCTCATGATAATATTTTGTTTCGAATTTAAAACGTTGGTTCGAAGTTTAATGCTTAGTTGTGGTTGATGATTTTTGAGCTATCTTTAATTGTGGTTTTAAATTGCTTGAAATTGGTTATTAATTGCTTTGATCAACTTTGAGAATATTTCAAGTGATGATAAATTACATGTCTCTGCACAAACATTGTTAATGCATAATTGTGTGAGTGTTTTTTTTTATCGAATATCATTGTGGTGGATTGATTTTTCATAGCAACAATTACATATCAGATACTTGACTTTAATTTCATAACGGGTATTTTGACTACACAAGACACTGGTTTTAAAGTTTCAAATCTAATTGAATCTGCAAAATCTCGTTAATCTGAACAAATACTTCGTTATTTTACTGTGTCTCCTAAATTAGTTGGTTTTCAACCATTTCTCCTTCTTCATTTTCATTGGGGTCTACCTCCCTTAACTTGCAAGGAGATAGCTTAAATAGAGAGATGGGGATCAGGGTGACAGCCTCCGATCTGAGCCGTTGTCACAGTGCCTAGACATTCTGTGCGACAACATTTTTTGGCGCTGTTGCCGAGGATAGAGTTTTTATGTCCTTGGTCTTAACGACATGTTATAGTCTCTAATCGTTTTTTGCCATTCATTAATCCGTCACATGGCATAGCATTTTCTGGTGTCATCTAATCATTTCACCATTTACACCTTTAACACCTAGACATTTCGGTTGGCTTCTTGTTTGGGTGGCGACTCCACTTATTCATCTATTTACTCTCAGACAAGAATCCCCCCCTGATATCCATCGGCTACTCTCGATTATTTCCTCTGTTTTAGAATTAGTTTCATGTTCAAGTGGTGACTCCAATTCTTTCACTTCTTACAAGAGTTCCTACTAAGAAGCTCGCTTCTTGAGGACCTTTTGACTATTCTTGAACACGGATCTCTTTTTCTAACATCCACTTTACCTTTAAGCAGGTCATCATGGATGACACCTTTCATGACATGCCAGAAGAGGCCATTTCTAAATTGCCTTTTTTCTCATGTGGTAATGCAGCGATTGCTCTATAGCATCTATTGACAGTTACTTTTATAATAAATAAATATTGTCGTCCTTCACAATATAATCATGAAGATGTCAAGATACGTATCTTTGGCTATTTCTTAAAAGGTGATGCTATCAATTGGTTTCGAAAATGTCCTGAGGAGTATTTTTATTGTTTACAGCACATAATCAGTGCTTTTAAAGATAAATATATAAAACAAGCTGACTTGCCTTGTGTCCCCAGTACTACACAAAGAAATGAAAGTGATCTCGTAGAGAACTCACCTATCAACAGAAAAGTCCGGGACAATTTTCAGGATGAATCCACTTGTACCACGACAGCACAAATCCATGATAGTGGTGAAGCATAAACAAGTTGTCAAATCAGTGATAAGTATCTTGTTAATGAATTGATTCAGATGGTTAAGGATATACAACTAAATCAAGCTCAAATAATTAAGAATATGGAACTTAGTCAAGAAAAAATAATAGCAGATCACGCCAGGGAAATTGGTTCTATGCAAAGCAAGTTATTGGCCTTAGAGGAAAAGATAACAAGCATGGAATTCAATCACTCCAATAAAATAATTGCCATGGAAGAAAAACATATCAAGGAAATGACAATCATGGAAGCAAATCATGAGAAGGAGATGAACTGTATGCAAAATTTCTTCATGGCCATGAAAGCGGATAATGATGAAGCAATAAAAAACATGAAACACAAATTGTTGACGATTGAAGAGAGTCATGCGAAGGAAATTAGTGTTGTAAATGTTAAGCATTCTAATCAAATGACTGTTATTCTGAATAAGTTGGAAAAAATGGAAAGATCACACATGCAGAATTTCCAACCCAAGTCAGATTTGTCAACAAATCATAGGCCTCCCAGTTTGCTGAAGCAATTTCCATCTCATCACACGGAGGTCACTTTTCCCATTAAGGAAAAATTAACTATGGTTACAAAGGACGTTAAGAAAGACCAAGCTTATGTGTCACCTTTAACAATGTATATTCAAAATAAGATTGGTTACACTCCAGGGTCATCAGATGTTTTGTACAAGCATTTTCAGGATAAGGACAAGAAAGTCTCATTATTGACATCACAGCCCACTAAGAAGAAGAGAAAAATGCAGAAAAGAAGTAAGCGCTTTGATTCGTCTAATGGCGAAGAGCAACTCGACATTCGGATAAGACAGAGTCCTACAATATGCAAGATTGAACATGGCACATCTGAAAAGCAGCCTACAGACTTGCCTGAAAGCAGGCAAATGCTCAGCATGCACTATATTGAGCACTTCTGATGCCACAGGGCATCCTTTGTATTGTATCTCTAACCCTACACCTTGTTATTTCAGCATTTCATTTTGCAATTAGAGTAGATTTATTTTTCATGTTAAGTAGAATAATAAATGAAAGAAAAGCTTCTATTTTTCATGTGCTTAATGTTAAATGATGATATTTGGATGGACGCTACTTATGTAATTTTGTGTGTTGCTTGGATACAGATTCTGGATTCTCACATTCCTCCAATGAAGCAACATGTCCCCAAGTAGAACCAGATGTTGACCACACTTTGTCAACGACCCCATAGCAGTACACCCCCATTTTTTCAAATGGGATTCATCATGTTCGACGTGTTCGCACCATTCAGATTCCATCGACAGCCGATAGTTTTATGAATGATGTAAACACATTCTGCATGTTTATGATGTAAATGATCTAAGTAAGACCACCATGTATGTAACAACCTAGGTAAGCCTAGTATGTTGGTGACGATTTCTATCCTAAGAGGTTTTTTGTCTCACTGATTTGCTTGTGTTTTTCGACACAAGTGATCGGCAGAGTTTTTCCCTCCAGCTTCACCCCAAAGCTAGGATGGATTTTGTCATCAAGATGCCAAGTGAGTCCTAGTGTTTTCTATCGAGTCTTTATAAAAGAAGTTTGGGAAAAATCCTAGTTAATTGGCTAGATTATTTTATTACAAGCTGCTTGGACTACTAGATCATGTTTTGAGTCGCAGAATTGGGTACCTATTTGAGGGTCCATACGAATGGGTATTCCCCCTTCATGTGTCTAAATGTATTTATCTTATGTAAAGAGGGTTGGAAAAAATAATTAAGTCCCCTCTCAGTCAATTAATTAAATTTTCTGGCCAAATTAATTAAAAATCCTAAGCCAAAAATTTAATTAATTTTAAGTCCTAGGTGAGTTAAAATTCTTCAAAGGAAAAATTCGAGGGTCCTTAAAAAATAAGTTTTTAAAGGTCCCAGGCCAAGGGAATATTGAGAATTTCAAAAAAAAATTGGACCCTTGGGCCTTGGGGTTGAGTCAAAGTCAAAATTTTGAGGTAATTAACTTGAAAATATTATTTTTGAGTTAATTAAAAATAAATTTAATGATAAATTCGAATTTCCTCAAAATTATAATTTCGACGGCCAAATCAAAAGATAATTAAATCTTTTCGACAGTCAAGATTATTTTGACATGGATCAACTGAACTAGTCGTTGGAGGTTTTATCTTATAAATTAGAGGCCTTATTAGTCTTTCAGTCATCCTGTCTTTGGATCGTGCACTCGCTCTTGAAGCTCTCCCGTAATATTTTCTGGAATAATACAAACGAAAACCTTGGGGTTTTATTTTGATGGTGGCGTTCCTCTTCAGCATTTTATGGTAAACTTGTTCTTAATATTTTGTTTGTGACTATTTTAATGGATTGTTGATTAATGGCTCTTGTAGAGTAATCTTGGGTACAGGTATCTTGCTTAAGTTACTAGATCTAGAGTAAGAGAATTAATTGGATTGAGCTAACTGTTATCTCTAGCTCATGAAAATTGTATGTTTTATCACTATTTCTCTATTAATTTGACAGTTTGACATTAATTCTGTAGAAATCTTCCAAATTTAGAACTAGGCGTTTGGGGAAGTCCTAGTTTGAACCAACTGACTCCCAAGAGATAAGATCTGAAGAGCCCTCCAGATCTAATTCCCTGGGCTTATCTTAAATTCCATTTTTTGTAGGGATAGTTATCAGGCTTGTGCCTCTCTTTTAAATTTCTATTTTTTGAATTGTGTTGAAATATTTTGAATCTGGTCAAGAGGGCCTCTGATCCATACATTAGCAGTGTAAATTCCGCTCATTTTTATTTTTTCATCAGATTTTTTTGGGGTTTGCGTTTCACTGTGTACATACACTGTTTTACTAGGTTTGTTGGTTTCTTGTTCTGTGCAGGTTCTACAGGGAGATTTTTTCATAAAATTGTTAGATCTGAGCCAAATCTAGGCCCTAGAGGGTAAAATCTAGCCTCGGGATCAATTTGGTTGCAGATCTCAGCAGCATTGTCCCTCGAGATCAAGATTTTGCAGAAATATTAGAGTCAAATTCTAAATCTCGGTTTCTACGTAAGTTTTACTACTGGACAGAAAGAGAATTTTGGATTTTCTTTTCACTGCTCCACTCCATGCTATTCGTCCTTCATCGCTGTTATCTTTGCAATTTCCATCCGTACAGCATCCATTTTCTTTCACGTTGTCGATTTCTCCTTCACGCTGCCCATCTTTGCAGCTTCACTCTGCTGGCCGTACAGCCTTTCAGCATGCTTCAATAACTCTTCTGCTTGTCTGTACAAAATCTACATATTTCAGCGTTTCATCCCTGTTCGTACATTCGGCATCGCTATTTATCCTTCACGTTGCCATTTTCTCCTCAGCCTGCAAAAACTCAATTTTTTTTTTTTGGTCGTCCATCCGTATAGCGTCGTACGCCCCAGCCTCTCTGCTATCAGTTGTCGTCTATACGATCCATACGGAATTTCTTCCTGTGCCTACGTAAAATTCTTCATTAAAAAGAAAAAAATTTTATACGTTTTGGTTTTGAATGTAAGTTTAGATTGTAGATTTGAATTGATTTAGACTTTAGTTTAGTTTTTATTTAGCTTTAGTTTAATTTTAGATTTTTTTTAGGATTTCGATTTTTTTTATTTAATTTTTAGATTTAAAAACTTTAAGAAATTTTAAAAAAATAAAAATAAAAAATAAAATAAAATAAAACTTTAAAAAGTTTGTTTACCTTTTTCATTTTTTAGCTTTAGCTTTGATTTATTTTAAGATTAATTTTAGATTTTAGAATAATAAAAAATAAAAAATAAAATAAAACTTTAGAAAAAAATTACCTTTTTGTTTTATTTTAGGCTTTAGCTTTAGTTTTAGATTAATTTTAGATTTTAGATCAATTTTAGAAATAAATTAAAAAATTAAAAAATTTCCATAGTCAAATTAAGATTTAATTTTCTATCTAAAGTTTGACTATAGGTTTTTGAATTGGAATTATTTGGAATATCATAAATTCGGAAATATTGGAAGTATTTGGCATTTAAATTTTATGGTATCCTCATGATAATATTTTGTTTCGAATTTAAATCATTAGTTCGAAGTTTAATGCTTAGCTGTGGTTGATGATTTTTGAGCTATCTTTAATTGTGGTTTTAAGTTGCTTGAAATTGGTTATTAATTGCTTTGGTCAACTTTGAGAATATTTCAAATGATGATAAATTACATATCTCTGCACAAACATTGTTAATGCATAATTGTGAGGGTGTTTTTTTTTTTTAATCGAATATCATTGTGGTGGATTGATTTTTCATAACAACAGTTACATATCAGATACTTGACTTTAATTTCATAACGGGATATTTTGACTCCACAAGGCACTGGTTTTAAAGTTTCAAATCTAATTGGATCTGTCAAATCTCATTAATCTTAACAAGTACTTGGTCATTTTACTGTGTCTCCTGAATTGGTTGGTTTTCAACCATTTCTCCTTCTTCATTTTCATTGGTGTCTACCTCCCTTAGCTTGCAAGGAGATAGCTTAGATAGAGAGACTGGGGATCAGGGTGACAGCCCCCAGTCTGAGTCGTTGTCGCGGCGTCTAGACATTCTGTGCAACAACAGGCTCAATATCAGAAATATATACTTTTTAACTTGAAAATTCGATATCTCACAAACTACTAGGAGTTTCAGGACAAATAAGGGCTCATTGGAAAGAGGAAAAAATCCTCTTTAAGATGGTATAGAACTTATTGTGTAAAGATTCCTCCAAGGCGTCCAAAATATTATTTCTTTGTGAATGCTCCTGAAATATTTTGTGCAAAAGGTGATTAGGACAATAAGGTCATTAGGGCTCCTTCATTGTTACGACTCCAAGTTCTTCATCATAGTGTGTTATTATGTTTGTTATCAATGTCATCTATGTCATCATGATTATGTAGCATCCAAGTCATGTCATGTAAAAGTGTAGTGATATGTCATCCATATGTCAAAGTGCAACATCCATTAATTTGCCATCAAGAGAGCTTCAAAGTAGTCTTCCAACCACCATCCATATCATCAAATGAGATCTTCCAACAATGTCATCATATGCCATCAAGTGATCTCCAAGTCCTTCATGTCATGCAATCATTGTCCATGTCATCAAATGGTCCTCCATGTCATCATAGAGTTTCCAACCATGTCATCAAGACCTTCATCAAGAGGCCATCATCAATTGTGGTCATTCATTTAGTGTATGACTCCATATGTCATCAAGGGTTAAGGTCTAGATCATCAAGGCATGTGCAACATTATAGTTAGTTCAAGGACTTCTTAGGACTTCTTCATTAGTGGTTTCGTGGCTTGACATCTTTATCGATAGCATCCTTGTCAAACAAGAGTTATGTCATCATCAACTAGAACCAAGCATCTCAAGAATATTTGTCATCTCGGCTAGTGCCATATTGACATTAATGACAACCTTGATTAACAGGGCTTCCAAATCAGTGTGAGATTTTTCTCACTAACTTTTTTGTCAGTCATATTCTCTGCAGGGATTACCAGAAAGGCATCCCAGATTTGTATTCAAAAATCTACTGCTTAATATATAAACCCTCAAATCTGCTACACCGGTTTTCCTACATTAGGTTTTTCCGGGGACGTTTGTCCAAAATAACGGTGTCATGTGTTTGCATTATTCTTTCTTGCTCAGTTTCCTTTTTGCAAATGTATTTAAACGAGTGAAGGATGCTTCAGTAACTGCTTCAGTATTTCCAGAAGTAATTTTTTAATAACTTGTTAAATCTAAATTTACAAGTAGCAGAAGCAGTTCAGTTGTTGCAGTAGGGATTATTAGATCTGGGGATCTTGGAATTTTCATAAGCCGTAGAGGATAGGAGCCCTCAAGAAACTAGGTTGGAGCCAATACCAGAGATAGGGTTGGTGCCCTAGAGGTTGGTGCCTCAAAGTTGACAAGGTTGGAGCCTTGCAAAGTCCAAGTAGGTGCTTGGCGAAATACAGGTTGGAGCCTGGGAGATTGAAGATTGGTTTCTTCATCTAGGGTTGGAGCCCTACACATATATTGTACTTGATTTATTATAAAGAAGAGATTAATAAAAGTATTTATTCTTATTATTCATTTTGTGTTCTAAATACAAGTGATCTAACTGGTAAAAATAACAACTGAAAAGAAATAATTATTCACCCCCCTCTCAGTATTTTCAATAGACCCAAGTTCCACAATTGACCATGTGGAAAAATTTAATGCACATACTTCAAAGGAGAAAGTGGTCCACCAGGATGTTCTTATGTTGTTATTCTTTAGTTCCCTTGAAGCAACAAAATTGTAGGCTTGTTGACTTTAATTGTAAAAATATCCTGGAGATATCCTGTTTGCCCAAACTACATATATGAGATGGTTGTTCCAACTCCTTTTGTGATCTTCCAATGTTTTCTTCATGACTTTAACCAGGCTCTTGTTTGAAGATTCTACCAGTCCATTTCCCAGTGGATAGTAAGGGGTAGAATGATGCAACAAAATTTGATATTTCTAACAAAATTCAATCATCTTGAAACTGATAAATGCTTTTTTTGTTAGGATTTTGGCTTTTGTGATCCATCGAGTATCAAAATAGAATTTTTTCGGTAATAATCACATGCAAATGAACTTCGTCAATGCGTTTCGAACCAACCAGTGTGGTTCATCATCAGTACTAGGTGAGAGATCAGATCAGATCAGATCAGATAAATGCTGCTGCATTATCTGTAACTATCTGTTGGGGGCATCCAAACCTAGATAGTATATTCTCTTCAATAAATTTAATGACTACAGTGTCAATTGCATTTCTAACTGGAACTGCTTCTACCCATTTTGTAAATTAATATGTGGCAGTTAATATCCATTTATGTTGGTTACTTGATGGTGGATGAATCTCCCCAATGAAATCCAATCGATCAGATAAATGTTGCTACATTATCTGTAACTATCTGTTGGGGTCATCCAAACCTAGATAGTATATTCTCTTCAATAAATTTAATGACTACAGTGTCAGTTGCATTTCTAACTGGAACTGCTTCTACACATTTTGTAAATTAATCTGTGGCAGTTAATATTCATTTATGTTGGTTGCTTGATGGTGGATGAATCTCACTACAAGCAAAATCAATCAGTCAATGTTGCCATTTATATGTAACTATCTGTTAAGTCATCAAACCCTGGACCCATCATTATATTTATGTCATCTGTGACCTAAATGAATCGATTGCATTTCTAACTGGAACTGCTTCTACACATTTTGTAAATTAATCTGTGGCAGTTAATATTCATTTATGTTGGTTGCTTGATGGTGGATGAATCTCCCCAATGAAAGCCAATCCCCACTGTAAGAAAGGTGTTGAGACAAGTACTAGAACTAGAGGAAGTGCTGCTAATTTTTGCTTACAACAAACATTTGACATTGAGTACAGCTCCTAACCTTTGCTCCTACTTGTGCAAACATTGTTGGCCAATAAAATCATGCTCTTAAAATTTTATATGTTGTAGCTCTTCAGGCATAGTGCCCTCCACAAATACATGTATGAAATTGATCAATAATTCATCATGGCTCACTTTCAGTCAAGCAAAGCAGAAGGATATTGAGTGGATCTTTCCAATACAAATTTGCATTGATGATACAATATTTTATGGCCTTCAACTTTAGTGTATTACATTGATTCTTTGTAAATTCAGATGGACACTCAAAGTCTCTGAGAAAATGTACAATATCAGAGTACCATTCTGATAACAAGAATTTCTCATCAATATAAATAGGAGTCAATTAGATGAAAAGTGAGACCATGTCTACAAAACTGGCCAAGTTATACAAATCTTGAGAAGGTTCTTGTGGATTCTTCTTTGTTGATATTTCCAAAACAGAATTTATTCCCAAAACATTACAATTTGATTCAACTAAAAGTTTAGTTAAACCCTGACCTTTCACCAATGTTGTAGTTTTGATATTTCGATCAAATTCTAATATTTTACTAATCCATCTTCCCCTTCTTCCATCGGTATCGGGTTGGGTTAACACATTTTTAACAGCATTGTTGAGAACATAGGCAATAATGAAAGAATGAAGGACATAGAATCTGAAAACCTTTAAAGCTTGAACTAAGGAATAGGCATGTTTCTAAATAATATCATATTTAAGTTTGGCATCTCTCATGACTTTACTGAAAAAGGCAATAGGTTGGTCATCTCCATCCTCATTCTTTTGTAAAAGAATAGCAGCTAAGGTGGTTTCGGAGGCAAAGGAAAAAATATTGAATGGCTGAGAATAGTTTGAATTAGTTAAAATAGAGGCTTCAGAAATGGCCTTTTCAATCTAGTCAAAAGCAAATCTTGTTGGAACTGTCCATTTAACTTCATGATCTTTCCTCAACATATCAGTGATATCCTTAACTATTTCAGCATAGTTAGGTATGAATCTCCTTAAAAATTTGATTTTTCCATGAAAAGCTTGAATTTCCTTTTTGTTCTTGGGTAATGAAGGTGTTTGAATAGCTAAAAATATTTTGGGATCAATCACCACTCCTTCCTTGGAAATAATATGGCCGAGCAATTTTTCTTCTTTGATTGCAAAAATCTTAGGATTGAGTGATATCCCAAATTTCCTACAAATGTCAAAAACTTTCCTCATGTGCTTTAAATGTTTTTTATGAGAATTAGAAAATACAGTGAGATCATCAAGATAAATAACAAGAAATTTATTTGTCTTACCCATAAATGCTAAATCCATAGCCCTTTGAAAGCTAGCACCAGCATTAGTCAATCCAAAAGGCATCCTTGCATACCTAAGTCACCTGACACGTGGACACAATGGACACGTGGATTCGAGTGTCGGGTTCAGGACACGGTGACCCCTGGAACAAGACACGTCCGGACACGTTATATATTATTTTATTAAAATTTATATATTCAAAATTAGATATTTCTTACACAAATTCATTGATTCAAACATAGATCTTCATCTAGATGTAAGTTTTACAAAGATTTAAGATACATGATACATTGATACACATGGGACCACGTGTCCCGAATACAGTGAAGACTTTTCTTATGCTTAATGACGTGCAATTGGTATTCTAGTAACTCCAACCTCTGTCTATGTTTAAAAGACTAATAGTACTCTATTCAGAGGATCTATTTTTCTCATTGAAAATAGAGAGAACCGAATGTACTTTTGCAGGTGCAAAATCTCAAAGTGACACACCCCATGTGTGAGTGAGGTGTCGTATAGGTTGTGCCTTTGTTTTTAGTTCACACATTTCACTGATGCAAGTTTGAAATTTTTTTGTTATAGATTTGTTAATGCATCTAGAGCATTTTTGTTCCTTGTTTATGGCCAAGCATAACTGCCTCAAGCACGCACAAAGTGAGAAATGAGAGGCCAAATACAAAGACATGCATGCACAAAGTGAGAAATGAGAGGCCAAACGGCCTTTTTAAAAGTTGTGGAGGGCTTTTCTCTGCCAGTCATGTCCGCCGGATCGAGACACGATCGTGTCCGTACAGGGCACGATCATGACACGATCCACTGGACACAAATCGCACAGAATCGTGTCTGATTTGCCGGCTTCGGGACACGATGGCCTAGACCAACGAATCCGGTTTCTTAGTTGCATACATAAATGTAACCCAAAGAGTTGTGAAGGTTGTCTTTTCTCTATCTTCTAGGCTCACCATTATCTAATTGTACCCAGAAAAACCATCTAACATAGAAATTCTATTAGCACCTGAAACTTTCTGAAGCAATTGGTCCATCTTAGGTAATGGATAATTATATTTTAAAGATGATTTATTTAAGTTCTTGAAATCTACACAGCCTGATTTCACCATTTTTCTTCCTAACGAGAACTCAATTTGCTACCCAATCTGAATACCTCAATGGAACTATGATCTTGGCATCAAGCAATTTTTTAAGTTCTTTCTCAATGGTAGGAAGGACTGGATTAATTCTCCTTAAATTTTGCTTAAAAGGTTTTTCTTCTAGTTTTAAAGGGATTTTATGTTCATTGAGTGTTGTATCATATGTCTTCAACTCACTATAAGACCAAGCAAAAACATCTTTATAGGATTTCAAGAGATCTAAATATTTATTTTTCACTTCAATGGGTAAAGATGCAAGGATTTTAATATTTTTTATCTCTTCTGACGTTCCAATATTACATTCTTTTGTGTCTTCTTGAGGTGAATTTGATAATGGATTTTTGGGAACATCATTGTGGTCAAACATTTTCAGGAGGAAACAAGGCTTTAGGAATGAAATTGTTAGATAATTAAATGATGTTATGATCAGCAATTTTTGAATTTAATTCTGGAGTTTGATTTTCCATATTCAGTTCATTAGTATCCAACTGTTCTTCTTCAATTTGTAAGTCTGAAAATTCGTCAATCACTTGCAAAAAGGATTTCAATTGTTCATCATCCTCAAATATTTGCCAATGTTTAAGATTATCATGAATTGAAGACCTATATTTGACTTGAATTTGATATTGTAAGAGCATTTGATCAAGAATTTTAAAAGAACTAGTTGAAACAGCTAAAGAATCTGCATGACTATTCTCATTCCTTGTAATATCAGTAATATTAAATGTTGAAAGAAATTATCCACTGAATCCCATACCTCATTTCTATCAGATCTAAGCCTAGGATGTTTTGTTTGACAATGAGTTTTGAGTCACTGAATACACTTAAATTTTGCACTCTAAGAATTTTGGCCAATTCCAATCCTAGAAGAAAAGCTTCATATTCTACTACATTATTTGTAACATCAAATTCAAGCTTACAGGATTGAGTTATTCTTTTTGTCTAGTGAAATTAAAACCACACCAACTCCAGGTCCTTCCTTTGAACAAGATCCATCAAAATATAACCTCCAAATATCAGTCTTAATAGCCTTTGGTTTTTCTACAATGTTTTCAATGCTAAGCTGAGTGTTTGGTAGGTTTATTGATGATAATTCAAAACAACCAAAATCTTGATCAACTGCATAAATAGGATGATTTCTTGCTTGATCTAATTTACAAAAAGTATTCATAAATCTCACATCTTTGTATAACCTAAGATGCTCTCCCCCATATACAGGAATGGTAGCATAGGACATGTCCATTTGTAGGCTTCCTCTTAGTTTGGCACAACATGATCTTGATAATAACATACCAAATTTAGGAGGAATATCAGTAACTACAATGTCTAATACCACACTCTTCACAGGTATTTGAGATAAAGTAACCACTAGATCCTTTATAAGTCCAAGATATGGTACTTTCTTTGAATCGAAAGTATATAGATCATGACAGGATCGTGTGATCTCTAATTGAAGTTGATCCATAATAACCTTTGGCATCATATTATGGGAAGCTCTAGAATATAACATGCAATTGTATAATAAAAAATCGTGTACCTTTTGTTGAGTTTTTTAGCATTGGAAAGTGTTCTAAGTCTCAAACTTTGTAAGGAGGCTTGGACATCAATATTCCAAAGAACCCAAAAACTATTTGTTGAAATTCCACTCGGTTCATGCCTTATTAAAATAATTAATTATTTTAATGGAGATCTGAAGTCTAAACTTAGGGAAATTAAATAATTGAAGGGTGATAATAAGACAGAGTGTAAATCTTCTAGAGAACAAAGATCAAGTCAAGTTTTAATCGTAGCCATTGATTAGACTTCTAATCTGGGCCATTGATCCATCAATGAGAAGATTATAAAAGAAAGCTTGAGGGTCATTGGGAAAACAAGCCAGGCACACACTCAATACCCGAAGAAGACCAATTCTAAAGGAATAGAAATAGATTTCAGAGGGAGAGTTGCAGGGCAGAGTTGCAGAAGCAGAAGGAGAAGAGGGAGTCAGCAGTGACTGAGCACAAGGACAGAGGGACGCAGAGAGCCACAGAAGGCAGCGCAGAGTTGCAGCATAGTGAACCCACGTAGAGCCCACGCAGAGTGACGCAATCCAGCATAGGGACTGCGCAGAGAGACACATAGACAAAGGCAGAAGGAGTCAGAGGCTCTTCCAAGTGTCAGGAAATTTTCAAGAGGGGCCGAGAGTTTTGTCTCAAGTGTTTTCTGATTATATCTGCCAGTGTATTCCTTGTAAAGATTCATTTGCTGAAAAATAATAATAAAACCCTCATATGTTGCACCGATTTTCCC
The DNA here is from genome assembly GCA_034641835.2 of Pinus albicaulis. NCBI lineage: Eukaryota > Viridiplantae > Streptophyta > Pinopsida > Pinales > Pinaceae > Pinus > Pinus albicaulis. The sequence continues at coordinate 873,568,215 of CM076580.1, read as the reverse complement.
ACACTGGGTTTTTCTGGGGACAATTGTCCAAAAATAAGTGTGTACATGTGATTGGTTCTTATGCTTATGTTCTTTACTGTTTACTTCTCTGCATATGTAATTCTAAATGTTGCAGTAGTATTTATTTCGAAGTTTACTGATAGATTCTGTAAATAACTTATCAGAATAATAAGTAGGAGAAATAAATCTATCACTGCAATTGTAGATTTCCAGAATGAAATTTTAACATGGTATCAGAGCCAAAGATGAGTAACAAGAACAGAGAACCGGCTAGCGAACAGAAATTTGATATTGTTGTAGCAGCTCGAAGGGGTTCACGCAGATCTCCAAAAAGGAAGAGAAGCATGAAAGAACAGATGGATCACGATGTGTTTGTTCTGGCATCCAGACTGGAAGAAGAGTTTGCTTGTGTGTCAAGCACTACTTCTCCTAAATTCTGGTACATTGACAGTGGAGCTTCTGCTCACACGACAGGAGTGCGGGAGTGTTTTTCCGACTACCAAGAAGAGAAGATGAACTTTAAAATTACCACGAGTAAAAAGGCAAAATGTACCGTTATTGGAAGAAGTACCGTAGTATTTCAGACCGAGGCTGGAAATAAGCTTCGGGCCACAAATGTACGGCACGTGCTTGGGCTGGGGAGGAACTTACTCTCAGTGTCTCAACTTCAAAACAGAGGTTACGACATTTACTTCATTGGTAATAGAGTTTCTGTCAAACACCCCAATTGGAAGAAGAAAGCACAAATCGAAGTAAGAAGCAACAAACTTTGTAAGTTATTGCTCGAATCCCCAATGGCACTAATAGCCAGCACTAATGAAAAGGACCTAAATGAACTATGGCATATAAGAACGGGGCATTTGCATTATGGGGCGTTAAAGATTCTCAAGAAGACTATCACAGGAGTTCCAGAACTGAGCACCAAACGAGACGATGTCTGCAGAGGGTGCGTGTTGGGAAAGTAGGTCAAAGCAGTGTATCAGAGGAGCAGCAATAAGGCTAAGAGTGTATTAGGCTTAACACACTCGAATTTCTGCGGACCAATGTCCACTAGATTTGTAGTGGTGCCGAGTATTTCGTCCCCTTTATTGATGACCATTCCAGGAAAACCTGGATCTACTTTCTGAAGACCAAGGACGAAGTCTTCAGTAGGTTTAAAGAGTTTAAAGCTCTGGCAGAAAATCTGACAAGAAAACGAATCAAGGTGTTGCGTTCAGACAATGGTGGAGAATACACGAACAAGGAATTCACAGGGTTCTATGCAAGGGAAGGTATCAGAAGAGAGTGGAACGCTCCATATAATCCGAAGCAGAATGGTGTGGCAGAGAGGAAAAATAGAACCATTGTCGAGGCTACAAGGGCAATGTTGTATGATGAAGACATGCTCAAATTTCTGCAAACTGAAGCTTGTAATACAGTTGTCTACGTTTAGAACAGGATTCCTCACAACACATTGGGAAAGATCATGCCAGAAAGTGTCTTCACTGGCAGCACGACTGAAGTGAGTCACTTTAGGATCTTTGGCAGTACAATTTATTATCATGTACCCAATGAAAAGAGGAAGAAGTTGGACATGACTGCGGAAAAAGGGTATCTGGTAGGATACAGGGAGAATGCAAAGGCTTACCGCGTCTACATTCCGGAGAGCAGGAAAGTTGTAGTGCTGAGGGATGTGAAATTCATGGAGGAGAGGGCCTTCAGAAGATCCCGAGAGATGCCTTCTGCTACATAGTCTGAGGAGGATCCATTGGTTCAACCACAACAACATGCAGAAGATAATACGGTTGCCTCTCCAAGGCATAGGGATCCAAGGGACACTTCTCTCGAGGACTTGAAGGAGGGAGAGCAGGTGAATCTACCCACTACCAGTGGGAGAATGAGTAGGGAACTACGACAAATTCTGAGGGACGCAGAAGACTTTGTCAGAGCCCCCTGAGATGTGAAGAGACAGTGCAAGCAGCCTATGAGGTACCAAGCATTGTTTGCACAGGTTGGGGAACCATCTAGTCTTCTAGAAGCAGCTCAACATCAGGTATGGGTAAGATGTGATTGTGGAAGAGTACAACTCCATCATGACAAACGATGTCTGGGAAGTGGTTCCCAAACCTCAAGATAGATCAGTTGTAGGATCAAGGCGGATCTACAAGATCAAGTATGTTGCAGATGGTAGCATCGAGAAATTTAAAGCCAGTTTTGTGGCTAAGGGATACGCTCAGAAGGAAGGGTTAGATTATGAGGAAACCTTCGCCCCAGTACCCAGATATACTTCCATTAGATCCGTGATATCCCTTGCAACAGATGGGATGGGAGATTCACCATATGGACGTCAAGACTGTGTTCCTAAATGGGGTGTGATAGAAGAGGAAGTGTACATTGAACAAACAGAGGGCTTCAAGACGCATGAACAGATGATTCATGTACGCAAGCTTAAGAAAGCCTTGTATGGACTAAAGCAAGCCCCTAGAGCTTGGTATGGTCGAATTGACAGCTACTTGCAGAAGAGGGATTTGTCAAGAGTGACGCAGATCCCAATCTCTACTATCTAAGGGTAGGGAGTGAGCCCCTAATACTGGTTTTATATGTAGATAATCTATTTCTGATAGGATCATCGAGGCTCATCAAGGACTGCAAGGATAATTTGGCTACAAAATTCGACATGAAGGATCTAGGACTTATGCACTATTTTCCAATGTTCCACCAAGTTTCCAGGACAGGGAAACGCAGGAGCAGGGATATGCACAAGGGGGACGTATATAAGCAACCTCAAAATTTGGGGAATTTTCGGGGAAACGGGGGGACGTCAAAGTCATAAAAATTATAAAATTATAGATTATTAAAAATTTAATTAAAAATAACTAAATAGAAAATCTTAATAATTACTCATTATACATCTAAAGAATAAATATGATCATCATTGCATATTAGACTATTATCATTGATTCATTTATGAATTATCATTTGACATTTTTGCATTATAATTTAAATTTATAAATCTAGATTCTAAAAGTAAATTACTAAATTGAATCCATCATTTGACATTATGCAATGTTCCATCTAAATTCATGAATAGTCAGTTGGCATGATGCAAGGTACATCTAAATTAAATTATAAATTCATCATTTGAAAATTCAAATTCAAATTATGCAATGCACATAAACTTATACTATATAGGTTTAATATAATTTCATTTTTTTATTTAAATTTTAATATAATTTAATTAATTAATTGATTAATTTACTTTTTAAGTTTTAACAAGTTTGATGTTTTAATATAGTTTAAGTTTTTCTTTTTCTTTTTTTCTTTTTTTTAATTTGTCATATATTTAAATTTGTATTTTTTTTAATTTTTAATGTTTTATAAAAATTATTAGGCAAAAAAATGGGGGGATGCATATGCGTCCCCCCGACATCCCTCCGACGTCCCCCAGTCCCCCTTCAAGGGAGTCGCATTTCGTTGCCCGAAAAACATCCCCCAAAGTTTCCCCAAGTTTCCCCAAAAAGGGGACGTGGGGGAAACGTTTCCCCAGGAATTTCCCCATCCCCGGGACGTGGGGGAGTGTCGGGGCACGTTCCCCACCCTGGGGGACGCATCCCCATGGAACACTACCATTTTCTAAGGTTGGAAGTTTGGCAGTAGAAGGGGGAGCTCTTTCTTGGTCAAGGAAGATATACTACAGAAATTCTGAAGAGATTTCAAATGGAGGACTGTAGACCCATGACGACTTCAATGATCACCAACTGGAAGAAAATCGACACGTCTGAAGATGATGAGGCTGATCCTACTATGTATAGATAGCTCATAGGATCTTTGATGTATCTGGTAAACATTAGGCCAGACATTTGTTATGTTGTAAATACCCTCAGCCAGTTCATGGTGGAACCTAAGAGGGCTCATTGGGCAGCAGCCAAGCATGTTCTCGGGTATCTTCAAGGAACAGTCGAGCTTGCATTGAAGTACACTTGTGGCAATGACATCAGATTAAGTGGGTTCACCGACGCAGATTGGGCAGGGAGTCTAGTAGATTGGAATGTTGATAATTTAGAGGGTTGGAGATTAATTCAAATTCTCTTCTTGATAATTACTTGTGAGCTTACTTGAGTTACTTAAGACTTCTCTTCTTCAGCTTATTTAATTTTTCATCAAGTTAATTATCAAAGTACACAAGACACAAAAATTAGGCTCCTAGAGCCAGGGAAAAACCTCTCCCTCTTGGAGAGGAAAACCCACGAGAAATTCTTCTTATAAATTTCAAATGACAAGTACCATGACCCAGAACTAGACCCTTGACCTATTTATGCATCCAAGATCCTGTCCTTAGTTCTTTGATGTTCTTCAATATTGATTCTTCTTCTCTTCACCAAGTTTCATTGTTTTGCACTAGTACTTCTCCGGTTGAATCTTCAATTGCTTGAGATATATATATATAGGTTGTAATGAGAAAGTAAATCACAGATTTCCTTTCCTTCTTTCTTCTACTTTTCAACTGCTTCTTTTCTTTGTAGACCACTGTCTCAACTATCCATGAACTTGAATTAAATGCCAATATCCCATTTTACCGACAGCTTTACTTTAGAATAGTTTACACGCTATATTTGAGCAGATCCGCACTTGAATACCTTTCATACACTTGGACAGACTGCATTTCAGGATGCTCTTATTCATGCATTTAGACAGATCCGTATTTCAGGAACATGATGTAGCTCCAAGATGATCCCAACTGCAGCACCTTGTGATCCGCACAATAGCACCGTCATATATCAAGTAACCAGCCCTGAAACTCTTCAAACTTCGCACTGAAAAAGCCTTCCAATAAATCCGCACTGAAGCTCCTTTTCAGAATCAGCAAATTGTCTCTTAAATCACCGAAAAGCATGTCCTCAATGGACTGCAGAAAAGATATTTATAGAGACAGTCTAATTGTCTTTAGGCCGACCAGACAGCAAGATAGTGGGCCGACTTCATAGTTGATTATAGGCTAACATGAAGGACAGTTAATCCAACGTTTATAAGGGTATCTTCTTGCATCTTTCAAGAGTCATCTCTTCACGGTATTTTGCCAAGATCTTGGAGCATATTTGTTGACTAGACCCTTCATGAACATGACTCTTAAATACATTTATATCTACAAGATGAATCCTAATAGACATCAAGAAGAAGTCTATAGACCTATAATAAAATCTTGCGCATGAAACTCATGAAGCAAGTAAAACAAAAATACATTTTATTATGTTTGACTTCTTCTTTACATAAGTACATAATTACATAGTCAACATGAAGACCGACCTAGTTACACTTTTCAACACTCCCTCTTAACTAGGGAGGTATTCATACAGGTACATGGTCACTTTCAAACTGAGGAATCTCCTAAGAAGAATCGGATTCGTAATCGCATCTATATAGCATCATATCAACCAGCATTGTCCTAGTGCAAGGCCTTGACTAACAGCTCCATCTCTCAACGAGACAATGGGCTACAATGCTGGTGAGACACATGACTAATAGACACCATAGTCATTGTCTCTCCAAGGTACATACCCCACCTAGGTGTTCCCAAAGTATGACCTTCTTGGACTATTCTTCTGTTGGGTAGCCAGCCCTCAAAGAATATAGGTCCACGACTACTCTTATCTTGAATGCCCTATCTCATTCTCAAAAAGTATCGAATGTCAGATGATTACCCAATCCTCCATTCTGTCTTCCAGGTGAAGACCAGAATGATGTGTCTATCCATTCTCTTCACATGGCCTTCACTAAGACTTACGGTTGTTAGTCCTGGTCTAGTGCATGACACATGTAATAGAGAATCACATACGTCTCTCCCTCTTAATACAAGAGGGACATACCTCAAGTTTCTTCCAAGTAAGAAACTTACCACCAGGCTCCCTCTCAACCAAGGTCCTGCAGCAGCAATCCAGCTACTCATGAAGAATTCCTTCCCTCGATGTCATGGATTTCGATATTGAGGAATCTTCAACTTTTGGCTTCATAGGGCACAGATCATCCATCACTTTCAATCACGAGTCATGTCCACTATCAGAAAGTGATTCATCGGTCTTTCACATCTAGTCCACCGTTATGTCATGTTGCTTTTCTTCGAATCATTTCCAAGGGTCATACATCATTTCTCATGATTAGCAGCCTTGCACAAATTCATCCAGATAAACATATACATATTAACTTTTAAAACAAAAGTTACCTCGATGATGATCACCATGACATCTTCTTGTAGGCATCGTCATCCTCTATTCAAATTGACATATCTCCTAATGATATGTTTTGTCAAGAGTCTTCTTATTTACCAGACTTCTGTCAGAGTCTACATATCCTCCTAGGAGATCTCCTAGTCACATCTTCTTGGCTTTCGAATGATAACTGCCTCTTGATATGGTTGCATTTCATGATCTCTTCCTTTCTGCACATTCTCCATTCCCAGGAACTTACAAATTTTTCAGTTTCTCGTTCATATGCAACCACCTCATATTCCATGAGGACATATTATGTTGATTTCATCTGTCTGTGCACCGAGAGATCCTTCTTCATAGATCATACTTCTAAATATGGAAGTCTATTACCTGCAACCTTATGACATGACTTTACAGCATCCAGTGCCAGCATATATATATACCTACCTCATACCTTGTTCCCTTGAGTCATCCTATAGCAATTTCTCTAGAATGAAGAGCTTCATTCCCTTGGCCTGCTTCATCAATATGTCATCACACCCCAGAATTTTGTTTCCATGATGACCCTTGATCTTGATGACTACTTTCCATTAGTGATGTTATTAGAGAGGTTTTCCCAGAGATGACTGATCCAGGTGGATATCGGTGGCCACCCACCTATTCGATTTGGACCAACACCATCAATTCTTGCAGCTTTTCACATTCAACACAACTTACTATTTTTAGCAGGTTTTCGGGCCCTCCACTCCCGGAGCCATTTTGGGGCCTTAATGATCCAGGTGGATATTGGTGGCCACCCACCTATTCCATTTGAACCCCCACCATCAGTTCTTTCAGTTTTTAAGTTGCAGCACAACTTACTATTTTTAACAATTTTTTGGGTCTTGAACTTCCGAAGCCGTTTTGAGGCCCTAAACGACGTTTTTTGGGCATTGTTTGTTCGGCTAATATGATTCTGTTTTGGAATCGATATTCACGGCAACAGTTGTAGTCCTCGGATAGATATTTCTAAGATGTATCATACGCGTCAAACGGAGATCGTATGCCAAAGTTACGTCCCTGAGAAGTTGAAACACCAATTTACCCAAACGGGGCCCATAGTTTTGGCGCTTCATCTCCTAGGGTTAGGTTTTTGGACGTTTAGAGTTCTCCATTGTTTCTCAATAATAAATAGGCCCTCGAACCTCATTGTAACATAATTCAAAGGTCTGTAGCCGCCACATCTCTTCTCAGGGATTCGCTACCAGCACCCTAGCTATTTTATTTCCATTATGTCTATAAGCATATTTCTGTTATTTAATATTAATGAAATGAAGCATTATTTCCACTGCATCTCTATGTTCATGGTTATTTCTGTATTTTGTTGCGTTCCTGCATAAATCTAGATCAATGGTATCAGAGCAGTCTGTTCTTTCTTTGTTTTTCTTTGCATGTCCCCAATGCGGTCAAGGTATAAGGAGTTAGGGCTCAATCTGGTTAAACCCTTGCAAGATCAGCCTCGCAAACCCCAATGACCTCCCATGGCGGAAGAAAAGAAAAACGGGGGACGAGGAGATCCTATCAAAATATTGCTTGAGGAGGCCCTCGAGAAACAAAGGAACGTGATGATGGATAACCTTGCTCAAATCCTTCAACGACTACCCACCTATGGCGCATCTGCATCCAACAGCCACTCTGGAGGCGCCACTCCCTTCAAGGTACAGGTAAACTTTGACATTCCTATATTTGAAGGCCAAATAGATGCAGACGCAGTAGATAGATGGTTAAATTTGTTGGAAGGGTATTTCTCGGTCCATGATTTCTCTAACCGAGAAAAGATTATTTTTGCACTCCTCAAAGTCGCCCCCCATGTCAAAGACTGGTGGGAAACCTACTGTGAGCAAGAGGATGAAGGGGAACCCTCTCTGTTCTCGGCCACACCCACTTGGAATTCGTTTCAAGACGGCATAAAGGAACAATATTACCCCAGGGGGAGCTATGTGGACAAATACATCCAATGGACCACGCTGCGGCAACAAAAGGATCAGGATGTGCACGAACTGACAAATTTGTTCCATACCCTACGCACAAAGCTGGGTATTAAAGATTCAGAGAGTCATTTGGTGCTCAAGTACCGCGGTTGTCTACACAAACACATTCAAGAGGAAATGGAGTTCCTCGACATTATCGCTTGGCACAGCATATCGCTATGCCACCAAGATCGAGCAGAAATTTAAGCAGAAGAAGCGAGACTTTGGATCTACGAATCCGAAAGGTGCCCCCGAACCGAAGAACAAGGGGCAAGACCAAAGCGGTGCAACCCAGAACAACACCACAAATCAAATGAAGGACATAGGGAAGTGTTGTGAATTTCATGACAGCCCCACTCACAGCACAAACGAGTGTCGGGCCAAACAGTCATTGGTGGCCGAACTAAAGGCACCTGAATCAGATGCATTTTCTGATCCCGAGTCAAAACCAAACAAAGGCAATGACAAAGGGAAGCAGATCATTGATGCAGATCCCAGTGCCATTGTTGCCACCACCAAGATCCAGAGGGAGAATCTAGAGAAGGGGGAGTGCCTCTTCCATCCGCAGATGTGGGTGAAGGGTTCTCCACTGCAATTTCTTGTCGATAGCAGAAGCCAAAAGAACCTCATTTCAGCAGAGGTCATGAAGCGGCTCAGCCTACCGACCATAGCACACTCGCAGTCGTATACCATCGGGTGGCTCCACCCAGGGAGAGATCTCCGCATCTGCCACTAGTGTCGCCTTTCGTATAGTATCAAGCCATTCACGGATGAGGTATTGTGTGATGTTGCTCTTCTTGATGTAGCTGATGTATTATTGGGCCAACCATACTTGTGGAGGCGACATGTTGTGTATGAGTCTAGGCCTCGTTCTATCGTTATTATTTTGAGAAATAACTTGTATAGGATACTGGAGGTAGTACCACCTCCTGTCATCTCTTTGACTACTGTAAAACATCGCAGTAAGATTTTTCCCAAACCAGGAAATTTATTTTCCTTACAACTCGCTCACAGGGAAAGAAGAATATTGTGGCCACAACCTCGAAACAGGGCTCCCTTGCACGACTGCGGCAGATGGACAATGTCATGGAGGAATACGAGGATATTTTCTCCTCACTCACAAAGGTTCCTCTACATTGTCAAGACAAGCACTCCATTGATCTAACTCCCAACGCACCACCACCTGATGTTGCCATAAATCTTGCAACTACATATACAGAATCCACACATGTACTGTCTGAGGCTAATAAAGAAACCAAATTTACTAAAAGCATCCAGCATGTCCACCCGCAGGTCCATGACATCTTCAACAAATCTAATACCCAGTTCAATAGAATTTGCCTCATCTCATGGAGGATCTCAACGCAATGGCAACCATTTCTTCCTAAGGAAGGAGGAATGATCCAAGTGGATATCGGTGGCCACCCACCTATTCTATTTGGACCAGCACCATCAATTCTTGCAGCTTTTCACATTCAGCATAACTTACTATTTTTAGCAGGTTTTCGGGTCCTCCACTCCCGGAGCCGTTTTGGGGCATTAATGATCCAGGTGAATATTGGTGGTCACCCACCTATTCCATTTGAACCCCCACCATCAGTTCTTTCAGTTTTCAAGTTGCAGCACAACTTACTATTTTTTGCAATTTTTTGGGTCATGAACTTCCGGAGCCGTTTTGAGGCCCTAAATGACATTTTTTGGGCATCATTTGTCCAGCTAATATGATTCCATTTCGTAATCGATATACGCAGTGTTGGAGAGGTAAATCCCCTCTGCGGACAGAGGCGATCCCTACTAGCCCAAATCGGGTCTAGCAACAATCGTATCACGCTAAGGCGCAAGTTCCTAATTGCAATAAACCAAATGCGAAGAAGGCCTACTTTAAGTCCAACGCTGTTGTTCGTAGAGAAGATAGCGCTCCCGTTTCCTTGCTCTGGCAGATCACAATTCTCTCACGTGTCGCGATCGAACACCTGCACACACAAGAAACACAACAAACACACAAGCATAAACCCAATATATGCAATTATGTATCAGTCAGAGAAGATACAACTCATAATCACAATGAACAATACGAGTGGAACCAAAACCAAAGTCGCTTATCATTAATTAATACAAAGAAAGATACAACCTGGCTCTGACGCTGAATCCTCCTTCGGCGGGTCGACAGCGGAATATGTCTCGGTAAAGCTCGTCGGGAATGAGACAAGCCTCTCTCTCTTCGGTTGTCTTGACAATAATCTCCTTGCTACTGATTTGGCTCTATGAGGACTATCAAGGCTCTTGCAGCATTCTTTAGGCGGCTCTTGGAGACTCAACCATTCCGCCCTTCAGCCATTCAGCCCCTTCATCAATGGATGAAGGCTATATTTATAGAGGAGAGGAGGAGGTTGGGATCCCTACAATAGTGAAAGGGAGGCCTTATCCCTTGGGAGGTTCCCCATAAGGTGGAAACAAGAGGCCAAAGGAGGAAGGTCGTGGTTATTCAGTCGAAACCACTCCTCATGACTCATCCACAAAGTTGTTGCAATCGAAACTTCGCCTCTTTTTTTTTAAAAACTTTCCATAAGCAGATTGGCGCGGGTACTTAACTAGGACAGAGCGCCAACTAGCGCGAGCTCAGTGTTAATTTTCATCATTGGCGTGAGGACATAACGGGCTACCAGCGCTAAGGCAAAAACAGGGGTTTTTAGGGGTCTGCTCAGGAAATGATCAACAGAAGGAATGTTGTCCTCATCGCAAGGGATGCAATGATGGTATTTGCAAGGCATGACACTGCTTATTGGTCACATAAATGACCCTCCAATGGGCGAGATGGGGATTGCAGGGACGGTGACAAATTACTGTGTAACACGCAGCAACAATTGTAGTCCTCAGATAGATCTTTCTAACAATGTATCATACGCGTCAAACAAAGATCGTATGCCGAAGTTACGTCCCCGGGAAGTTGAAACACCAATTTACCCAAACGGGACCCATAGTTTTGGCGCTTCATCTCCTAAGGTTAGGTTTTTGGACGTTTAGAGTTCTCCATTGTTTCTCAATAATATATAGGCCCTCGAGCCTCGTTGTAACACAGTTCAGAGGTCTGTAGCCGCCACATCTCTTCTCAGAGATTCGCTACCAGCACCCTAGCTATTTTATTTCCATTATGTTTGTAAGCATATTTCTGTTATTTGATTTTAATGAAATGAAGCATTATTTCCGCTGCATCTCTATGTTCATGGTTATTTTGTATTTCGTTGCGTTCCTGCATAAATCTGGATCAATGATTCACCAAGAGCTCCTAACAAGCTTTTTATCATGATGTTATAATATACATTGCTTCCTATAATACTATTTTACAACCAACAAAAATCACTTAAAGGAGAAGATGATCTCAATCATAGTAGAGATCCCTTGCTTCTTCTTTCTTAGATTTCTTTGCATCAGGTCCTTCCTTCACATCTGAGATATGGGCTTCTTCTCTTTTCCTCTTGTCCTTGTTAGATTTAGGACAATCTCTTTTATAATGCCTCAGTTCATTACATCCAAAGCATCGTACGTTGTTATGTATATTTTATTAATTATTAGTTAGATATAGTTATCTTAGGTTTTATTAAGTGAAAGGGCATGATCTCTTCGCCAAGGGACACCATAAGGCTATATTTAAAGCCTTGGTGATTCCCCATTGTAATAGTATCTCATATCTCATCTTTTATAAATAATAATATATATTTATTCAAGTTTACCAGAGTTTTTACACTCCATTGGTATCAGAGTATCAGAGCTCTGATACCAATGGAGTGTAAAAACTTTGGTAAACTTGAATAAATATATATTATTATTTATAAAAGATGAGATATGAGATACTATTACAATGGGGAATCACCAAGGCTTTAAATATAGCCTTATGGTGTCCCTTGGCGAAGAGATCATGCCCTTTCACTTAATAAAACCTAAGATAACTATATCTAACTAATAATTAATAAAATATACATAACATACGTTGTCCATGTTTCTTCTTTTATTCTGAGGGCCAAATTTGTTGAATCTTCCTTTCTTCCTATATGTGGCTGCAAAGGCTTTATTTCCTTCACTTGTTCCTGTATCAGCTTTGGCTTTTAGTCTTGTTTCCTCTATTTTAAATAGAGACCATAAATCATGGAATGGAGTGGTTTCTTTCTTTCCGTATAAACTTGAAGTGAAGTTTCCCCATTCCTCTGGTAGAGAATTCAGCACCACTATAGTCATCTCAGTGTCAGACATTACTTCTCCTAGTTCCTATAGTTGATCTCTTATTTCAAAAATCCTCATAAAGTATGGAGTGATTCCTTCTTCCCTTGACAATTTCATTTTATATAGTTCCTGTCTCAGAGAAATTGCTTCTCCTGCAGTACTCACAGAGAATAGCTCCACCAGTTTCTCATATATTTCTTTAGCAGACTTTAGTTTTGACACATAGGGAATGAGTGAGTCCTTGATGGATTCTATGAGAACCCTCTAGGCTTGGATTTCTCCCTTCGTGTATTTGGTATGAGTTGGAGCATCTTCTTTTGATGGTTGAATTGTCGATCCATTAATGTAGTCCATAACTCCGTCTTCAATTAGATTCAAATTGAAGACGGATTTAAGTAAGGTCATAGATACTTACTTGAATAGAGTGGCTTGCAGCTTCCTTGATGATGTTTGAAGATGAAGTCAAGAGTTTCTTCTAAGATAGAAATCTTCAATGTAGGTGTTCTTGAATCCTTGATGAAGGATATCTTCAGAAGTTGAGGTCCTCCTCCTAACAAAGTCTTGAATGTGAATATTTGATGGCAAAGATTACTTTCTTGATTGATTTGATCCTTTAAATGAGATAGGAAATCCTTCTTGAAGTAGCTAGAGAGTCTTCCTTTGAAAATTGATTTGATTTTTCAACCCAAACTTTGATCTTCGCTTCTTGGAGTGTCTCCTTTCTCAAGCAGTCCTTGAGATTAGCACCTTAGCTCTGATACCATGTTGAGAATTTAGAACGCTGGAGATTAATTCAAATTCTCTTCTTGATAATTACTTGTGATCTTACTTGAGTTACTTAAGTCTTCTCTTCTTTAACTTATTTAATCTTTCATCAAGTCAATTATCAAAGTACACAAGACACACAAATTAGGCTCCTAGAGCCAGGGCAAAACCTCTCCCTCTTGGAGACGAAAACCCACGAGAAATTCTTCTTATAGATTTCAAATGACAAGTGCCATGACCCAGAACTAAACCCTTGAATGATGTTCTTCAATGTTGATTCTTCTTCTCTTCACCAAGTTGCATTGTTCTGCACTGGTACTTCTCCAATTGAATCTTCAGTTGCTTGAGAGATATATATATAGGTTGTAATAAGTAAAGTAAATCACATATTTACTTTCCTTCTTTCTTCTACTTTTCAACTGCTTCTTTTCTTTGTAGATCATTGTCTCAACTATCCATGAACTTGAACTGAATGCCAATATCACATTTTACCAACAACGTTAATTTAGAATAGTTTACACGTTATATTTGAACAGATCCGCACTTGAATACCTTTCATACACTTGGATAGATTGCATTTAAAAATGCTCTTATTAATGCATTTAGACTTATCCGTATTTCAAGAACATGTTGTAGGTCTAGGATGATCCGAACTGCAGCGCCTTGTGATTTGCACAGTAGCACCGATATATATCAAGCAACCAACCCTGAAACTCTTCAAACCTCGCACTAAAAAAGCCTTCCAATAAATCCACACTAAAGCTCCTTTTCAGAATCCGCAAATTGTCTCTTAAATCACCAAAAAACATGTCCTCAAATGGGCCGCAGAAAAATATATTTATAGAGACAGTCTAATTGTCTTTAGGCCAACCAACCAGCAAGATAGTGGGCCGACTTCATAGGTTATTATAGTCCGACATGAAGGACAGTTAATCCAACGCATGGTTACTTGGGAGCGGGAGCGAAAGCGGGGAGCGGGAGCAGGAGTGGGAGCAGGAGCACCATTTTCAAAAGCTCTCGGTCCGCAGTGTTTCAGGGAGCGCTTCTTTTTTAAATATATATATATATATATATATATATATATATATATATATTGATGCATATATGTCAACAAAAGCATGTAGAATGATGAATTAGACATAAAAAACATAAAAACATAGAGTGAACCATATAACATCAATCATCTAGAAGTTATAATCTTCATCAACCATGCCCACAAGTTGGAAACATACAACATATTGACTCTTGAGTCTCACGAATCATCAATCTTAAGGTTTCAAGCTTTCAAAATTCAATATATAACATTTATCATCATTGATATATAACATTTATCATCATTGATTCATTGATTTCAAATTTCAATATATAACATTTATCAGCATCGATATATATCATTTATCATCATTGATTCATTGATTTCAAAATTCAATATGTCACATTTATCATCATTGATATATAACATTTATTATCATTGATTCATTGATCACCATAGTTGTACTTGTAAGCTAAGTGTAACCAATAACCATTACAACAAAGAATATTTAACATGAAATGAAATGTTATAAAATGAAACGAAAAGAACTTTCATGAAGCATCATATTCATAATTCATAATGACTTATAAACTTATAAATGCCAACTTCAAAGTTTCACCTTTCAAATTCAGACTTCAAACTTAAAATGTCATATATTGTTTACAAAAATTATCATAATAAATATGAAAGAGTCAAGTTTCAATTGTTCAATAGTTATAAAAATTAAAAACTACTAGAAAATAGAAAAGACTAGTAAACAGCAAATCTATTTTATCTATTGGCTGGCCCCTTGCTACGCCCACGAGAAATGTCCAATTTGTGAGAACCACGAGGCAATGGTGGTCTTCTAGTACTCTCAGGAGTACCACGACCATAACTGGAAGACAGAGGGCAACGTGAGGATGTAGGTGGAGGTTGAATCTGCAAAGGAACAATAGTTTGAAATCGAGCACTGGCACAAGCACCCGCACTGCTACTGGATGGTGGGACTAGCCTTGTGTGTGGCAGTGGCATGGCTGTTGTTGCTTCATCATCATCCCTCAAAAGTTCTACTTCCAATTCTTCCATATGTACAGTGTCGTCCTCCAAATTATCATCCTCTGGGTTGTTGTCCCAAACTTTATATGATTGATCCTCATATGCCCGATCACAGTAATGACTCAACAAACTCAAGTTGTAATGCACATAAACCAAGCTTTCTGCTTGGTTTTCATTCAGCCTATTCTTCTCACATTATGTATGAAGTTGTAGGTGCTCCAACACCTATCTGCAGAAGAAGTATTTACAACTTGTGAGAGAAATTTTTTTGCCAACTTTGGCAAAAGTCCCATGCCGCCATATGCTTCCCACCATGTGAGAGCATCAAATCTGTCTCTGCCTTCCATTGCATGGAAAGAACCAAAGTTAACAGTGCAACTGAAGTATCTGCCTAATTCAAGGTGCAATCTAGTACACTCCTCCATATCGGGGACCAACTTGTCTAGTGTGTTCATGTATCCCTCTTGTACCTCTGGATCTGCGTGAGGTTTGATCCTAACCCCACCTCCGGGTGCAGGTTGGCATAACCAAGATGGAGAGTAGTATTTTGGCATAAGGATATATGCCAAGGCATGTAGTGGAACATTAAGTTTATTCCACCGTGCACACACACAGTCGTGAATCATTGCATACAAGTTGGGATCATTTTCCTTAACAACATCTTTTATTTGCCCCAACATGCTATCCATCTACTCATACACCTCCCTAATCACTGGTTTATCTGTATCTGAAAAACGAATCATGTGATAAATGGGCTTGGTGAAATTCAAAATTTCCCTCACACGTGCCCAAAACAAAGGATCAAGGGCGATCTCCACATGTTCAAAACCTTGCCTGTCAACTATTGTTGCTGCCCTGTCCTCTAATACCTACCAGAGTGGACTTGATACCATGGCTGCCAATGACTCTCTTACCCTCAAAAGGCACCTGAAGGTGAGGTAATGGTTCTGCAATGTTAATGTCAGTCTTGAATTTGTCTGAATAATCATATGTTGAAAGGAATATTGCACCACTAACAGACACAGCCAGAACACTTATCAATGGCTTTCCTTTTACATTGGTCCATCCATCAGATACAATGGACACCCCATGCTCATTCCAAGAATTTGTCATTCTAACCAAAGAATTACTTATTTTAGCTTTTTCATGATCAAGTCCCACGGTTCTGGCCTTGTAATACCCAGGGCTCCTGTATCCTTTGGGGGGATCATTACTGGCAGAAACCATTTCATGCCAATAAGGTGAGCAAAGAACATTGAATGGCACCCCACATGCATAGAGAAACTGGAAAATTTTTGAATCCACATCATTCCTACACCCTTCGTCAAGGAAATCGGATATGGTTCTACGCCTTAAGGAGATGTTTAGTCCAGGTGTGCCTCCATATCCACTGCCATGGGTGGAAGTTGATGGACTTCTTTGTCCATGATGTGATGGACCTGATGGTGCATAAGAATCAATGAAACCCCTAGATCTTTTAGATCTATGTAGGGCAGCCTCCTCTTCCTTTCTGTATTTCTCTCTCTCTGTTGTTGGCACACTTACACAAATTTTGATTCCTAGATTTTTCTCTCCATCCCCTGGCATTTTCCCACAAAGGTGCATTCTGGCACGGGTGTATGAACCTGTGTATTCTTTATTGCAATGGGGACAAAGAAATTTAGTGGTTCCACCACCTTTCCCTCCTTCCTGCCTCTAAACATATTTCCACAATGGTGTTTGACTTTGGTCTTGTTTAGTTGGGGTCTATGTGGCCTCATGTTCTCCACTCTCCCCTTCCTCCTCAGCATACTCCTCCTCCTCAGGATTTTCATCAAATCCACTATAACCCACTTCTTCATCCTCCTCTTCTCTAATGGGCCTCTTTCTTCTACTCTCCAACACCATTATTACAAAGAAAGGAACCAACATGAAGAAAATCCGTAGCCATATAGCCATAATGTTTCAAGTTTCTAGCTTGCAAAAAAAATGGAGGAATGCCAAATGGGAATAGGAAATGCAACATAGAAAAAAAACAATTCAATTTTTCACTTTTCAACATACTAAAATGCAACATTGAGAAAAAAATTCAAGTTTTCATTTTTGAACAACTTAAAAATGCAATATAGAAAATAAAACACTAGATTAGAAGTCCTACCTCTTTGTCCTGAGTCCTGACTCCTTCAATCCTCCTCTTGTTTTCTTGCAGCTTGCTCCCTGCTCTCTCCTTGCTCTCTCCTTCTCTCCTTGCTCTCAAACTCTCAAGCTCTCTCTCTTGCTCTCAAACTAACAATGATAACAAACAAATGATGAGGGGGAGGGCTTTTATTTATCCAATCCACCTCCCTCCCAAAAAAATTTGGAAAATTTGCCGTCGGATTTTTTTTTCTGCACCAGGGAGCATTTTTTTTTGTCGGGGAGCGTTCGGGAGCGAACGCTCCCTGACTGCTCCCTCCATTTAAAAAACGATTCGCTCTCGAATCGTTTTTTTAATGGAGGGAGCGTTCGCTCCCGAGCGCTCCCTAAAAAGCTCCCGAGAAAACAGGGAGCGTTTATTCAGGCTCAGAAGCACGCTCTCGAAAACGCTCCCCTCGGGAAGCGTTTTCGGGAGCGCGCTCCCGAGCGTTCCCGAACTGAGTGCATTTTGAGAGCAAGATCAGTGGGGACAATTCCCAACAACCTTGATCCAACGTTTATAAGGGTATCTTCTTGCATCTTTCGGGAGTCATCTCTTCACGATATTTTGCCAAGATCTTGGAGCATATTTGTTGATTACACCCTTCATGAACATGACTCTTAAATGCATTTATATCTGGAAGACAAATCCTAATAGACATCAAGAAGAAGTCTATAGACCTATAATAAAATCTTGTTCATGAAACCCATAAAGCAAGTAAAACAAAAATACATTTTATTATTTTTGACGACTTCTTTACATAAATACATAATTACATAGTCAACATGAAGACTGACCTAGCTCCACTTTTCAACACGGAAGAGTACCAGTGGGTATTGTTTCAGTCTTAGATCATGGACGACTTCTTGGTGCAGCAGGAAACAAAAATTTGTGGCGCTGAGCTCAGCAGAGGTTGAATATATGGTAGCTAGCACAGCTTCGTGTGAGGCCATATGGCTTCGGAAACTGCTTGTGAACCTACTAAAAAAGAAAATGGAAGCGACCAGTATTCTATGCACTAATCAAAGTTGCATCAAGCTCTCTGAAAATCCTGTGTTTCATGATCGGACGAATCACATTGACATCAGGTGTCACTTCATCAGAGACTGTGTCCAATGAGGAGTTGTACAGTTGCAATACACTCCAACAAGAGAACAAGTGGCAAACATTCTCACGAAGGCTCTAGGGAAGACCAAGTTTGTCTACTTCAAAGAGAAAATGGAGATGATCAAGAATCCATTTCAGTAGCAGGAATGGATAGGATCAAGATTCAGAGGAAGCTATAATATAGATGTAGCAGTGACAATGGTAGTTTCTTGGGCAGTTGTACAGAAGGTAGCAGCGCAGCAGATGAGGGGCAGCAGCCACATATCAGCAGCGCAACAGATGCTTCAAAAGCAGAGCAACATGCAGCAGGCATATTGCTAGAACACCTTCCTCGCTAAGAGGGAGTGTTGATTTTTGTAGCATCGTAAAGTGTTCTAAGTCTCAAACTTTGTAAGGAGGCTTGGACATCAGTATTCCAAAGAACCCAGAAACCGTTTGTGAAAATTCCACTCGATTCATGTCTTATTAAAATAATTAATTATTTTAATGGAGACAAGGGTATTAATAAGGCAAAGTGTGAATCTTCTAGAGAACAAAGATCAAGTCAAGTTTTAATCTTAGCCATTGATTAGACTTCTAATCTGGGTTGTTGATCCATCAACGAGAATATTATAAAAGAAGGCTTGAGGGTCATTTGGAAAACATGTTGGGCATACACTCAGTACCTGAAGGTGATCGATTATGAAGGAATAGAATTCGATTTCAGAGGGAGAGTTGCAAGGCAGAGTTGTGGAAGCAAAAGGAGAAGAGGGAGTCAGTAGTGACTGAGCACGAGGACAGAGGGACACAGAGGGCCACAGAAGGCAGCACAGAGCTACAACGCAGTGAACCCACGCAGAGTGACGTAGTCCAGCGTACGGACTGCGCAGAGAGACACACCGAAAGACGCAGCAGAAGTCAGAGGCTCTTCTGGGTGTCAAGAAATTTTCGAGAGGGGCTAAGAATTTTGTCTCAGATGTTTTCTGATTATACTTGCTAGTGTATTCCTTGTAAAGATTCATTTGCTAAGGAATAATAATAAAACCCTCATCTGCTCCACCGCTTTTCCCACATTAGGTTTTTCCACGGACAATTGTCCAAACATAAGTGTGTACATGTGATTGGTTCTTATGCTTATATTCTTTACTGTTTACTTCTCTGCATATGTAATTGTGAATGTAGCAATAGTATTTATTTCGAAGTTTACTGATATATTTCTGTAAATAACTTATTGGAGTAATAAGTAGGAGAAATAAATCTATCACTACAACTGTAGATTTCCAAATTGAAATTTTAACACCTTTAAAGTAACAAAGAAAGGTGGTACATTTTCATCAATCATATCTGAGTTGGGACGAAAGACTACAAAAGGTTTTTCATCTTGTAAGCTTATTACATCTCCTTCAGCATCAACACTTAAAGATTGGATCCACTTGGAAACTTGATTTTTATAGCTTAGGTTCTTTGAAAGTTTAGACAAAGGAATGGGTATTTTAACTCTTTCTAATTCCCTTTCAACATTAAAGGTGGTTAGAATAGTTTTATCAATTGAAGTTGCGTCATTTCACTGATTCAATGGTTGAATTGTTGTTGTTCGAGTTTCAGAAGATTTAATTTGTGGTTCATTTACAATGGGATTTTTCGGAGGCCTACCAGGCCCTAGCCTTGGTCTTAAATCATATCTTCTATTCAATTCTGCAATTAAAAATTCAGAAAAGGCTTGGTATTTGGAAACTTGCGAGTTTTCTTGATCTTGTTGGGAAGATTGATTTACAGGAAGAGAGACAATGGCATTTTGAACAGATGAATGATGAAGATTATTGATGTCTCCATTAATCAAAAGGGTAGTCTCTTCTGGTTGTTGATCATCAATCACTAAAGGAGGTTGAATATGTTGATCAGTAGTTGGCCTTTGAAGGACTTGGGTTTGGGGTGGTATCCTAAATTGAGCTTGAGGTCTAGCAGTAGTTTGTTGAATTGCTCTACGCTGAGTTTCTATTTTTGAAATCCTATTTGAAAGGTTTCTAAGCAATGAAGTTATTTCGTCTATCTTTTGATCTTCATTTTTAGACTTCGAAGAAGAAGAACCTTCTTTATTGATTTTCATTTCCTTTCTGCTTTTTCGACCTTAGCTTTAAGTTTAGCTGATGCTAATCTATTGGCTTCAACTTCTATGGCATTAGTTTGCATGTCTTCTAAGGTAAGAGATGTTCTTTCCCTAAGCAGACTGCAAAATCATCTTCAAAAGCTTTGGAAAACCTAACTTTGGTTGTTGCTACTGGTGGTTTGCAGTCAGGAGACATTTTATGATAAAGTTTGTTAAACCTCTTTATGAAATCAGCCACTAGCTCACCGTGATTTCTTTTTAGTTCTTCAAACTCTGTAAGGAAATACACAGGATCCTTTTTGACCCCCCACTAGTTTTCAAATATAGTAGTTAATTCATTCCAAGATCGGATAGAATTTTCTCTTAGTTGTCTAAACCAAATTCTGACATTTCCTTCAAGTGATTGAACAAACAATCTCATATAAACATTTTCATGTTCAATGTTCATGTTATCAGCAAAGTCCAAGAAGGCTGCTAAATGGTCTTCAGCAGACAAACCAGTTTCTCCATTAAACCTAGGTAAGTGTTTTAAATACCCATCAAGAAAGTTGTTGAGTATATTAGGAATGCGGTAAAGCAGCATATCTGGCTTGAACAATACGCTGAAAAGCAGCCATATTTGGAGATAATGATGAAGATGAATCAGTAGGAGATGTAGTAGAAGATGATGAAGTTGTAGGTGAAAATGGAGGTATAAACGAAGGTGAGGTATAAACGAAAGTGGAGGAGAAAATGAGGGTGGTGGTGTTCTAAAATTTCAAATGTGTTCGAATGACTAGCTTTTGAACCTTTGTTTCAACTTCTTCTTTAGTTTCAAACAAAGGGTTTGAATATACAGAAATTTTTTCCTCAGGTTGGGTAGAAGTAGATGGAAAGGTACAATGGGTTAGAGAGATAAAATCAGTAGGTTTTAACTCAAGTAAATGTACATCCAATTCTCCTTCTGATTTAGGTGAATCTAAAGGTACTTCAAGTATCTGATATGATTCCAATGAATGAACTAAAAGAGTTGACTAAAGATCAACTCCTTTAGATAGGAGTTCTAATATCCTTGGTGGTAAATCATCCAAATCTAGAGGAAAAGGATCAGGGATTTAAATATCCTCAGGTTGAAGTGTTACAAAAGAAGAAGAAGAAGCTTAAAGTCTTCTTCTTAAAGAGGCTACTCTTACCAGTATCTCTGGAACCGATAAAGGAGAAACAATTTCAGAATCAGAATGAGATCTAGTATGTCTTGAAGCAGCCAGTTTGAGTTTGTGAAGTCGCCAGGTGAAAGATTTTAACCTACTAGTCCTTTATTCACAATAAAGGAAAAGTTATATCATTGCCCCAAGGAAAATAATTCAATCTTCATTTCCCCGATAACGGCACCAATCTGATGTTTTCCTCTGAGATAATTCCAGGTTAATTAATTATGTGAAAGCATCTAGAAAATTTTGTTGTTTTTAAAAGTTTATGGATGACCAATGTTATGAGTGGATTTAGGCAAGTGCTTAAACCTTAATAATAATGAATATTTTAGAAAGGGTTGATCCTTTACCTCTGAACAGTAATTTGATTTATAAGTGTGTGAAAGGAAAAGATGTAACAAATTCTGATTTGCTAAATATTCTGACTAAATATTTAATTAATCATTAGAAAGAAAGCAAGTAAACAATGTCTACAGCTCAACAAAATATATTTAACCTTATGAAGATGGCTGACAATTTATTGATATAGAGGGACTTAAAAAGACAAATAGTCCAATAAACCAATCTCTAAAATAGATGATAACTTCAGAAGGATTTAAGATAGAGTGATATTCAGTTTTCCCTTACCAAATTTTCTTCATAAAAATTAAATATATGTAGAATAACAAGATGAAGTGAAAACACTAGAAAAAATCACAAGGTGACAAGTTGTTCGAAACAAATTCCAGAATCGTTCCATTAATATGCAGTGATTTCGTTTCAATACAAGTCTGCTTTAGAAAAAAGCATCCAAGGATTCAACCCTTTACAATTTGTTTTGTGGGAGTATTTATACAAATTTCTTCAAAAAGATCTAGATTCAAATGTCTGATCCCTTTTGGAAATATCTACAATTGTTTATCAAAACAAAAATGAAAAAATATAGCAATCTCAAACTAAACAAGTGGCTTGCTCTATAATAGAGGATTTGTGGCACTGACTAGATCTGGAAAATAGGAGTCTTTGTTGCTGAATATGTTCTGGAAATCTACTACGTTGTCATCCTAGTAATTCACATAGTTTTTCCCATTTCTTTTCATCTGGCAGTGAAAATATACTTAACTTTCAATAAACTTCATCCACTTCTATGTATCTTTCAAAAGTAGGTTTAGCCAGAAACAAATTAGGTACTGCATGTCTAATCAGCAAATCAAAGATGAGTCCTTCAATGAATGTCGTTGTAATATTCCCATTTTAGCACACAGCTAAATGAAATATTAAATTTTGTTGTTTACACACAGGAGGTAAATAAATGGTAAGGAGGCCCATACATTGCAGAAGAACGACTAAAATCCCTCATAATGTGAAAGGGGATAGTCATAAGAGCTGGATTTCACACCCTTATGTGTGAAAGAGGACATTTGCATGGAGACACGGTCAAGTTTGACCAAGTCAACAGTGCTGGGATAGGAGGTGGAGAACACTTTGATAGACAGCGCAGTATGAATGGGAAGAAGGTTATTTGGTGGAGGAAACCCTAATGAGTGGGACCCATGGAGAGAGCTTTCACTTGTTTAAAAGGAGGGCAAGGCAGCCATTGTTATTCATGATTTAGATTATTTATTTCATTGTCTGTTTAGACTTTGTGCATTCTCCTGTTGTTTAGCAGAGTTGCAGTGCTGCTTAGCACAAGGATTTCCTGTTTAGGAATCCTTCTCCTTTCTTGAGAGACCTCTTGAAGGAGTTGTACTGATTTGCCTCACATCCAGGCTTAAGGCCAAGCCTCCTCCTTCAGCTACAGCGTTATTTCTGCAGCAAAATAATGTTGTGTTGCAGCGTGTTGCAGTGAGGGTTCACAACACCACTTCCGGCACTTTTTTTTCAAAGGAGAAGGCTCTCTTTCTCTTGGGAGATCAGTTGGGAAGCCCTTGGAGCATATTGTAGATCTTAGCACTTGGCCAACACTTTTTCTTGCACCTACAGTGCAGTATCCCTCAGTGACTGCGTTATTCTCAGGAGGTATTTCCTGTGAGGGATTGCAGTGATTGTCGGAAGGTGAGATCTTCAATGTTAGGATCAGCCTTTCACTTGAAAGATCCATTGGAGGAGGTCTTGTTATCTGATGCAGCATCTTTAGCCATCTCCATCCATTTCCATTTCTTGAGTTGCAGCTGCTACCCTGCAACTCCGGCGTTTTGCAGTTTTTGCATATTTCAGCCAATCCTTCCAAGATTGTCTTGAGGTAGTGATTGGGAGCATAGATCTTCTCTCCCAATATTGTATGAGTCATGTATATACAGATCTATGATATTTTACACTTCCTGTAGCAATGCTCCATCCATGACTGCGCAGTTCTTGTTCATAGACACTCTGCCATGTAGCAGTATTTCACTTTTAGCATGTGTATTGATGGGAGGCTTGTTTGCCTTGATCCTTTGAGTTGTATTGCTATTATTTGCTGATGATTCATAATAAAATGGCTCTGTGGTTTCCATACATTTTGGTATGATGTTTATTCACTGCTATTTCCAGTTTATGTTTATGTATTGTTGGATCTCCACATTTGGAATATCTTAAGATATTCCCAATAGTGTAGAATTTCCCTATTTTGGAACATTACAGCCTTACCTGTGATGGTTCCCGTAATCTTGGCAAACTTTGATTTGCCTTTGGCAATATCACATAACTTTGTTTGATAATATTCCAATTGAACTAACTCATCTCCAACTCCTTGTAGTCCAGGGAGACCTTTCCGATTCAACATATAAAATTTCTTATGAAACCTCTGCACCACATTCTGCAAATTTTCAAACTTGTTTTCTAGTTGTAACATAAGATTTTTTTTAGTGAGGACTTTGCTTACTTCTAGAATGCTTTTTGTGTTGTCTTCAACGTCCAATTCTTCTAATTCCTCTTTGGATTCGGAATTTAGGAATTTGATTATGGCCACTACATCACTAGTTTAGTATCTATTTCCTTTTTCACCTCATCAATCAAACTATTTGCTTTCATAATAAGTTTATCATGTTCAAAGATAATCTGAATAGATGGCCATATCTTGGTTATTTCTTCATTTATTTCTATCCAGATATTCTCCTTAGCTTGTGCAATAGTGTCAGCCATAATGTTTTGATTTTCTTTGGGAAAGCTTATGAGTCTTTTGGAATTCTACTAGATAAACTCCATCTGATTTAATCTTTTGTTCTTGTAGTTTATCTAACTTATCTGTAAGCTTTTTAATTTATTTACCTTTAATAGCTAAATCATTCATGGCTTTAGTCAGATCTGTTGTTGTAGTGATGGATTGTGTTTCCAGTGATGAAACTGTTGTCAATGTTGATGCTCTAGCTGCTGCTGAAGTAGATGCTTCCACTATTGTTGTACTTGCTATTGGAACTACAGCCAATGGAATGGCTTGCACTGGAATGATTTGCTGCTCCTTTTCTTTGAGGAATTTTTCAATCTCCTTTTCCATCTTGGAGATTTGGTCATTTGGTTCAATGACTATTTTGAACAAATCTTCTTTTTCTTTCTCCAATTCCCCCAATTCTCTAATTTGTGGATCTTCAGATGAAGGAAGCTTTAATTATTACCTTAGAGTTGTTATGTATGCATTCTTTGATTTGATAATTTCTTCAATTGCTTTAATATTACTGGGATCATATCCTAATTCAATCACTGGGTCTTCTAAAGACTTTATTTTTGTATCTTTAGCTAGAGAAGAGATCTTCTCTAACTTCAATTGAGTTTGGATATTCTGCACATAATTTTGAAGTTTAGCAATTTTCATGGCAGAATTGGTTAAGGCACTGAAAATCATTTCACCATATTGCTTATGCAAATCCATCTGATCTATAGGGTGAATGGTTTTGGTAACAAAAGAGAAAATTGATTGCTTATAATCATTTGTTGTCTGAGGCTGAGGAACCTTGGGTTATAGGAAAGCAATTTGCATCTTTCCTTCTTCTGAATCAAAAGCTAATAGAAGCCTGTGTTGGGAACTTGTTGTTTGTTTCCAAAACTGAGAAAATGTAGTAACTATCAATGCTAGATTCCTTCTTTTTATTTCCCGATAGGCAGCGAATATACTTGGTTCCTTTTGACTGCTCTATCCCAACTCCCTTGCTGGTGATGAAACCAGTGTAGAGGTTGTCATTGGTGTCCCTGGAGTTGTTGGAGATGGTAGGATATTATCTTCTCTCCCTAAGACTGAGGAAGTACATGCTCCAGAGAGAACAATTGGATGAGATTATTCCATATTTTCTTGTTGTTCATCCTCTTCAACTGTTTTCTTCTGCTTCTTATTATATACAATGAAATCCTTACCTGAAATTTTTGATACTGAAGGGGAACTGGTTTCCCTTGGTCTTTTCTCTCCCTTTTCTTGAGCTAATGGAGTCTGTCAAGTAGATAGAATTTGCTCTTCGGCTTCCTGCAAGGTGTTTTCCTGCCACTCCTCCTGATTCATGAACTACTCGATTTCTAGTCTAGGAGTATGAATATAGGGAGCGTACTTATGTTATGTTCTCATTTTTGAAATAATACCAAAAGGATCATAAGACCAGGTAAAGTTGTGTTTTAAATTCATGGTCTTTAAGATAATGTATTTATCTAAAAATGAGCCTTTTTCTTAGCTGCCTGAAAATGTATTTGATCCATATTTATCATTTGTCTGATAAATTCCAAAGCAAATATCCTAATTGGCACATATTTAGGGAGTTTATAAGGAGCTAATTCAAAGCCATATATTATGATTTCTGTATAGCTTTGGTATAGATACCAATCTCCCTTCTTTGTTTGATCACTCAACTGTAAAATTATCTTGATCTCTGGGTCTATCATGGGCTCTAAATTGTTGTTCAACAAACTAGCTACTACATGCAAAAACTGATACACAAATTGACTAAATAAAAATCCTGAGTTGTTCCTTCTGACCAAGGGAGTCCAGTGAATGACTAATTGAGGATCTCCTTGGTTTTCCATCTTCTGTAATTGAAAGGGAAATCTTTCTGACTGATAATAGATAAAAAGATAGACTAGAACCGAGGAATATCTGAAAACTCCTCCACTTGAGAATTTCATGAACTATTCATGAATCATTTCTGCTATGAGCTTAATGTAACAAAAGATAGTGGGTGGTTTTTCTCCACTTGAGAAAATAGAGAGAAAAGCAAAGATGTGCTCATCTATCCATTGCTCTGAATGATAGCCTAAAATGCAAGAAATTATTGAAACAATTTGCTTGGTCATCTCTGGAAAAATTGACGCTGGATAGGGACGATTTGTCTTAGGTAATTGGGCATCATCAGGCAAGACGGTTTCAAAGACTTTGGCTCTTTGGGGGAAGTCTAATTTGTTGTATATTTCCATGAGGGAATCTAGGTGAAAAGGTTGTCCAAGACCATCATTTTTAATTTGAAGCATTTCATAAATAGAGTGACCATTAATGTAAAACAGAGTTTCACCATTTTGTGCCACTACAGTTCTTTGGCTGGGTATATAACAAAATTGACACCAGGTGACAAATTTAAGAAAGTAAGGGGTTTGAGGAAAAATACACTGAGGCAAGGTAGAATCCCATAATCCAGTTTCATCACTGTAGTTTAAATGTTTGTGATAGAGCCAATTGTGAGGTTCGTAAAGATCAAATTCACAATTGGTCTCTGAAACCTGGTAAAGATGGTCAACTAAGGGCTGGTGGTTCAAATCTACAACTCGGGGCAACACTAGGTTATCCTGAGGGGTAGATTTATTCTTAGGAGCCATTTGAACAGAAAAGGAGAGGACTGGCCCTAAATACATGTTAAATGGATGCTCAAGTGCTTCGAACAAGTGTTTGGGTGACGTTGCGGTTATTTAGAATTCTTTCCTAGAATGCAGAGGTCTTTGAGAGAAATCAGAGAACTGTTGAAAAACTAGGGTCATAGCGTGGAAACCCTGTTGTTAAATTCAAACAGAAGCTTTATAGTTTTATTCGATATCCATAGTGAACATCGCACTTTGGCGCGAGAGGGAAATTTATTGTGAAATGAAGTTGCAACGGGAAATGGATACGTTATAACGGACATGTTACAACGGGTGAATGGAGGACAAGTGGCGGTTAAAGATTGGTATATGAAATGAAATGGAAGGTGACAGCGGAATGGCAGCAATAATGTTGTAACGGTCAACGAAGGAGAAAGACATTTTTCGGAATCAGCTTACGAAGACCCGAAGGGGGTGCAAGCGGTAAGCGGAATCGAAGATGGGGGGTGTGGGTTTGATAAGAGGAGGACACATCACGTGAGGTGGTTTAATGAAAACAGTCTACCCGGACCCCACCCCCCCCTTTCGAATAAAGTTCAAAAGGGCTAGGGGGGAGCGGGTTGGCGTGGATGTCATTGATCTGGGCAAGCCACATCTCCACCATTCAATGTTGCGTACACTTTATCATATAGGACAAAAATCAATCACATCGCTGCATTTTTTATTACAATTTTGATTAACCATATTAAACATATGGTTAATTTTATTTGAACCTTAATAGCATAAACTTTAAAAATCTATAAGTGGCATTTAGACTAGCGCACTATATACATGGCTAACTAACATTTTTTTTTTCTCTCTACAAAACATTTAAATATGCTTTCTTCCATGTTTTCCCTTTTTTTTAAATTCTTTTTCTTTTTGTGTTCTATCTCCTAAGCCTAACATTTTTATTTTTATTTTTCTTATACAACATCTAACATTTGTTATGAATAAAATGATATAAATAATATAATCAATAAATAATGATTAGTTAATTAATAATTAGGTTGAAGACGCATGTCTAATTGGGACATGACTTTCCGCGAAGAGGCACTTGCCTACGTATATAAGCGGGCCCCATTTGTAACATCATGATCATCAGTGATTCCTCATATATTTTAATATACTATTTGTATCCTCAATGGATATCCTTATATTCCAAGTCTTTTGGAGTATTTAACTTGGGAAGGAACTTTGTTCACTTCATTTGGTATCAGAGCAGTTTGAGCATTCGGTCACTTAACTGTTGCACAGAGCCACGCTCTCTGATCCAGGCCCTTGGCCATGGAAATTCGTCAACCTTGTTGTCGTTGAAGCGTTTCGCTATTAGTGTTGGAGATTCTCCATCTTGCCGTCAGGCCTTTGGCCATAATATTAAAAAAAACTATGGAAGTTTAAAAAAAATAAAAAAATAAAATTGCAGCCGCATTCGTTCCATTTATACCATTTGAATAAAAAATATTATATATATATTTTAAAAAAAGGGAGAGACGATTTTACCTGGTAGGTTAACCGTCCATGGTAGCCTTTGTTTTCGCATTGCAACAGCCGCCAGGCCCACTCTGCCAGATCACTCTGCCACAACAGACCAACCAGTCCCTAGCCGTCGACAGCTAGACAATTAATCAAGTTCCTGTCGTTCACCATTGTGGTTGTCCCCACTCCTATAGCCACCCATTCCGCCGCAGCCGCGACACAAACAAATCACCAACAACATCGACACTACCATTAGGCCTATAGCACGCCATCGCTATCATATATTCTTATCACCATCAGCATCATCGTCCGATATGCCATCCACAGGCCACCATAGCCAGTTGTTCGTTGCAGCCAAAACACTAAATTAAAAAACAAAACACACACATAGTCTTCATCACCGCTTCGACACCCCAGTGCCATCTTCCACCTTAGAAAATTGACTTCACCCCAATCCAATGCTACTGTACGCAAACCATCTCGTACGTTATCGTTTCCCTCACACCATTTCCGTCACACTGCTTTTTTTGTTGATCTCGCTCTCTGCATTTTTTGCAGCACTGATGCAATAGTCACCGCCTCACACAGTTCCCCGACCATTGTCTCTCTTGCAACATGCAGCCCTTCGATCATCACCTTTCTCCGTCGTGTCCTCTGTGCCAGCTTATTCTCCTGCCAATATCCATTCACACTGCCCACAGCGTTTACGCTCTCTCATTGTTCACTATAGAAAATAATAAATTCAAATTTTGACCATAAGGATTGTATTCACCAATTAAAAAAATAATAATAATCAATTACCATCGAACCTGTAGAGGATACGTCATAACCCATTGAAACGACACAACTCTTGAAGGATTAAATGAAATCATCGTTTGAGGAAATATACAATTTGCTAGTATAAAGTAATTAGGTTATTTAACATACAAAATACTGGTCATTTTATTTAAATATATAGGAGCTTGAAATATTGAAAAAAAGGGGATAAGAAGTCCCATAACAATTCAAAGTTAAAAAGAGGTGTTGTCGCACAAAATGTCTAGGCATCGCGACAACGGCTCAGATCGGGGGTTGTCACCCTAATCCCCAATCTCTCTATCTAAGCTGTCTCCTTGCAAGCTAACGAGGGTAGACCCTAATAGAAATGAAGAAATAGAATTGGTTGCAAGTCAACCAACTCAGGAGACATAGTTAAATAACCAAGTACTTGATGAGATTAACGAGATTTCATAGATCAATTATATTAAAACCAGTGCCTTATGGAGTTAAGAGATCTCGTTATGCAATTAAAGCCAAGTAATTGATGTATAATTGTTGCTATGACCACAATGATATTCAATAGAAAGCACCATAACCATTCATTAAAATACTTAAGCCCACAGCAAAGCTATTCATGAAACGATCATTAAAAAATAAATGCCAGATGCTTGCAATGTTTCTGAATCTATGATAATCTAAATAACCCAATCCAGAAATTGAAATGTTTCTATAGTCAAATCTTAGATAAAAAAAATTTAAGCTCATTTGACTAGAAAAAAATTTTAGACTTTTTGGAATTTTTATATTTTTATTTTTTTTATTATGTTTCAAACAAAATATATAAAAAAATAAATAAAACTGTGGGTTAAAATCTAAAATCTAACAAAAATTTAAATGGAAATCCTAAAAAGAAAATTTTCTATTTTTTTGCTTTTGACTTTTTTCCAAATCTAAAAAATGAAATTCTAAAAAAAATAAAAATTTTAATTAAAACAAAAGTAAAACTAACTCTAAACTAAACTAATTAAAATCTAAAATCTACAACTAAACATTAAAAACTAAAACTAAAAGCTAATAAACCAAAATCGAACTAAAAAAATAAAACTAAAACTAAACCTAAATTAAACTAATTAAAATCTAAAAACAAAACTCTAAGTCTACGCTTAATCTAAGATTCAAAAACTTAACAAAAATTTAATCCAAAACTAAGATCAACGCATAAAATAAAACCTAAAGAAAAATGTAAAACATATATACATGAGGTTTCAAAAATTATGGTATGCGTTTTTTGTTTGTTTTGCAGGGGGGAGTCGACGCGAAGGAAGAGGCAGCGGGTAGATGGCTCGACAGCAAAGGGTTCGTCAGCAAATATGGAGGCTGGATGGCGGACAGGTTGAGGATGTCGAACGGCAGAAACAGGTAAGGATCTCGTTGCGGACGAGAAGGACGAGGGCTACAGAGATGGGAAGGATGCGTAGAGGAATAGGCTGAAAGGTGGACGGGATGAGAAATCAGAAGGAGCGTGGAAGAGGGAATGGAGCAGCGTTTCTGCAGATGAAGGAAAAATGTGAGGACGGCAAGGGAGAGGACGCAGCATATGGAGATTTGCTTGCAGGTCAGCGTAGAGGAAGACAGCGTGAAGACAAGGCTGCGGATGACAGAGGAATAAAGCTGGACGACAAGGGAAAAAAACGTAGAGGCTTGGCAGTGTTGAACAAAAGCAGTGATTACCCAGTACACATTAAAACGTCCAACAAACTCAATTTTTTTCCGTCAAACTCAGATTTTAGATGCTCCTTTAATCAAATAACATTCAGATTTGCCAACAGACGCGATTCTGAGGCCATATCTTGCCCTCGGGGTTAGATCTGGCTCAGATCTTAAAAAAAAAATTCTGAGAAGACACTGCAACCTGCAAAACGAGAACAGATCCAAAACTATATGCACAAAAAATTATTAAACCCTTACAGACTAGAGCAAATATACAAATTTAAAATGTTAATCTACAGATCGAAGGCCCTCATGGCCAGATTTAAATCCATTTCAGCACAAAATTTAGAAATTTGAAATTTTAAAGAGAGGCACAAGCCCTAAAAGACCCTATAAAAACACAATTTCGTAAGATAGCTTTGAGAATTTAGAAACAATGGGCTTTTTCAAATTTACAAAATCTGAGAGTCGGCTGGTCCAACTAAAGACTTCCCTTGACGCTCAAACCTTTTAAAAAAATTCCCTGCACACTTAGATCTGAACTTTAGATTGATAGAGATTTAAGAAAATAAACATGAGATCCTTCAGAAAAATAGATAACTAGTCTTTCCGTTAAATCAAAATGTCATTTTATGAACCCAGAAAACTGCATAAGATACCTGTATGCAAATTAATACATGAAGGCTATCAACTATAAAATGCCAAACAAAGTAGCAGAGTTTAGAAATAAATCACCACATAGATCTGGAAAAGGAACACCAAAGTTTGTAACCCCAAAGTCTTTATGCTTTATTCATCAAAAGAAATCACAAGAGCTTCCAAGACAAGTGCACGATTCAAAGATCGGATGCAAATGTCACATCAAGTCCTCTAATTTATAAGACAAAATCTCCAATGGCTAGTTCGGTTGATCCATGTCAAAATAATCTCGACCATCGAAAAGATTTGATCATCTTTTAATCTGGACTGTTGAAATTATAAATTTGAGGAAAAAACGAATTTATCATTTAAATCCATTTTAATTACCTCAAAATTTTGACTTTGACTTAACTACCTAAGCCCAAGGGTCCAAAATTTCTTGAAATTCTCAATATTCCCTTGCCTTGGGACCTTTAAAAAATCATTTTTTTAAAGGACCAACGAATTTTGCCTT
This sequence comes from Pinus albicaulis, assembly GCA_034641835.2. Taxonomy (NCBI): domain Eukaryota; kingdom Viridiplantae; phylum Streptophyta; class Pinopsida; order Pinales; family Pinaceae; genus Pinus; species Pinus albicaulis. Next base: position 873,535,568 of record CM076580.1, on the reverse strand, counting down.
TGAAGAATTTTAACTCACCTAGGACTTAAAATTAATTAAATTTTTGGCTTAATATCTTTTTGTTTTAATTAATTTGACCAGCAAATTTAATTAATTGACTAAGTGGGGATTTTAATTATTTTTTCCAACCCTCTTTACATAAGATAAATACATTTAGACACATGAAGGGGGAATACCCGTTCGTATAGACCCTCAAATAAATACCCAATTTTGCGACTCAAAACATGATCTATTAGACCAAATAGCTTGTAATAAAATAATATAGCCAACTAGCTAGAATTATGCCCAAACTATTTTACAAAGACTCAATAGAAAACACTAGAACTCACTTAGCATGCTAATGACAAAATCCACCCTAGCTTTGGGGTGAGGCTAGATGGGAAAACTCAGCCGATAACTTGTGTCGAAAAACACAAGTAAATCAGTGAGACAAAAAACCTCCTAGGATAAAAATCGTCACCAACAAACTAGGCTTACTTAGGTTGTTACATACATGATGGTCTTACTTAGATCATTTACATCATAAATATGCAGAATGGGTTTACATTATCTATAAAAAATGTCATCTGTCGATGAAATCTGGATGACGTGAAACTCGAACATGATACGTCCCATTGAAAAAATGGGGGTGTACTGTTATGGGGTCGTTGACAAAGTGTGGTCAACATCTAGCTCTACTTGGGGACACATTGCTTCATTGAAGGAATGTGAGAATTCAGAATCTGCATCCAAGCAACACACAAAATTACATTAGTGTCCATCCAAATATCATCATATAACATTAAGCACATGAAAAATAGAAGCTCTTCTAACATTTATTATTCTACTTGACATGAAAAGTAAATCTAATCTAATTACATAAATGAAATGCTGAGAGGACAAGGAGTAGGGTTAGAAATACAATATAGAGGATGCCCAATGGCATCAGATGTCATCTTTGAAGAACAACTTGAGCGATTGGCCATTCGCAGGTAGCTGAAGTGGTTCGCCTTCCAACGTGCTCAAGTGGAATGAGTTTGGTCCAACAATGCCTCTGATAATAGAAGGTCCCAGCCACAAACTGTCAAATTTCTTGTGTTTTCCGGGCTTTTTATTTTTTCTGTCCCAAAGTAATACCATGTCTCCAACCTGCAAAGATCTAGATCGAGATGATTTATCAAAGCTTTTTTTAATGTTAGATTGATTCTTACACATATTGTCTTAAGTTTTCCTACGAGTTTCATCCAACTCCACAATCTGTTCAATTCTATTTTGAACAACATCTTTATCAGTGGAAAAATGTTGAAGGAGTTGGTAAGCTGGCAATTTAAGGTGCACAGGCAAAGTTACACCCAAGCCATAAACTAATTCAAAAGGACTTTTACAAGTAGCTTTCTTTTTAGTAATTCTATCTACCCACAAAGCATACTTGATTTTGCTGTCCCAAGATCGCTTATTATCTCCTACTATCTTCTTGATAATGGTTATAAGATTTTTATTACTTGATTCAGCTAAGCCATTACCCCGAGGATAGTAGTTAGATGAATGAGATAAAGTAATGCCATACTTAAAACAAAAAGATGAAAATTCAAGAGAACTAAAAGACTTGGCATTATCAATAGTGATCTTGGTAGGGACACCAAATCTAGTAATGATTTGATTTTCAATAAAGTCCATAATGACCTTTTCATTGGCATTCTTAGCAGGAATGGCTTCAACCCATTTTGTAAAATAATCAGTCGCAGTTAAGATCCATGAGTAGCCATTGCTAGAATTTTCATGGAATTTCCCAATGAAATCCGGACCCCAATGTTGAAAAGGTGCCTCAACAACCACAGGTTGTAGGGGTAGGGAAGCTAGCTTCTGCTTCCCAGTGAATAGTTGACAGGCTTGGCAACTCTAACAAACTTATGCACATCTGAAAAAATCGAAGGCCAAAAATAACCAGCTCTCATAATTTTGTGGGCGGTAGTTCTAGCAGCATAATGACCACCACAAAATCCTGAATGAAACTCAGAAATCAACTTTTTAGACTCAACTTCATCAACACAGCTAAGTATTATCCCCTCGGGATTTCTCCATCCAAGGCCATCCTTCATGAGGCAATACTTAGTGGCTTTTAATCTAAGACCCCTTCTTCTATGAGCAACTAAATGGTCAGGACATGTAAGATTTAATGAGGCAATACTTAGTGGCTTTTAATCTACGACCCCTTCTTCTATGAGCAACTAAATGGTCAGGACATGTAAGATTTAACAAATAATAAATAATGTCCTTATACCATTCATGCTCTCCTTTTGCTGCTCAGGCGAAGATGCATCATTAAGACAGATCAAACCAAGCGCTTTCTCATTACCCTCAATCATCATTTCAGCCAAGCCTTGACCTTTGACTAGCTTAGTGGGTCTAATCTCTAGATCATACTCTTGAATTTTAGTAACCCACCTAGCACGAGTCCCTAAGAAATCAATTTGAGTTAAGATATCTTTAATCGCAAAATGCAAGGCAAAAGCAATGATTTTAGAATAACCCACATAAGTCCTAAAATGCTTCAGAGACTTAACCAAAGCATAGGCTTGCTTTTCCATAGTTGTATACTTTAATTCAGAATTTTGAAGCACTCTACTCATGAAAGCAATAGGTTGTTCATGACCTTCCTTATTCTTTTGTAACAAGACACCAACAATAGTATCTTCAGAAGCGAAAGAGAAAATCATAAAATCCTTTGAATAATCAGGACTTGCCAAAACAGGAGCTTGAGCAATAGCACCCTTAATCCCTTGAAAGGCCTTTTTACCATCTTCTTTCCATAAAAATTTTACATCCTTTTTTAGAAGACTTTGAATGGGCTTAGCTATTTCTGCGTAATTTGGAATAAATCTTCTACGAAAGTTAGTTTTTCCTAGAAAAGACTGAAGGGATTTAAGGTTATGACGTAGAGGAATCTTTTGGATTACCTCAACTCTTTCAGGATCAATCTCAATCCCATCCTTGGAGATGATGTGACCAAGTAATTTCCCTTCAGTTACTCCAAAAACAGACTTAGCCGGATTCAAGGAAATCCCAAATTCTCTACATCTATCAAAGACCTGCTTAAGATGACCTATGTGAGTAACACCATCTTTAGAAAAAACAGTAAGATCATCCTGATAAATTTCAATATTTTTTCTAATTAAACCTTTAAAAGAATAATCCATAGCCTTTTGAAAAGTAGCCCCAGCATTAGTCAGCCCAAAAGGCATTCTAATGTATTCGAACGTACCCCATGGTGTGGTGAATGTAGTTTTGTGATGATCTTCTTTTTTAACCCAAACTTGATTGTATCCAAAAAAACCATCTAGCAATGACATCATTCCTGAACCTATTACTCTTTGCAACATAGTCTCCATGTTGGGCAAAGGGTAATTATCCTTTTTACATGCTAGATTAAGGTTTCTAAAATCGACATAAAGTCTAATGGTACCATTCTTCTTCCTAACAATCACCAGGTTGGAACATCATGTTGAATGTCTAGTTTGAGCAATGATTCCAGCTGCGAGCATTTTTGAAAGCTCTTTCTGAACCAAAGGGGCTAACTTAGGATTTATTTGTCTAAGCTTTTGACGAAAAGGTTTAGCATTCTCATCTTTCAAAGGGATAATGTGTTGCATGACATCTTCCCTATATCCTTTTAACTCATCATATGAAAATGCTAAAACATCCCTATACTCATGAAGTAAATTTGTCAACTTTTTCCTTTCTTCTTCACTGGTACCTTTACCGATTTTAACAATCTTAGGATCCTTAGAAGTACCAAGATTTATTTCAATGAATTCACCCGGATGCATTTTATTTTCCTCTTTCAGCTTTGTGGCATCATGCCGATCAAAGTGTTGCTCTAAAGCAACGATATTCCAAGGAGTAGGATTTATAATATCATCATGATCCTCAGATCCATCCTCCTTAGAACTTATCCAAAAATTTTCAAACTCATCCAAATTATTAAGAAAACGAATAGCCTACTTTTCATCATTAAAAACTTGCCAATGTTCTGAATTATCTGGGACTGAAGGTCTGAAAATAATTTCCATTTTTATCTTTTCCTTAATTAATTCATCAAATAATTGTAAAGTAGAAGCGGCCACAGCAAGCTCATCCGCTAAGGCATTCTTTTCTCTTGGGATAGCTTCAAGGTTAATGGCATCAAAGTGTTCCATAACATTTCACACAGCGTTTCGATAATTCCTTAACCTTGATTTTTACATGTGAATTTATTCTTAATGTTGGAACACCTAATCCTACATGGGTAGGTGTGGAATGCGAAAAGTCACAATGAAGTCCAAGAGACCTTGGAATGTGAAACCAAGAGTCACACCATTGTACTATAAATGTACATCTTTGTATAATGGAAAATAAGAAAGCCTCACGCTTATCCTTCATTGTGTTGAGTCTCTTGTGTGTGTGCTCATCTTCCTCATACACCATGTGTGTGTTTCAACATGGTGTTTAACATGGTATCAGAGCGGGCGATTGCTAGCCCTGCTTCAATTTGAGTGAGCCATTTGTGTTTATGGCTTGTGCATATCTGCAAAATTCTTGACATTTTTGCAGCATTTAGAGAGTTTTTGCAGCAGACATTTTGCTAGATTCGGAATGGTGTTTTGAAGAAAAACAGAATTGGTTTTGAAGAGGAGCAGTGTTCAAAATCCCAGCGTTCAGAAATTGGCAGCATTCAGCATTTGTTTTGAAGAAGAGCAGCAAGCAGCACTGCACATCTGAAGGTTGATTTCTTCCTGCAATTTCTGCCCATTAAATTCTGTTTTGGAGAGCTGTTGGAAAAATTGTTTAAATTGAATTTCTGAAGAAATTTCTAGGTTTTTTTACTGGAAATATTTCTGAGTTTTCATTCGAAAATTTCTGAGATTTCTGAGTTTTCTGCAAATCTCTAACTCTGCAAATTCTCCAATTTTCTGCTGCTATATGGCCCTCTGCATTTTTTTTGAAGAAAAGTTCTGGGTTTTTGAAGAAAAATTTCCGAGTTTTATCTGCAATATCTGGAAAAATCTGCTGCTGTTTTAAAATCTCTGGGTTTTACTGCTGAAATTTCTGGAAAATTATGCATTTATCCAATATCTGCTGTTGGAAGGAAAAATACTCTGCTCTCTCTATTCTCTGTTGTTTTAAAACAAAAATTAAAAAAATAAATAAGTAAATAAAATAATAATTTCTGGTTCAGGCCTTTCGGCCCCTCTCCCTTTTTCCAACCTGCATTTTTATTACAATACACATCACTACTCCAACCTACGCTCTCACAATCTCCTTATCTCCCACGGCTCCACACGCGCTACTCTTTGCTCCGCTCCTCTTCCCACTGCAACGCCGCCTCCATTATTAAACCCTGCACTCTTTGCTCAACATCTCACAGCCGGCGCCTCCTTATCACCCACATCTGCACTCCTATCTAACGCACATCTCTCCCACGTCTACAAACTACGCTCCCCTTGCTTCCCTTTCCGTGGCTTCAGCGTTTCACAATCCGCCCCTACCTGCGCTATCTCTCTCATACGCCCTGCAACATACGCAGACCCTCCTCTTAACACGTCCCTCCGCCTATGCTACGGCCGCCCCTCTCCCTACAGCACCCTTTCGACCCCTGCTATCCGATCACAACGCTATACGCCATGCCCTCTCAACTCAACCAAACACACTCACCTCTACGCATCTTCCCTTGCAACGTACCCTCACGGCCTTTCGGCCTTCTCACTATTCAACAGTCAATCCGCCTCACTACCTCATGCTCGACCCTCTTCGCCCCTCCCTCTCCACGCTCGACCTACTCGCTCCCTCCACCAATTACTTCTCGACTCCACCTGTCGCTTCCCTTATCGACTCCTCTTCCGTCCCTTTTCAAAACAGTCATTTCCCTAATTTAATTCGACTTTTAAATTTTTTAATATCTGCTGCCCTCCCCCATATAATACTTACCCCCCCCATCCCCAATTATAATAAAAAATACCGCCCTCTCCAATTTAACAATACCTCTCATGTTAACCAATACCGCCCTTGTTTTTTAAAATCAACTTTTATATTTTAATTTTTTAATACCCCACCTCCCCTCTCATTAATTTCCCTCCCCTTCCATTAAATTAAATTCCTTCCATTTTTAATTATTCCCATTTTTTTAATTAAATTTTAATTATAAAAAAAAAAAAGAGAGAGAGAGGAAGAGAGAGAAGATTTGAACAGCAGAAAAAGAGGAATGACATGTGAGCAGAATTGAAGAAATGACATGGACTATACATATAGAAGAAGAAAGAGAAGATTTGACATTGTGTGATTTGTGACATTGACATGAGAGTGATTTTTTGAAGAATTGACATTTGAAGACAAGTTTGCCATCATTTTTTAAACAGCTCTTTGAAGGAAAATTCAGCTGCCTCAAAGGCTTCTTGTGTGTTGTTTTCAGCTGCATATTTTTGCAGAAATATTGTATTGTATTGCTTCTTCATTCATAGTTGCAATCAAGACTTGAAGTGTAAATTTGAGTTGTTGGATTGTTGATTGCCCTCCATCATTTGAGGAGCACACTTTGTATTTCTTGAGTCATTTGTATTTGTTGAATCACATTGTAAACGGGCGCATTTTCAGTTGAAGCCGACACCCTTTCATTTTTTGAGCCTAAGTTGTTGAAAATGGCCAAAATCAATGAAGCATTAGTGTTGTTGAATGACCTCATTCATTCAAATATTCATGATATGATAAAAATGAGCAAGGATGCTCTATGTAACATTCAGAGTTGTTTGCTAGATGCATAAGAAAAGATTGAGTTTTTGTAGTTGGAATCTCAGCTTCAGCAAGATGAACTTCAACAAAAGAGTCACCATTCTGAACCTGTTTGTGTTCAGAAGATTGAGAAGGACTCTCATCAGAAGAAAGAAGATAAAGTTCCAGTTGATTCACATTCAGTTCCTTGTACTAGAGCAGATGTACATGCAGATGCAGCAGCTCAACCTGCACTTCTCAAGCCCATCATCAGACCTTAAGAAGAGCTTGTCAAGTCCACAACAAGCACTGAACTGGTCTTGGATATGACAAGGATGTGACCTTTCATATTCCAGACTACACAAAGCCCATCAGATTTCAGATGGGCCGGATTCATGTATGACAGTTCACCTGCAGTTGTTCCAAATCCTGTTCCACTTCCACAACAGATTGAGAAATGCCAACACTGTGATCGAGTTGGCCATATGAAATATCACTGTTTTGATCTTCATCCATGCAAGCACTGTGGTCGGCACACCCATCACACTCATTCTTCGGACGGATGCTTCAGAAACAAACCGACCTCACACTTGGAAACGAAGATTCATCTTGGATGGATCGCTTCTTGTCGATGGGCATACGTGACGAGAAGATGTTTACGACACATGTTAGAACTTGTTCACGAATATTGAGCAAACTTGCGGTTGAGTTTTCGCCATCATCTCCACCTTGTCCCCGACGGGCGGAAAATGATGGTCATGTACAAACGACGACGAGATCAAGCGAGCACGAGCCACAATCTCTCATTCCATGTTCGAGTTGTAGCCAGCACAAACGAACTGAGCCACAATTCGTCATTAGGATTCGAGGAGATGTAGCCGGAGACACGGATGCCCATGAGCATGCCTTCGGTTCTTGGACAACCTTGAAACCATCATCTTTGGTTGGTGGATCACCCTAAAACCACCACGGGTAGTAGACCTCCCTTCTTTTAGGTTGAAGGTCTCCCTTTCATATATGAGGGACACTTCCTCTAGTAGAAGCCTTCAGCTTCTTGCCAGCTTTGGTTGAGTTCCAGGAAATGCTTCAAGCATTCCAGAGTTGTTGGTAATCCTAAAACCATCACAGGCAGTAGACCTCCCTTCTTTTAGGTTGAAGTTCTCCCTTTTTTATGAGGGTCAATTCCTCTAGCAGAAGCTTTCAGCTTCTTGCCAGTTTTGGAAGAGTTCCGGGAATTGCAACAAGTATTGCGTTCCAGTGTTGGTGGTCATCCTTAAACCACCTCTTTTTTCCAACATTTCAAAGAGTTGATTCAGCCCAAGTGCTGCCATGTATACTTTGCAAATTTGTATTACAACTCTCTTCTTGGACTCACACATACCCCTTCGGATTAAGGGGGGATGTTGGAACACCTAATCCTACATGGGTAGGTGTGGAATGCGAAAAGTCACAATGGAGTCCAAGTGACCTTGGATGTGAAAACGAGAGTCACACCATTGTACTATAAATGTACATCTTTGTATAATGGAAAATAAGAAAGCCTCACGCTTATCCTTCATTGTGTTGAGTCTCTTGTGTGTGTGCTCATCTTCCTCATACACCATGTGTGTGTTTCAACATGGTGTTTAACACTTAACTTGCATGATAACCAAATCAGAATCTCCCTTGATACTAAGTAACTTAATTCTTAAAGCCTTTGCCAATTCAAAACTCAACAACAAGGCTTCATACTCAACCATATTATTGGTTGCATCAAACTCAAGTCTATAGGCAAACTTTAAAACACTACCAAGGGGAGACTTCAGAACAATTCCAGCACCCTTACCATACCTAGATGTTGCACCATCAAAATGAATATACCAAACCTAATCCTTTAGGTCCTCAAATTTCTCATCAACCTTGTCTTCTAAGGGAACCGTTAAATTAGACATAATAGCATAATTTCCCATGTCAGGTTGTTCCTTAATTATTTCATTATGAGGTCTTTTAGGATCTTCTACATGGAATCTTCTTTCAGGTTCCCTATTAAGCTTCACAAACCCTTCACCTCTAGGGGAAGGAATCATAGCATAAGACCAGTTCTTCTGAATACTTCCTCCTAGATCAAAAGCCCACTTTCTTGATAACAACATACCCCAAGCATCCGGAACATCAACTACAACTATATCCATAACAATCATGATGTCAGGGTAAACCGATAAATGCACTTGTAAATCCTTGATTAACCCATGAACTTCAATTTTCTTAGAATCCATGGCACATATGTTGTAGTATGGTCTAGAAACTCTTAAATTAAGCTGCTCCATGACCCTCTTAGTCATGACACAAGCTGAAGCACCAGAATCCAACATACAATTATTCAATTTATAACCATTAACCATCAAAGTAACAAAAAATGGCTGATGATCTTTGTTATCTGACTCCATTTTTTGCAAATATATAGGGGCATCTTGAAAAGAAACTTCAGGAGTTTTATCTTGAGTAACATTAACATGTGAAGCTCCAAGAACATCTAAAACTTTAGCTCTCTGAGTAGGAAACTTTAAAACCTCAGTAAAAGGCACCAAGATCTTAGCATTTTTCAACCATGCACCCAAATCAATATCCAAACCAGGACTAGGATTAAAAATTCGAGGGGGAGTTTGATTATGACCTTGCTCGTTATCCCGTCTTTGATAAGTTAGTCCTTTGTCCTTAGCAATTTCCAAAACTTGATCGGGAGAAGGCTTTTCACCAAATAATTCAATCATCAAATCCCTCTCATGATCAAAATTATCGATACTATGCGAAGATGTGAAAGGCCTAACATCTTGACTACTTTCCTTAACTTCCATCCAATCTTCCATAGACAAAGAGAACTCCTTACCAACAACATTTATCTGATTACTTGCCCCAAACATTCCACTATTCATGATTCTTTTAATAGCGGGACAAGTAACCTCTTCATAAAGAGCATCACAAGCTCTACAATAAGGAGGAGCTTCATCAACCAGATTAGTAGATTCAAGCGGATTCAGAGGTCTCTGCTCACTCGACTGACCTTTTTTCTGCCAAGTATTTCCTCGATTATTATTATTATGATTCCTAGGTTGGGAATTCTGCGTTTGAGCCCTTTCCATTTGGACCAACCTAGACTGTAAAGTGCTTATTTCCTTAGCATGGTTAGAGGTTAATTTCGCTTGATTAAGCTCCATGCTTTCAAGCTTTTGCATTAACTTTTTCATAGGTTCATCATCATCTTCTAGAGGTTCTTTACCTTTAGGTCCCTTTAACTTAGTTGTAGCCCTATCAAAACTAGGAATTTCAAACTTCCCTGATGCCCTTTTATCCTTTTCAAGCTCTTCAGCTAAAGATTGACAAGCCTTATAATTTGCAGTTTTAGCCCGCCTTAACTCATATGAAGTATCAGAATTAAAAGCATCAATGTAAAAATTCAGAAGAGATCAATCAGGAGGTTTATGAGTTTGAGATATATCTCTAAGGATACCATTAAATCTCCTGTTAAATTCTTCAATCGTTTCATTTTCTTTCTTTTTTATGGTACTGATCTCTTTCACCAAATGCCTATCTTCCCTTTTATCACCATACTTGTCATTAAAGGCAACTACAATTGATAAAAAGGTATCGAATGAATTATCAGGTTTTTCATTGAACCATTCTGCAACATCTTGGCCAAAAGTAACAAAAAGCCTAATCTTTACATCATTGAAATTGATATTTGCAACTGCAAATCTATTCCCCCAATTAGCGAAAGCAAACAAATGAGATTTGACACTAACTGCATCATTTCCTTGAAAAGAAGGTAATTTATCCATTACAGTTTGAGAGAAAACATGAGGATAACCCTGAATATTAGCAAAATTACACGAGTTATATAAATCCATGATATCGTGATGAGGCGGATCACAAAAAAGAAAATGGATATCAGAGAGAGCTTCCTGGCCAAGATTAACAAGAAGTGTACGAGAAGAGAGCTTGTGTAATCAGACTCTAAAAGCCCTTTCAGGATCTGGAGTAGGATTAATCAAGCTACTTGAATGTCTTCTAGTATAAATTCTTGTGGAAGATGAAGCCAATGGAGTCGCCACTAGGACAGGAAGCTAACCCAAATACCTAAGATGAAAGATGAATAAAGAGATGAATGTCGTAAAGCCAAAGTCCAATAAATTGGTCCTCGGCAACGGCGCCAAAAAATGTTGTCGCACAAAATGTCTAGGCACCGTGACAACAGCTCAGATCGGGGGCTGTCACCCTGATCCCCAATCTCTCTATCTAAGTTGTCTCCTTGCAAGCTAAGGGAGGTAGACCCTAATAGAAATGACGAAATAGAATTGGTTGCAAGTCAACCAACTTAAGAGAAACAGTTAAATAACCAAGTACTTGATGAGATTAACGAGATTTCACAGATCAATTATATTAAAACCAATGCCTTATGGAGTTAAGAGATCCCGTTATGCAACTAAAGCCAAGTAATTGATGTATAACTACTACTATGACCACAATGATATTCAATAGAAAGCATCATAACCATTCATTAAAATACTTAAGCCCACAGCAAAGCTATCATGAAACGATCATTAAAAAATAAATGCCAGATGCTTGCAATGTCTCTTAATCTATGATATTCTAGATAATCCAATCCAGAAATTGAAATGTTTCTATAGTCAAATCTTAGACAAAAAAATTTAAGTTCATTTGACTAGAAAAAAATTTTAGACTTTTTGGAATTTTTATATTTTTTATTATTTTTCAAACAAAATATATAAAAAAAATAAAACTATGGGTTAAAATCTAAAATCTAACAAAAATTTAAATGGAAATCCTAAAAAGAAAATTTTCTATATTTTTGCTTTTGACTTTTTCCAAATCAAAAAAATGAAATTCTAAAAAAAATAAAAATTTTAATTAAAACAAAAGAAAAACTAACTCTAAACTAAACTAATTAAAATCTAAAATCTACAACTAAACATTAAAAACTAAAACTAAAAGCTAATAAACCAAAATGGAACTAAAAAAATAAACCTAAAACTAAACCTAAACTAAACTAATTAAAATCTAAAAACAAAACTCTAAGTCTATGCTTAATCTAAGATTAAAAAACTTAACAAAAATTTAATCCAAAACTAAGATCAACGCATAAAATAAAACCTAAAGAAAAATGTAAAACATATATACGTGAGGTTTCAAAAATTATGGTATGCGTTTTTTGTTTATTTCGCAGGCTGGAGTCGACACGAAGGAACAGACAGTAGGTAGATGGCTCGACGGCAAAGGGTTCGTCAGCAAATATGGAGGCTAGATGGTGGACAGGTTGAGGACATCGGACGGCAGAAACAAGTAAGGATCTGCTTGCGGACGAGAAGGACGAGGGTTGCGGAGATAGGAAGGACGCGTAGAAGAATAGGCTGAGTGGTGGATGGAATGAGAAATCGGAAGGAGCGTGGAAGAGGGAATGGAGCAGTGTTGCAGCAGATGAAGAAAAAATGTGAGGACGACAAGGGAGAGGACGCAGCGTATGGAGATTTGCTTGCAGGTCAGCGTAGAGGAAGACAGCGTGAAGACAAGGTTGTGGATGACAGAGGAATAAAGCTGAACGACAAGGAAAAAAAACGTAAAGGCTTGGCAGCGTTGAACAAAAGCAGTGATTACCCAGTACACATTAAAACGTCCAGCAAACTCAAATTTTTTCCACCAAACTCAGATTTTAGATGCTCCTTTAATCAAATAACATTCAGATTTGCCAACAGAAGCGATTCTGAGGCCAGATCTTGCCCTCGGGGGTTAGATCTGGCTCAGATCTTAAAAAAAAATTCTGAGAAGACCCTGCAACCTACAAAACGAGAACAGATCCAAAACTATATGCACAAAAAATTATTAAACCCTTACAGCCTAGAGCAAATATACAAATTTACAATGTTAATCTAAAGATCAAAAGCCCTCATGGCCAGATTTAAACCCATTTCAGCACAAAATTTAGAAATTTTAAATTTTAAAGAGAGGCACAAGCCCTAAAAGACCCTATAAAAACACAATTTCGTAAGATAGCTTTGAGAATTTACAAACAATGGGCTTTTTCATATTTACGAAATCTGAGAGTCGGCTGGTCCAACTGAAGACTTTCTCAGATGCTTAAACCTTTTAAAAAAAATTTCCCTACACACTTAGATCTGAACTTTAGATTGATAGAGATTTAAGAAAATAAACATGAGATCCTTCAAAAAAATAGATAACTAGTCTTTCCGTTAAATCAAAATGTCATTTTATGAACCCAAAAAACTGCACAAGATACCTGTATGCAAATTAATCCATTAAGGCCATCAATCATAAAATGACAAACAAAGTAGCAGAGTTTAGAAAAAAATCACCACATAGATCTGGAAAAGTAACACCAAAGTTTGTAACCCCAAAGTCTTTATGCTTTATTTATCAAAAGAAATCACAAGAGCTTCCAAGACAAGTGCACAATTCAAAGATCGGATGCAAATGTCACATCAAGACCTCTAATTTATAAGACAAAATCTCCAACAGCTAGTTAGGTTGATCTATGTCAAAATAATCTCGACCATCGAAAAGATTTGATCATCTTTTAATCTGGACCGTCGAAATTATAAATTTGAAGAAAAAACGAATTTATCATTTAAATCCATTTTAATTAACTCAAAAATACTATTTTTGGGTTAATCACCTCAAAATTTTGACTTTGACTTAACTATCTAGGCCCAAGCGTCAAAAATTTCTTGAAATTCTCAATATTCCCTTGGCCTGGGACCTTTAAAAAATCATTTTTTTAAGGACCGACGAATTTTGCCTTTGAAGAATTTTAACTCACCTAGGACTTAAAATTAATTAATTTTCTAGCTTAAGATTTTTTTTTTTAATTAATTTGACTAGAAAATTTAATTAATTGACTGAGAGGGGATTTTAATTATTTTTTACAACCATCTTTACATATGATAAATACATTTAGACACATGAAGGGGGAATACCCGTTCGTATAGACCCTCAAATAAATACCCAATTATGCGACTCAAAACATGATCTAGTAGACCAAGTAGCTTGTAATAAAATAATCTAGCCAACTAGCTAGGATTATTCCCAAACTACTTTTACAAGGACTCGTTAGAAAACACTAGGACTCACTTAGCATGCTGATGACAAAATCCACCCTAGCTTTGGGGTGAGGCTGGAGGGGAAAACTCTGCTGATAACTTGTGTATAAAAACACAAGTAAATCAATGAGACAAAAAACCTCTTAGGATAGAAATCTTCACCAACATACTAGGCTTACCTAGGTTGTTACATACATGACAGTCTTACTTAGATCATTTACATCATAAACATGCAGAATGGGTTTACATTATTTATAAAAAATGTCGTCTGTCGATGAAATCTAGATGACGTGAACCTCGAACATGATAAGTCCCATTGAAAAAATGGGGGTGTACTGCTATGGGGTCGTTGACAAAGTGTGGTCAACAAGAGGTTAACTCAATATTCATAAGGCGAGATAGTAATCTTTTGAAAAGAAAAAGGGTACAAGAGAAAAAAAAATATATAAAAAGTTGATATATGTTAAAAAAAAATATTATAAAAGGAAGGTATAAAGTATTTAAAAAGAAGGAAGAATATTTGAAAGTGTTAAAGTGAAGTAATTAAGGAAAAAAAATTATCAAAAAAGAAAAAGGGAAAAATTAGGATTCAATAGGAAGTTTTGAAGTCTAAAAGAAAAAATAATTATATCTTTATATATCTTTTATAAAAGTTTGTGGTGTGGTGAAAAGAAGTATAAAAAATATATTAAAATAGCTAGTTAGTTTGACATTAAAATATTGTTGATATAAAAATATCGACAAAAAAATGGAGTCTAATTCGGAATTGAAGGAAGGAAGATTTTTGAAAACTTCACGTAATTATGCTTCAGTGCTACTTAGAATTAAAGGGTCTCTTGCAGGAAAAGATGTCACTATTGTTATCTCTCCTGTCGAAGATAAAAATTATATAACACCTAAAATCACAAACCAATTAGTGATCCCGGAGTCATATATAATTGAAAAATTACACTGTTTTGGCAACAACAAAAAAATGACATAACCAATTTATAGTTAAACATTGAAGATTATACATTTATATCACAATTCTCAGTTCAAACCCTATGGAGCAATCAAGCTGACATTATTTTGGGTTCCCCTTGGATGGAAACTCTAGGGTCCCTTATCCTAAATACAAAAAAGAAGTTTTTGACATTCTCCCACAAAAAGAAAAAAATAATGCTACAGTACATTAGCTTGAAGCCAAATTCAGTGATGCCTGAAGACATACAAGAAATCTCAAAAGTAATTCTTCAAGAAAGTAAAAAGGCGATACAAAATATGCAAAGAGAACTTGACAAAATAATTGTTAAAAAGAATGAAGAAGTTGCTCGCCTCAAGGACCACAACGAAAATTTACTAATGCAAATAAAGAAGCTTAAGAAGGATAAGAAGTTGTTGGAAAACAAGGTGCAACAATTTGTCGAAAATAAAGCATCGAATGTAAAAGTCCGAGTTGAAAAGAAAGAAACAAATACTGATGCAGTGAATGTCACAACTCTAGTAGAAGACAAGCAAGTTGCAGAAAATACAAACTTAGATGTTGTAGTTCAGACGATGAACATTCCAAGTGAAGGTTTTGTAACCAACTCAATAACATCCTCGCCAGAAGAAAATCAGAAAATTACCACACACCTAAGAAGAGAAAGTCAAACCAAAAAGCTCCCTATCGACATCCAAATCACGAGAGTAGACAACTCGACCAAGCTACATATTCAGAACAGAAACAACAAACTGATGTTTCGAAGAATACTAATGTTGGTGAAATCCACTCATGTGATAAAAATTCATCACAAGTTCTCAGTCACCGCAAGATTCCACATAAGATTGATCTAGGATGGTCTGATTCCCTTCTCAGTGCGACAGTTTTGTTTGTCACTTAGAGGAACATATCAACTTGTATCGACAAGGATGACTACCCCGAGACGAGAAGACATTCGTAGCAAAAAAAGAGATCAAGCCCTTTCATCAACAAGCTTTGAGGACAAAGTTTTTTGAGGATGAAGGCAATGTTATGAATGAAATTATATAAATAATATAATCAATAAATAATGATTAGTTAATTAGTAATTAGGTTGAAGAGGCATGTCTAAATGGGAGATGACTTTCCGCGAAGAGGCACCTACCTAGGTATATAAGCAGGCCTCATTTGTAACATCATGATCATCAGTCATTCCTCATACATTTTAATATAATATTTGTATCCTCAATGGATATTCTTATATTCCAAATCTTCTGGAGTATTTAATTTGAGAAGGAACTTTGTTCACTACAACATTTTTTTTAATTTTATTTTTCTTCTACAACATCTAACTTATCAAAACCAGAAATGTTACAACGGATCTGATGGCGGATGTCTTGTGACTTGGAATGGTAGCCCCTCATGGATCTCAAAGAGGTTAATCAACCACCAAGAAGGAGAGGTCAAGAGGAGACAGGAGGCTTGACAAATATAGACATGGAAGTATCAAGGATATCTGCCACAATTACAAAAGAAAAGGGAGCCAGCACAAATACCAATTAGCAATTGAGGCAACAGACCTATGCTCCATACCATGTTTTCAAGAAGAGGTAGTTGAAATGGGCCATGGTTTGGATCAACCTAGAAGAGGCAAATCTCTCTAATCCATGTCCTGCCACTCTTTACAACCTATTTGTTGTGTTTCCCTACTTTGATTCCCGTGTTTAGAGAGGATTAGTCAATTGTACCAATCATAGAAGATTAACTCGAAGAAGCACCTTATCTTTAGGTGTCCCATTTATTACAAGATCGGACACAGGTTCCATTCCCTCCACTTGGAACTCGCAGTGTTCCCTCTCTACCTTCTTCTTCTATCCAAAGTAGAGATGCCTGGCTTTGTTTATGAGGGAGGGGTCAGCATGAGGGACAAATCTTACATGGGCCTCCTAGGATAGATTGAATCAGGCAGATCACTTCCTTTTCCCCTTTTATCCCATCTACTGGTGGCAGCATGTGGCAAGGAAAACCCACAACACATATGACACCAAATCAGTAAGACCATAGTCTCCTCTCAATCTTCAACTAGCAAACCCACCCCAGCAAGGATTTTGAGGAATACCCTTTCTAAGCACAGTTCAGTTGTCCCTGTCCTTTAGGTCTTTCATCACCAGTGATCCGGATCTTGGGGGGAGGCCCCCAAGATCTAAAAAATTGAAATGGATCTGACAAGATCTGCAAAATTAGAATGCTAAAAAAAAGGAGAGAACACAAAGAAAATAAAACCACAAAGAAACTTGTTTTATTAAAACAGAGAATAACTGTAGAAGCTACATTGTGGTGGAAAATTTGTCCTTTTACAAACTGAGGCTTGTTATTTACAGCATTTTTTGAGTTACAATACCATGTGTAGATACCATAGGCCAATACCATGGGTAGATACCACTTACAATACCATGAGTAAATCCCATGTGTGGATGAATACCATGGGTGGATACATACCATGGGTCACTTACAATACTATGGGTGAACAAATATCATGGGTGGATGAATACCATGGGTTGATGCCATTTACAATATCATGAGTAAATTCCATGGGTGGATGGATAACATGGGTAGATGAACACCATTGGTTGATGCCATTTTCCATTCAGTAAGAAGCAATGGTCCCCATTGCGTGAAGTTCCTTCTTGAGAAGCCTTTGTTGAATATGAAGAGCCACTGAAGAGAAGGGTTTTGTGTAGTTATCACACAACCGTGATGAACGAAGATCCGAGGATAGAGATACCCTATAATGCTTGTGACCAACTGTGATATTGACAATGTGCGGCCTAGCAAATGGATTTCGATGAAGTGTGGGTTTGTAGATGAACCAAAATCATGAAAAACGAAGATCCGAGGATAGAGATACCCTGTAATGCTTGTGACCAACTGTGTGACTAACAGTGTGCGGCTTAGCAAATGGACTTCGATGAAAAAGGTTTTGTGCAGTTGACCCATAACTGTGATGTTGATTGTTGATGAAATAGCAGGTGCCTAAATAGCTTGGGGTGGGAGGGCACGTCTCCAAATAACCCAAGCCGAATGCTGCTATGTTGAAACTGATGAATGTGAAGTAGGTGCCTACTAAAGCGGGGTGGGAGGGCATGTCTCCAAAGGGAACCCGCTCTGAATGCTGCTCCAGATTTAAAATGAGCATAACTCGGTCAATATAACTCAAAATATTTATTATAACCTGTTTTTGGAAATGGAATGATCATTCTGCATCTTCTCATGTGTTTGAAACCACTATTTGGAGACTCTAGACCCGCAGATTCGCGTTGGAACTGTCTCACCGTCACAAAATTTTTGAAAAAAATAGTTGATTTTAAATCAACGATAACTCCCACATCCGAACTCCGATTCGACCGATTTTTTTTTTGAAATTGGGTGATTTTTCAAGAGTAGCTCAGATCTATATCCATTTCTCTGAAATTTTTCACTAAAAACTTTGAAAAATGATAGGAGATCCGCCGTCCATGAATTGTCGTCAGAAAAATTGCTTCAATATTGCTGATTTTGAATCAGCAATATCTCCCTCATCCGAACTCCAATTTAGCCGATTTTTTTTTTTGAATTTGAGTATTTTTTTGCTAGGAATCCAGATCTAGTCTTTATTTTTGCAAATGTTTCACCAAAATTTTCAGATCTGATCTGAAAACTCGCCACCCAAAAAAATTCATGGATTTTGTTGAAGATTGTTGCAAAACATTGAAACTGAAATATATTTCAAACCCTCATTCCCATGGAGGTGTAACCTGAATATGATACCACTGATCTGGATCTTGGGGGGGAGGCCCCCAAGATCTAAAAATTTGAAATGGATCTGACAAGATCTGCAAAATTAGAATGCTAAAAAAAAAGAGAGAACACAAAGAAAATAAAACCACAAAGAAACTTGTTTTATTAAAACAGAGAATAACTGTAGAAGCTACATTGTGGTGGAAAATTTGTCCTTTTACAAACTGAGGCTTGTTATTTATAGCCTTTTTTGAGTTACAATACCATGTGTAGATACCATAAGCCAATACCATAGGTAGATACCACTTACAATACCATGGGTAAATCCCATGTGTGGATGAATACCATGGGTGGATACATACCATGGGTCACTT